>LOEQ01000613.1:991220-1006759 GCA_001685075.1 Bramus lutescens | reverse complement strand
TTTTGTTGTCTTATTGCTCTAGCTAGAACTTCAAGTACTATATTGAATAGATATAGAGAGAGTAGACAACCTTGTCTTGTTCCTGATTTCAGTGAGATCGCTTTGAGTTTCTCTCCATTTAGTTTGATGTTGGCTGTTGATTTGCTGTATATTGCCTTTATTATGTTTAGGTATGTTCCTTGCATCCCTGCTCTCTCCAAGACCTGTTGAAGGCTTTTCAGCATTTAATGAGATGATCATGTGGGTTTTTTCCTTTCAGTTTGTTTATAATGGTGGATTGCATTGACAGATTTTTGAATGTTGAACCATCCCTACATCTCTGGGATGAAGTTTACTTGGTCATGGTAGATGATTTTTCTGATGTGTTTGGTTTGCCAATATTTTATAGAGTATCGTGGCATCAATGTTCATGATGGAGATTGGTCTGTAATTCTCTTTCTTAGTAATGTCTTTATGTGGTTTGGGTATCAGGGTAACTGTCGCCTCATAAAAAGAGTTTGACAGTGTTCCTTCTGTGTCTATTGTGTGGAACAGTTTGAGGAGGATTGGTATTGGTTTTTCTTTGAAAATCATGTAGAATTCTATGATGAAACCATCTGGTCCTGGGCATTTTTGGTTGGGAGACTTTTGATGATTGTTTCTATTTCATTTACTTCTCTGGTCTTGATTTAATTTTGGTAAGTGATATTTATCCAGAAATTGTCCATTTCCTTTAATTTTTCTAATTTTGTGGAGTACAGGTTTTCAAAATATGACCTGATGATTCTCTGAATTTCCTCCTTGTCTGTTGTTACGTCCTTGTTTTCATTTCTGGTTTTCTTTATTTGGATATTCTCTCTCTGCCTTTTGGTTAGTTTAGATAAATGTCTATTTTGTTTAGTTTTTTTTTTGAAGAATCAACTCTTTGTCTCATTGATTCTTTGTATTGTTTTTGTTTGTTTTTTTTCTATTTTGTTGATTTCATCTCTCAATTTGTTTCCTGTTGTCTAGTACTTCTGGATGAGTTTGCTTCTTTTTGTAATAGATCTTTCAGGTGTTCTGTTATTTCACTAGTGTGGGATTTTTTTTCCAGCTTGTTCATGTAGGCATTTAGTGCTATGAACTTTCCTCTTAGCACAACTTTTATTGTGTCCCATAAGTTTGGAAATATTGTGCAATCATTTTCATTGACTTTTAGGAAATCTTTAATTTCTTTATTTCTTCCTTGACCCAGTGGTGATTCAGTTGAGCCTTGCTTGGTTTCCATGTGTTTTTGTGCTTTCTGCAATTAGTGTTGTTGAATTCTAACTTTAAGCCATGATAATACGATAAGACATGGGCTATTCGAGTATTTTGTAATCTATTGAGATTTGCTTTGTTACTGAGTATGTGGTCAGTTTTGGAGTAGGATCCATGAGGTGCTGAGAAGAGGTATATTCTTTTGTGTTTGGGTGCAGTGTTCTATAGGTGTCTCTAACATCCATTTGAGTCATAACATATGTTCGTTCCTTTATTTCTGTTATGTTTCTATCTGGTAGACCTGTCCAATAGTGAGAGTGGGGTGTTGAAGTCTCCCACTTTTAGTGTGTAGGGCTTGATGTGTTTTTTAAGCTTTAGTAATGTTTCTTTTACAGATGAGGGTGCTGTGTATTTGGGGCATAGATGTTCAGTATTGAGACTTCATCTTAATGGATTTTTCCTGTGATGAATATGAAATGACCTTCTTCATCTCTTTTGACTAATTTTAGTTTGAAATCTGTTTTGTTAGATATTAGGATAGCTACACCAGCTTGTTTCTTAGATCCATTTGATTGTAAAACCTTTTCCCAATCCTTTATTCTGAGATAATATCTGTCTTTGTAGTTGAGTTGTGTTTCTTGTATGCAGCAGATGTTATGCCCAAATCCCCACAAAAGCCAACAAGGAGACTGAGTCCCATATGTAAAAGCAAAGAGCCTTTATTTTAATCAAGTTGGTAAACTCGGTCTCTCCGCATGTCCAGCTTACTGGAATATCTGGAGAGCCCCAAGCTCAGTTAGAATTGGGTTTTTATAGTTGTAAAGGTGGAGGTGAGGGGTTGCTGAAATTTAGGACCCTTGATTGGCTGACATTTGTCTAGGGGTGTTATGGTGAGTGTGTACTGGGAGGAGGTCCTATCTACAGCAGTTGGAATGCTAGACATTTCCTTTGGATGGTCTGTTTTTGGGTGGTGCTAGGTAATCTCACTTTGTGGTTCTTTCTGCTACCAGGCATTGCCTCAGACCTCTCATTAAATTTATTGGTGGCCGAGTTATACTCTGGCAGGTGATAATGATTGGAATTAAAGAACTTCCTTTGGGTGACCTGCCGATACTTAGCCTATCATGGGCTGGCCCCTACAGCAGAAGGATGGATTCTGTTTTTGTATTTAATCTGTTAGTCTGGGTCTTTTTACAAGCAAATTGAGTCCACTGGTATTAAGGGATATTAGTGACCAGCGATTGCTGGTTGCTGTTATTTTTGTGTTTGTTGTTGTTGGTATATGTGTGGGTTTCTCTTTGGGATTTGCTGTTATGTGATTGTCTATTTCCTGTGTTTTTGTGGGTGTTGCTAATTTCCTTAGTTTGGAATTTTCCTTCTAGTACTTTCTGTAGGGTAGATTTGTGGATTAAATCTGGTTTTGTCATGGGATGTCTATGTTGGTTTTGTCATGGAATGTCATTCTTGGTTGACAGCTTTGCTGGTTATAGTAGTTTGGGTGGCTGGCATTTGTGGTCTTTTAGTGTCTGCATGATGCCTGACCAGGACTTTCTGACTCTCATTGTTTCCATTGAGAATTAGGGTTTAATTCGGATAGGTCTGCTTTTATATGTTACGTGGCCTTTTTCCTTTGCAGTTCTTATTATTTTTTCTCTAATCTGTATGTTTAGTCTTTTATTTTTATGTGGTGAGGGAACTTTGTCTTTTTGGTTCTGTTTATTTGGTGTTTTGTAAGCTTTTTGTATTTTCGTTGACATGTTCTTTGAAAGATTGGGAAAGTTTTCTCTTATGATTTCTGTGCCTTTGAGCTGGACTTCTTACCCTTCTTCAGTTATTCTGAGGTTCGGTTTTTTCATGGTGTTCCAGATTTCTTGGATATTTTGTGTTAAGAATTTGTTGTATTTAACATTATCTTTGATCGATGAATCTATTTCCTGTATTGTATCTTCAACATGTGAGATTCTCTCTTCCGTCTCTTACATTCTGTTGTTTATGCTTGCTTTTGTGTTTTCTGATCATTTACCCAGATTTTCTATTTCCAGATTTCCCTCGGTTGTGTTTTCTATTGCCTCTATTTCAGTTTTCAAATCTTGAATCATTTTTCATGGGTTTTTTTTTTTTTTTGGTTTCCTTTTAGGGATTTGATGATTTCTTCCATCTTTTTGTTTTTTTCCTCCACTTCTTTAAGGGAAGTTTTAATTTCCTCTTTAAGGGCCTACATCATCTTCATAAAGTTATTTTTAAGGTCATTTTCTTCTTTATCTGCGTTGGGACATTCAGGTCTTTGTTGCTGTTGTAGAATCCCTAGTTTCTGGTCGTGCTGTATTGCTCTTTATGTTGTTGAGTATTCCTGCACTGCTGTCTGCTCATCTCTTCCTCACTGGAACAGTGGAGCTGTGTTTCTTGGGTGTGTGTGGGGGTCATCCCTTTTCCTCCAATTGTTGTAGTTGGGGACTGTGGCTCTGTTGGATGCTTCAGGTGTAAGCAAGGCAGAGCATTTGGTACTTGTTCCTCCTCCCCGAGCAGGAGGGTTTGAGGCTGAGTTTTGGAGGCCACTGCTATTGCTATGACCACCTGCAGTGTTGAGTCTTCCTTCCTGCCTTGTGTGGGAGCTTTAAGTTTTCCTGTCTTTCCTGTTTGCTGGATCTTCTACTGGTGATCAGGGTCCTTCTCTTCTTTGGGGACAGTGCTTAGACTTTTCCATTACGTGTGATGTTTGTTGTGATTTGTATGTGGCTTTTGTTTTACTGAGGCAGTTTCTTTCTAGCTCTACTTTTCTGACCTTTTCAATTTATTATGAAAATGTGCGGTACTTTGTGACAGTTTTTTTTTAGGGGGGGGTCTAATTTGGTTTGCGTACATGAGTGCAGGCCTGCAGATGCCAGAAAAGGGCATCAAGTGCCCTGGAGCGGAAGTTACAGGTGGTTGCCAGCCACTTTGCCTGGGTGTTGGAACTGATCTCAAGTCCTCTAAAAAAAAGTGCTCCTGGCTCTTAACCACCGAGCTGTCTCTCCAACCCCCGTGAAGTGCGTTTTTATGCAGTATATTTTTAGATTTACCTCACCACTTCATAGAATTTATTTATTTCTAGAATGCAAGGATGTTTCAGTATTGAAAACTGATTGTTGCAGCCTATCACACAATCATAAAAATGATCAGCTCAACTGACACACGAACATTTCTCAGCCCAAGTTCTATCCTGACAGGAGCACTCGGTTATCCAACGTAGAAGGAAACTACTTCAACAGAATTGAAGCCTCACATGGAAAACCCATAGGCAGTGTCTTCGCAGAACCTGAAGGATTAAGAACACAGCAAAGATGTCTATAGTCACCTCATATTTTCTCACGGAAAAAATAATTTGTAGGCTGGGTGTGGCGACATTCACTTTTAATCCCAGCACGGAGAGGCAGAGGCAGTCAGATCTCAGTGCTTTCAAGGCCAGCCTGGTCTATGCAATGATTTCTTGGTCAGCTACATAGAGAAACCCTTTCTCAAAAAGCAAACAAAGCACAAGAAACAAAAATTTGTAAGAGATCTTTGTATAATTAAAGTAGATATGTGCCTATCAAGAAATAAACTCGATATTCAGGGAATTTGTGTCTTGCACTTTGACATTGTCCATCTTTCTCCTTCATTGTAATGTTTTAATTACAGTTTGTTTATGAATATGTGTGTACATGTGCCACAACCAGTGTGTGGAAGTCAGGACAGCTTGTGGGAGTCAGTACTGTCTGATGAGCCGTCTGCCATCCCCAGTGTCCTACTTTAAACTTCTTTTCCTGTCCGGGTGGTGGTGACTCACATACCTTTAATCCCAGCACTCGGGAGGCAGAGGCAGGCAGATCTCTGTGAGTTCGAGGCCAGCCTGGTCTACAGAGCGAGTTTCAGGACAGCCAAAGCTACACAGAGAAACCTTGTCTCGAAAAACAAAACAAAACAAAAACAAAATAAAAAACAAAAAAAATAAAAGATTCTTTTTCTTTTGCCTAAATATACCCCCCTCATTTTTAGTTATTTTTCTTTATCCAAAGGGATTGTTTCTCTCTTAGAAAGTCTGTTATTTTCTGTTGTGATTGATAGGTTCCTCTGAGTTTAACTTCTCTTCATATGTTTTATTGTCTCTCGTTTTTGTGTTTGGGATTTTCTTTTTATATAAGTTTAGCATAGCACAAATGAATTTATTGTTTGCATTTTTAAAATCTAGATCAGGGAAACTGAAGGTTTCATGTGTTCTGGTGAACTAGACCAGTATAACTGGATGTGTCCCCAAGAGCCAGGACAGTTGGGTCCTAGGCCCAATGCTTTATCAGTGTCCTTGGCCATTCAGTCATTGAGTTCTGTGCTCCCTCAGAAATGTCAGAGCTCAGCCTTGATTGTTTGCTCAGAGTCCTGCTACTTTTTCCACTTTTAGTTTTTAGCTTTTAGTGCATGAGTTTGGTTATGTGTACATTCACACCCCTGTGGGAATCCATTCTCTCCTTCCACTGTGTGGAGAGTAAACCCGAGTTGTCAGCAAGTACCTTTACCTGGTGAGCCATCTGGCTAACCCTACTTAGTCTGTTATTTGTCTTGCTTACTTTGTTCATTCAGGCTCATTGCAGGTACCATGTGCTTGAACTCTTACTTTAGTAGCCTTTTTCTGATAGCTACACCGATCTCCATCATGGCTTCCCTTTTGTATAATACTTCTCCTAGTTAGCACATCTGAGGATAACAAACGCTGCCTCATTGAGCATCTTCTAAGATGATTCTTGTTTCTCTTGAAACATGGTTTTAGTATGGCCCTAAACCCTTATTCTTCAACCTCATATCACTCTGCTTCCTTTAGTTCTTCCCCTGCAGACCCTTCCTGCTTAGGTAACATGTTCTCCTTGTTCTGCCTCCTCAGGATGCTGCTCTCTTTACACTGATGACTGAAGGTCATTGTTTCCTAGGTTGTCATTGCTGTTGCTACCTGAATACCTCTCAATGAAATCTTCTCATTGTATATTTTTACTTATTATCTACATACCTGTAATGACCTACATTTTACAGTTGTTTAATGAATTGTGAATCGCTTGTTCACTGATCTTTTCCCACCTTTTCGTCTGTCTTACTGTTCTCGATATTTACCCAGAATGCCATACATTTGCTGAATTGCTTCTCTCACTTTGATCTGAAGAAAAAGACGTTGGGAGCCAAATGCTGATTACTGTTGATATAATGAGCATTCCCAGAAGAAAATCAAGCAGTTTTACTGTTCAGGATGTGCCAGAATGAAGCCCTAGGGATGTATTGGTCCTGTTCAAAATGCACAAGTCATGTAGCGTGCTTGATACTTCCCCCAGGTGGATAGAGGCTGCTGCCTCTGACGCAGATAGAGTACACTTGGGTTCAAGTGTCCCGCCAGCCTAATTAAGGAAACTGATTTACTTGTGGAAGTGGGAAGAGCAGCTGAGAAAGTTATGGGACTGTAGTTGCTTCCACCAAGTTTCTGGAAATCAAAGTAGAGAGCCAGAGGTGGGTGACTGAACTCTTCTCTGAACTTGATCATGTGATGTTTGTCCTCAGGGTGAATTCTCTGGGAGTCATATTACACAGCAGGCAATGTTGACTTCTCCAGCTCAGCCATGAACTAAATGTAGCTTGTGTAGTTTTTGTTTTGCTTTTATATTTTGTTTAGTATTGCAAGATGAAAGTCATATTGGAGACCCAGAATTGAGTGCTTTCTTTTATAAATGGCATTATATCCTCCTCCTGTACTATTGCTCTGATATTAAATACAGAATAGGAATTGAAGATATTCTTATTCCCTGGAAAACAATTAGGTACCCTTTCATTTTTTTTNNTTTTGTTCAAATAGGTCCTTTTAGTGCCATCATTAATGCAGTGGTCATTGTTAAATTTTTATGTAAGAACTTTAATTTCCTCATAGCAAGTCATTGTAGGTATTTGTTGGCTCTCCTTGCTGTTGAATACTGGTGGCAGTGCCCACATAATGGTTCGCCACCACTCCCCCTTTAGGAGTGTTTATGCTACGTGTGCTGTGACTGAGCCTTTAGTGTGTCCAGATGTGATCATGACTGTGATGCACCAGCCTATATGTAGTCTGGCTTTTGAGGGCAAGAACACGCAGAAGCCCAGGCACACATGATCACATTCTGCTCATTTATCTGGGAAATTAGGAGTTATGATGGACACTTCTTTTTGATACTTGGGTGCCCTGTTCTTTGAGATTCAGCATAAGTACCTCCATTAACGTGAATTCCAGATTATTTTAAATGGCAGTGGATACCTGGATTCATTAGGAAGGAAGTACAGTGTTCTGTTTGCCCAGTGCCTGGCTGAGTTGTGATAAAGGGTCATCATGTAAGTTTACTCACCTCGCATGGAGCTTGGTGCTGTATAGAAAGACAACACAGTGAGCTGTGCACTTGGTTTCATGACTTATTTTACTTTATTTAGAGACAAGAATCTCTATGCAGCTCTGGCTGGCTTACCACTCACTCCAACTTGGCCTTGAACTCACTGAGATCTGCTTGCCTCTGCCTCCTGAGATCTGGGATTAGCAGTGTCTGCTAATTGCCCATTTCACTTGCCCAGCCCATTTCACTTTTAGAAGAATGTTAATAAACCGAGATCTGCCTTCCAACATTATATGGTTAGACTATCCAGTGCCATTTCTATTTCAGTACTTTTTAGTTAATACAGTCCTTAGAAATTTTGTGCTAATTTACAATGGAATTGTAATCATGTGTCTTCTGTTTGATTTCACATCAGTGGGACCTGACTCGGATACCATTTGAATGGAATTCCAACAAGGCCACTAGTTAGATGTTATCCCATATTTATTCCTTTCCTAATTGATAGATCACATATTGTTCTTTTTAATTATTAAAATAAGATAGCTCTGAAGGTAAAGAACTTGCTGCCAAACCTGATATCTTAATTCTATCCTGCACCCTCGTGGTAGAAAGAATTGATGGCTCAAGTCCTCTGACCTCCCCAAGTACCATGGTGTGCATATGGGTACATGCATAATAAACAAATACATGTGTTATAAAAGGTTCTAAAACAATCTAAAATTTAGCATTTTGCTGAGCTGATAATTTGTTTCAAAGAATAAATAATAAAGCTTTAGGTTGACTCGGGTGTTGTACAGAAACAATTCAGATTTGCGGACAGGAAGAGAGACTACTGTTCCTCTCTCCTCCTTGAACTTTCCTTGCCCTACCAGTTGCTACAAGTAGATGATTTCCTTTACTTGAGTCCTTTTAGGTCTCTGATGTTTCTTGTTGGCGTTTGGGGCATTTTGGTTTTGTTTCCAAGTGACTTCTTGCATGTAAAATGAGAAAGTATTTCTTTTCCAAAATGGGGAAATAGTGTCTTCTGACTGGATTCTTAGTTTCCTTCTTTGGAAATGAACTATTCCTCACAATCCTCTTTACAGAAAGATCCACAAGGAAGCGGTGATGGTTAGGTGTGTACTGATGGGTTGTGTTGCTGTCTGCNCCCCCCAAGTTCTGGGGATCAAGCTCAGGTTCTCTTGTCTTCCTAGCAAGTGCTGTGCTGACTGAGCTGGCCTCCCAGCGGTATAGCATCTTCCCCATTACGTTTCACAATACTCTGTGTGAGCCTGCTCCCCTGCCCTCCATAGCTCATTAAAGTTTGATTTTTTAAAAAGTATCCTCATCTTTTTTCAGAGTTGCATGGCTTGCTGGTACACATGTGTCCTGCAGGCTGTTTACTTTTCTTCTTAGACTGGAAATTTCAGCCCAGCAGTCTCTGACATGCCACTGCTGAACCTCTCCAGCATGTGAACTGCAGCAAGAGCTATGTGTTTTTGTTTGCTAAATTTGTCGCTTTCCATTGTAAAAGTAGAACATCCATCTTACTTCTGTGTGTTTGTTTCTGAAGTCTTTGTAACCCATGTGCAGTCTTGTTGGGCTCATCTTCCAGAGGAATTAACCTTGAAACTACTGTAGACGTGGAGTTACAGCCCTTTGTAATGACAGAAAATGTTGACTACAGGAGAAGAAAGCTTATTAATTATTTCTTTCTACACCTGTGCTTAATAAGAATGCTGGTCAGGTGCCACCATTAAATTTAAATTGTGGTTAAATTGCAGTTAAACAGAATGGTTAGTACTTGTAATTGAGTAGCTGATTTGCATGTAAATAGCACTGTCAGGTCTGAGTGCCACTAATCTCAGCTCTTGGGAGGCAGAAGCAGGTGGATCTCCCTGGAGGATGCAGCCAGAGCTACATAATAAACAAAACAAAATAATCATGCTCAATACTTTTCTAGTCAGTTTCTGATTTGCA
Organism: Bramus lutescens; assembly: GCA_001685075.1. NCBI lineage: Eukaryota > Metazoa > Chordata > Mammalia > Rodentia > Cricetidae > Bramus > Bramus lutescens. The sequence goes on along the minus strand of LOEQ01000613.1, from coordinate 997,235 downwards.
AAGTGGGACAGTTTTGGAGGGGCTTTGCTGGCTGTGTAAAGAGCTAGCACTGCTATATGGTGCACTTCCAATAGTTAAGATAGTTAAGATTGTTTTCGTGGTGTTGGGATGGAACTCAGGGCTTTCTTTATACATCTGGCAGGCTGTTGCCATTAGATACAGGCCCAGTGTCTTCCCCGCGCAACCCCCCCTTGCTTATTTCTAAATTAAGACAAGGTGCCAGGAAGTTGCTCAGGCCAGTCTTAAACTCACTCCATAAGCCCAGAATGGCCTGGAACTTATGATCTTCCTTCTCATACATGTATTTCTATGTGCAGGACGCCATGGTGTTGATATATATGTACATTTACCTAAGTTTTAAGATTAATTATCTCCCCAGACGTGGTGGTACACTTAATACCAGAGCGTGGGAGGCAAACAAAAGTGTGTCTCTTTAAGTTCAAGGCCAGCCTCAACTACTTAGTGAGTTCCAAGACAGCCAAATAATAATAATAGTAATAATAGTAATAATAATAATAATGAATAAAATAAATAGTAATAATAATAATAGCGAGATCCAAATAATAATAACTAATCATCATCATCTCTTCGGAAGTGTAGAATGGCTGGGCGGTGGTGGCGCATGCCTTTAATCCCAGCGCTCGGGATGCAGAGGCAGGCGGATCTCTGTGAGTTAGAGGCCAGCCTGGTCTACAGGAGCTAGTTCCAGGACAGGAACTAAAGCTACGCAGAGAAACCCTGTCTCGAAAAACAAAACAAACAAACAAAACCAGAAAAAAGTGTAAAATGTTCCTGTTGGGGTTGGTGGAAGCATAAATTTCATCTATAGACTGTATTCCTAGAGATGGAATTTTGGGGTCAGGGAGGTCAGTATTGTAAAGATCACCCTACAGCCCTTGAGAAGTTTGCAGCTCGGCTACTCAGTCCTTTGTGTGTACAATCTCATGCACACACCATATTGAGTTTAGTCCAAATGACATTATTTGTTTAAGATGAATAGATTACCTTAAAACAAGAAATGACTATTTATTTCTGAGTTATGTTTAAAATCTTAACAGCAAGTAGCATGTGAAATGCAGTGAAGGCTATGTGTTTTATATCATTGTTTTGTTAGCTAAATTTGTTGTTTTCCATTGTAAAAATAGAAAATTCATCTTAGGTCCGTGTGTGAGTCCCGTGTGTCTGTCTCTGGAGTCTTGTAGCTTATATGCAGTTTTGTTTGTCTTCCAGTGGAATTCACTGTCAAAAATCAGTGATTAAAGATCATTGTTATTGCCTGGAGAGATGGCTCAGTGGTTAGGAGCACTGGCTGCTGTTCAGAGGTTTTGCTTTCAATTCTCAGCAACCACATGGTGGCTGGCTCACAACTGTGTAGAAGAGATCTAGCTCCCTCTTCTGGCCTGCAGGCATAATACTGTATACATAATAAATAAAAATTATCGCCTTAAAAGTTGTGTAAGTGACTAAGACCTTCTGCAGCTGACTTGTCTTCGTTACCTTGCACTGCTATCAGGTTATTAGGATATAAAGTTCGTTGAAACACTAAGCTACAGAAATCTGAATATTCGTCTATGGTTCTTATGGACTTGGACAGTATACAGGAAGTGCTGTGTAGTCCTACTTGTCAGACTAAATCACTGTGATGGTTCTGATGTGTGCTAATTTTTCTTTCTGTATTGTAGTGTCAGATATTAAATCTGAGGGCGTTGTATGTGCTAGGCAGTTGACCTACCACAGAGTTCCAGCTGCAGCCTCGAGAAGGCTTTGAAAGTCATTGTAGAGGGAGAGTTGTCAAAACCATTAGTAATTCTTGAAATGTTACCTCATCAACTTATCCCTTGCCCTCAATGCATTTGATGTTATGCAGCCAGGTCGAAGAATCTTTGCACTGATACTGGCAAGATGGCTCAATGGGTAAAGCCATTCACCACCAAGCTTGATGGCTGGAATTTCACTTCCTGGGTCCACATGGAGGAAAGAGAGAACCGAATCCTGACCTCTACATACACAAAGTGACACATGAACATGTGCAGGAAGAGCACTCATACCAAGAATAAAGAAACACAATATAAAAAGTAAGAAAAGGATGTTTTGAGCTGAAGAGATAGATTAGTGGTTAAGCGTATGTACTCTTGCATAGTACCCCATGTTCAATTTCTAGGACCCACATTGGGTGGCTCAAACTATCTGTAACTCCAGCTCCAGGGTACCCAACACTGTCTCCTAGAGTCTGCAGGTACCAGACTCAATGCATGCACATACCATACACAGAAACATATTCACATGGTGAAAAATAAATATTAAACAGAATGTTTTTTGTTGAAGTGTTTGTGTAATTTTTAGTAAAACACTGTAGTAAGTTAAGAAGTTCATCAAGAAATGTGGTTAGTCATTCTTTACATGTAGGAAAGGAATAAAGGCTTTGGAGGCATCTGCTTCCTACACTGCTTAGAGCACAACAGGACAAATGCCCAGCAAGAGAGCTATTGGCAGAATTCCTTACCCAGTGCACTGATGAAGATCATATGTTGCTGAGGGCACAGTAGTTTATACTGTAACGGAACAGTTTGTGTGCCTGCACCAGACACTGCATTGTGTGTGTGTTCCTGCACAGACACTGTGTGTTATGTGTGTTTGTGTTCTACACCAGGTGCTGTATGTCGTGTGTGTGTCGTGTGTGTATCTTCCTGCACCAGGCACTGTGCTCTATATGTGTATGTGCCTGTACCAGACACTATGCTCTGTATGTGTAACAGTGAAAATACTTAAAAAGGAAAAGGATTTTTTTTTTTTAAAAAAAGTATGCTACAGCAGATGCTTAAACTACAGGAAAATAAAATTCTTGGTGGTGTGTTGCTATACTAGTTTGGGAACGGTGATGTGGTTTTGAAAGGTACATTGTAAACAGCATTGACAGTACCTCTTGCTAGATATGTGCTGTTCTACTGAATAGAAAAGCCTTGTGCCTGAATGCTAGTTTGTGTTGTTCTCCATTGGCTACGTTTGTGGCCTTTGTTGGCCAATGTGTTGAAGACATACTAAAAATTTGACTTGTCAGTCACTGTTGCTTCAAGTCACTATGGCTACCAGCATCTTTCCAGCATGGTCTATAAAAAAGCAATGTCAGATGCTCTGAAGGGTCTGAGGTTGAGCAAGAGAATGTTTCTTTATGTTTACACACAGCATCTTAAGTCTTTTGAGACAGGGTTTCCTATTTAGTCCTTATTGGTCTCAGACTCCCAATTCTTGCACCTATACCCCTCAACTTCTAGGATTTAAGATGTTTGCTTTGATATATAGTTTCAATTTTTTGAAGAATACTTTCGACTCTATTAACCAAAATTGGTAAGAAATCCACATGCCTTTTGAAAAAGTTGATATGGAGAAGTTTTTTGATGCAGTATGTGATGAAAATATTTTTGGTAAGATAAAATGAAACCTTGAATCAGCTTTTTCAGTTCCATCTAATTATTGACTATGTGTAATAATTATGACCAGGTAACTTAGTGCCCTGTTGTTCAATTTGTAACTAGACATAATAGGATTGAAGTAAGCAAAGAACTCAAGACAGTCTTTGGTCTTCTGTCTGCTGTGGAACTGTCTATATGGAGTGGGGTCACTGTTGATGCATTCATTGCTCATCACCCTCTAGTCTCCACATCCATAGCACCCCCCAACACACACACAAGAAGTAGATGGGATTTCAGCAGGTTTTCTGCACTCCTGGTTTGAAAAATTTGTGCCTAGATTTCGGTTGCTGATAGCACTGCCAGGAGGTGTACACTAACTCTGAAATCTCCATTGACTAAGTTACAACTTTAAAAACGGAGCTGCAGACCACAGTGCAAACCACTTCTGTGAACTTTAAAAAATGTGTTGGATTTGAGTTGCTGTGTCATATATATTTTTTAAATGTTGTTTTTGCCATTCTCTGACAGACCCCTTATCCCTCTGGACAGAATGCAGGTCCAACCACACTGGTCTACCCTCAAGCCCCTCAGACAATGAATTCACAGCCTCAGACCCGGTCTCCGGTAAGTGTGCAGCTTTCTCCTCTGTGTAGATGCTGGGATCTTTTTGTGAATCCTCACTGTGCTCTGGGAAGACTTTTCACCGTCATCATCACCACTGCCACTACACTGTCAGTGCTGGGGCCGGCAGCGTTTGCTTTTGCACCAGCTTAGATGCAGTGGTAGTTTACATTTCTCAGGGAGGAGAGGGTGGAGCTGTGTGTGCCATGAGCTTCCTTCTGCACAATCCAGTACACTCAGGGTTTTCTGCTTCATGTCTTATCTGTATTGTTCAAAATTTTGAAAAGTAAAACATAATGATGTTAGAAGTGGATTGGATTTTCCTGGTTTGCCTCAGACTTTTTGTGCTGTGGGAAGTAGGGTTTCTGAACACGTGCCACCAGATCGTTCTGATCACTTGACAGTATGATCACGTGCATGACATTCACCCAGGTGTATTCATTTCTTCAGTAGTAGATTTATTGTCATTCAGATGTAAATGCAGTCATCCTTGTTCACCCCTCATGTGGATTGCAGCACTTACTAAGATGGACTCCAGGTCATCCTCCTGTTTCCCAGTTCACAGTGGCTTCAGCTGTCCAACTGTTAGCGTCGTTTCCTACCCTGCATGAGTAGCTTTGGGCAGAAGGTGTCTGTAACATCTCATTGTACCCCACATCCCTCTTTGTACTTGAGCTCTGTGTATTCTTGGAATACAGGGATCTTCTTTTTGCACCCCAACCCTGCTTTTTTGCTTATAGCATAGGAAGGTCATTGCATTAGCTCCTGCTCATTTGATTTTATGCATGAAGTTTGAATTGTTGAAATGTTCCAGAGCCCTGCTTGAAGAACTAGGAGAGTCTAGACTGCACACAGTGGCCTGTCTTTCTCACCTCTTCCTGCCTTCCTCTCCCTTGGTGCCTTTTCCAATACCTGTTCTTAGATCCTGATCCTCCTCAGAGGTCAGAGGAACCGTTTCTAGAGTTGTAGGACTTCAGTCCTTATTGTCTGCTTGCTTGTCTCCTTTTTCACTGAAATGGTGAACCTAATGTCTGGTGCAAGTTTTGTTCTGAGAGTGGTTTGGGGATGTGGATATTTGTCTATTGGATGGGCCTGAGACCTCAACAGATCCTTTTCCATAGGCCCCGGTTCTGATTGTTAAGCATGGAATGTTATGGTAAGCTCTTCAGAGAACTCTCTGGCCCTCTCCCCTCTCCCATTTTAATGATTGCGGAAGGCAATCAGTGAAATTACATGGTTAGAGCTTGGCGCAAAACCCGACTGAAGAGCTGCATCTCTAAACCAGTTTTCTTGACAGCCCAGCAGAACAGTGCCAATACATTGCACAGACAACTGGAAGAGGAGGAAGGTTTTGGAACAGACTCCCGTTTACAGGTCCTTGGCTGGAAGAGGCTGGATAAAATACTGCATTGTAAGCAATATAACAAACTGTACTTCTTGCAGGCAGCAGTGCCTCTGGCACGCATTATTTCTGACCACATCCACATATTGGCTGATGAACAGAAATGTATTGATCACTTCTTCTTTGGAAGTCCAGCCTGGCATGCAATTTCTGCCAGGCACAGAGGGAAAACCATAACAAATTGGGTGGGTCTTCTATTGGGAATCAGACAGGAATAATTTGCATTTTACCTTTTTTTCCACTTATTTTAAATGTGAAGTGGAATATCCCTTTCTGATTTAAATCGAAAAGATAATTTGAATATAAAAGATTAATTTCAAGGCTTCTTGTCTACCCTTTCTACTTTATAATTGATTATCAAGGGGCAATTGTCTGCAGTTATCAGCCATTTTTTTCCTGTGGTCATAAACTCTTCAGATGCCATCCTTTATGCAATTTTTTTTGCCATTTCCTCTGGTAGTGACTGTTACCACCCACATTACCAAAACCCACAGGTAACACATTCCATTACATGCCCAAAGCAAGTGCAAGACTAGCAGCGCACAGACTACTCTTGCTTATTGTTTTGGGTCTGGTATCTTT
>LOEQ01000613.1:977469-990326 GCA_001685075.1 Bramus lutescens | reverse complement strand
TTTTCTTGTTAGAATCTTGGAATTGGGGCCTTTGTGCAAGAACAGCGAGAAGACTGGCCCCTCACTCAGCTCAGTGTCTGAAGTGGCTCTTCTCTCTCCTGTTTTCTTCAAATGTGTCATGCAGAGATCTCTCCTTCTCCCCTCTACTTTTTAGCTTATGAATGGTATTACCTAATCTTGAAACTTGGTGCCCATAGTGGAGGAATGATCTATTCTGTTCTCATAAATGAAAATCTTAAAATTCAAAACCTCAATTTGGATAGGAGAAATTTCTGGAAGATTCTTAATTGCCACCTTCCATCATTCTGGAAAACCAATCTGCCAAAATTGGCAGCTTTTCTCACACCCTGAGCAAGTCACTTTTTAAAAAACACTTGGTGACATTATAGCTTCAGAGGCAAAATTTCTTGGCAGGAATGTGTTCAGAGGTTGTGTGTTCCATGGCACTTTTGGACATTTTGAGTACAGGGTAGCTTAGTTGGAAGAGTTACACAGTGGTGGGTTCCTGTTGTAGATGAAGTGCTAAGTAGAGAAGAGTGATCTCAGTCTGCAGCCTGGTTCCTCAGGGCTGTGAAGGCACAGATAGTTGGTCCTTACATATTGTAAATCAAAGCCTGTGCAGAATGGCTTTTGTAGTGGTTTTCTCTTCACTGATGAATAAAGTAGCCTGCATTAGAACCGGGGAGGTTTGAGCATCTAGGTATGGCTTTGTATGATGTATTCTCTTTGTCCTTTTTAGTTAAAATTATTATTAGGAGCCCAATTTTGCTCTGAAAAATTGTTCAATTCTAGAGGTTTGACCCCCTTTTTTTTTTTTTTAAATCCTGACTGGGAAATTGTTCTGAGAGAGGCCAAATGGAAGTGCATGTCAACTGCTGGAAATCCCAGAGGACTTAAGTTCCCCTTCTCTCATGGCCAGTGTTTGGTATCTGGGCAAGCAGGCCCCACAGTAGGGCTTCCAGTGTTTGCTTCAAGCTGCGCATAGAGTTGAAATCTTGTACTTTTTGCCCATGTTCCTCCAGCTTATGATAATGCCATTTTGACTATGTTAGAGACCATTGTTCTTTACTGGCTGTTTGCTTTACTGGCTGTTCAGCTTTACTAGTTAATTGCATTTCAGCACGTATGCACGCACACACACGTAAAGCCTCTGTATCAGACACCCATTACATTTAACGAAATTTTTAATCTAATCTTTGACATCCATTTAGTGTGCTTTTGCAATCTAAAAGCATTTCTGATGTCCTCCAGCTGTTTAGTTTCAAGCCACATACTTGATTTTCATGTTTGTTTTAATACAACCATCTAGTGTTTCACATTTCTCTTTGGTTTTTTTTGGGGGGGGGTTATTTATTCATGCTATTCCTGTGAGTGAGCACCCAGGTGCTAGTAGCTTAAATTTCCCCCCAGCTTCTGAATGAGAAGAGATCTGGGTGGTGGTGTTGACCTGTTGGATCTTGGTGCCTGTCTGTCACTGTCCTGCAGCAAAGCCTTTAATGTTTGTGTTTTTAGTTTTTCTCTTGTGGGATTTTAGCTTTTATTTTGTTGTATATTGTGTAACTTTGGTTTCTGTTGTGTTTCTGACTCTTTGTGCCTTTCCCTTTGTGTCTGTTCTCCCTTTTCCTCTCAGTTTGCAGCGGGGCCTCGACCTGCCCATCATCAGGTACTGTACCCTTGCCCCTCACTGTTACCCTGACTAATATGTGGGGCTTAGTAGCTGCTGGCCCTTAGAGTGCTGCCACCCCATGTGCTATCCCTAATGACTCCTCAAGAGCAGCCTCTGTCCAGTCAGAGTCAGTTGGCCTTGTTTTTCATGATATTTTGTTTTTAACAAGCCCATTTGCCTATGTTTATAGCAAGGTTAAAAACTTTCTTTTCTTTCTTTGAAAAGATTACTTTGAATTTAGATAACTGTGGAACATTAGGTATATTAAGTCCTCACAGGCCTTGTTAATAAATTTAGCCTAATGGAGTGGGCACCATTCTAAGGGTTTTTGTTAACCTTCTACTGTAACTGGTACCGATGTATAGAGCAGCATTAGGATCTCTAAAGCTACTGTGAATTACTAACTTAGACCTCATAATAAACTAACATAACAACAAGGTGCTCTCATTTGCTGCATAGAACTCTTCCTATACCATACTTAATCTGAATGAATGATTTAGACTAATTCTGAAAGATGAGAACCTAATAGGAATTAAAGTTTAAAAAAATAAGAAGCCAGTTCTATGTAACTTCTTAGGTGTGCAGTAATGGGGCCGGTCCTGTGTAACTTTGTAGGTATGCAGTAAAGGTGCCATTCCTATGTAACTTCATAGGTGTGTACTAAAGGAGCCAGTTCTATGTAACTTTGTAGGTGTGCAGTAAAGGGGCCGGTCCTATGTAACTTCGTAGGTGTACAGTAAAGGTGACCTTATGCGAGAAATAAAGACTCCAGTTATCTTCTTGCTCCCACACCAACACTTCATGGAGTGTTCTGAGACATTTTCTCTTTGGTGAAGTAGGAAGAACTAAGGTTAGAGTCTAACAACTTGGGGTTCACATTTACCAGTGACCAGCTGTACTAGGCAAGGCTTTTTCTAAGCCTCAGGCCCCTGCTGTGTGAAGCAGAAGAAACAGGGCCAGCACCCTTCTCAGGAGGTGTGGGGGATGTGACAGCATGTGACACAGCTTGCACAGTCAGTGGCAGCTGCTTTTAATGATGTTTTTAAGCAACATATTCTGTTGAGAAACATGAGGTGGTCCCTTCCTATATTAACTCATTCCTATGTTCAGAATTCTTATTGTTCACTAAAAGGTGTTGCCTCACTTCAGATCTTTCTATTGAGGGATTTAATACAAAGCTCCATTTCTTAAGTAGTCTTAATAATTTAGAGGAGACAAGGCCACTGTATTCTGAGATTTTCCAAGCATAGATATAGCATGGATGGCTACTTTGATTTTTCTGGGGGGAAAATGTAACTTGGTTATTTTTTCAGCTTGAAGATACACTACAACACAGACTTGGGAACGTTGGCACTAGGACAGACGTAGGTTTCATCCCCCCTTATTAATTGAGTGTTCTGAATAAGTTACTCACTGCCCTCAGCGTCAGTTTCCTCATCTCTAGGATGAGAAAGCATGTGAGAACCAGTAAGATAATACAAGTGGCCAGCAGGATGCGGTGGAACATGCGCTTGCTCCAGCTTAGAAATAGAATTCCCTAGCATTGATATCATTAATATGATAGAATTGTCTGCAGATTTATTTTATTTAATATATATGGGTGTTTGCCCTGCATGTATGGCTGCACCATGTGTGTATTGTTGCTCTTGGAGGCCAGAGCGCACTGAATCCCCTAAAGCTGGAGTTTCAGATGGTATTGAGCTACCGTGTAGGTGTTGGGAATCGAATCTGAGTCAGCCAGTGCTCTAACCACAGCAATCCCCCAAGATCCAGGATTACTATAATTTTTAAGAAATTATTCAATTCTGCAGAGACAAAATTTTTATTTTAATCAGGATGAAACCAAATGCTCCTAAGAGAGAAATGGGGCATCTGTGCCCACGAAGCAGAGGGAAAAGAAGTGGGGTGTTTTGAGTTCAGTAGAGAGAAGGACAATGCCTTTTTGAGTTCCTTGGTATAAGGGGCACTGTTGAGTTTCTTCACTCACATTGATGTTTTTTAAACATTGGTTTTTCTCAGGGAAGACCGCCAGTAGCAGTAATTAGGATTGCCTTTGGCCGCTCTTCTCTTCTTTTGGTAGGTGGTGCCTTCGAAGTACAGATTACTGACTTGAGGGTAATCCTGAAAAACCAAAGCAATGTTACTAGTATCAGCTCCACTTATTAGAGTGACAGTCTCTCAGGATGGTTAATCTGAAACCCTTTCTGTACCTTCCAAGTGCTGGGATTGTAAGCACGTGACCCACACATAGTCTGTGTGTTGGTGCTTGAGCTTGAACTCGTGCTAGGAAAGCATGGTACCAACCAAATTATCTTTAGCCTCAAAGAAATAGTTTCTCATGGTCATTTTTGGAGAAAAGTTCCTGGGATGAAGTGCAGAAACCTAGAACATTACTTTTGAATACAGAAAATTTAGGTGGCCTCTGTTTCTAGCTCAAATGTCATTTAGATTCTCCTCATTGCACCTTATAGAATTCAGTGAATAAGGAACTTTAAGCTGGGCATAGTGGTGGAAACTGAGGCAGGAGAAGTATAGAGTCAAGGCCTGCCTTGACTGTGAACAGAAAGTAGGACAGTCCACCTAGCTCCAGCAGCAGAGCTTGTTACTGTGGAGAGATAAGGGACTGAAGCGCCACTTCCCAGCAGGAGGTGCCTGTCCCAGTGTTGGCATGGTGTATGTCAGTTTAAAGGAACAGTGTGCTGCTCCCTTGCCGCCACAGGAAAGAGTCTGTTTACTGTAGGGAATGTGTGGCATGAGCATCTGTAGACAACCATCATGTAAATCGCATTGTTCATACGCAGTGTTTAACAGTCTGTGGCCCCCAACTGCAGCCAGTTTCAGACTGACAGAAAATATGCATCCTGCCCTACTTGTTCCATCCACTCCCATGGAGATGGTGCCACAATTCCTTTGGGACTTGATGAATCTGTATGTGCCATCTCCTTATGGAGAGAGGAAGGTAGGGGCATAGTATTGCAGAGCTCCATAAAACAGGACATAGACAGCCGCACAGTGAAAGCTATTCAGAGACAAAGTTCAAAAACACACATTTAAAAGAAAAGCATGTGTCCATCTTGGTCCTAGGATCTAGTAGGCTTGTTGTGACCCAGGCAGAAGTTAAAGCTACAAATGACTTTTTACCTGTGGTCGTTTGTTTTGGCCAGATATGATTGAAGGAGGAATTAGAATTAGCTTCAGAACCGAGCATAGTAGTACTCTTCTGTGATCCAAAACTTGAGAGGCAGGTGCAGATCTCTGTGAGTTTGAGGCCAGCCTCGTCTACATATTCTGGGATAGCCAGGGATACAACCAGGGCTACCCTCCTCCCCCAATAAAGAATTAGCCTTAGATTTGGCCAGGTGTTATATGTAGTCCTACTGCTTAGGAGCCCGAAGCAAGTGCACCCTAATTTGTAAGCCAACCCGAGTACTCAGTGAAATTTTTAACACAAAAATCCTCACGTAGCCTACCCCAGGATTTTGAGACTGGCAATTAGATTTGTCTGTCTTTCATCAGCGGTCACTTCATTGTCTTCTCTATCCTTCCATGTTTTGTAAAGTAACCCACATTAGTGGATAATTGTGATTTTGCAGCAAATGTGTGCCTTGTTGTGGCTTAGTACTTGTCTCAGTAGGCATGGAAAGGAGTTATCATTTAAAGCTTATTTGGAGAGATCCTTGTAAAAAGAGAACATTGTCTCATGTAGTTAAAAACTATACTTTTTTCCTCCTGTGTAAAATGGGGTTATGTGAATTATGGAAAATCCCACGATTTAAAACATTGAACATTTTATTTGTTCTTAATAGAGTCAAGAAACTGCTATGGAATCTACTTCTTGGATTTGCTTTTGTTTACAAGGTCCTTAACTGTACTTGGTAAGCTAGAGTTAGCTTTGCAGCCCTGTCAGGAGGGCCATGCTCCAGTGAGGTCTGAACCAGTCTCCATGCTGTTGGATCTTGGCGTAGGCAGGGCTTCTTTTGGCGTTTTTTTCTATTCTTTCATTTTGTAACTGCAGTACTTTTAGCATTATACTTTCCTTCCAAGGAAGAGGCAGATGTCTGCTGAGCCATTTTAGAAAGAAGCTAGCCATCTTTCCTTCTTGCTTGAAAATCTCAACCTGATTAGAGCCTGAGAGAGCAGATGTGCACAACCCACTTGGTGTGAGTTAAACTCTTCTCCTGGTAGTAGTTGTTTGATGTATTTAATTATTGAAATTTGTGTAGTTTAGACTTCCTGTATTCCTACCCTCAACCTTGCTTTTGTGTTTCACAGTGAGATAAAGTGTTAGTTTTTTGTAGTTTGTCAGTTGATATTATTTTCCCCTATTTTGTAGAGACTGGGTCTCATTGTATCATTGTATAGCCCTTCCTGGTCCACAACCCACTGTGTAGACAAATTGGCCTCAAGCTCACAAATATCCATCTATTTGTGCCTTCTGAGTACTAGAGGTAAAGGCATACACCGTCATGCCCGGCCCATCTGTCTTTTAAGAGAAAACCAGGAAATTGGTATCTTAAAGTATTTCCAGCACAGAGCCATTTTGCAGTTGCTTCCATGTTCTTTGTTTGCGTGGTATTGACAGATGCTGACAAATATGTTGTGTTTGCAGTGCTCGGCTGTTAGCATAAGCAGGGATGAGCCGAGTGTGGTGGGACAGACTGCACTGTGGAGGAGCACCAAAATGCATGGATTCCTGTTGTCGCATGCTTTGTTTTGCTAAAACATTGAAGCCAGTTTGGCTTGTGATTTATTTATTTTTTCTCATCACAGACTTGGTTTCTCACAGAGAAGTGTACTACTGAGATATGTCTGTATTATGTAGACAGTTTATTAGATATGGAAAGAAAAGTAAGTAAAGGCTTCAGGCCTTCCTCTGAGGCCACACCTGGGTACAACAGAGTATGGTAGAAGTGAATAGGGCACCAGACCAGGCATGGGAGTTGTGCTAACGGGTGGTACCGAGTGTAGAGAATGAACACGATGGGCACTCTAATCTGGTGTCTTGTTGATGGTGTGATAGGATGTTGTAGAAACAAGTACAAAGCTGGCTTTCGTTGATTAGCCTCACCACAGAGTATCCTGGGCTTTAGCATTCCTATCTACAAAATGGGTTTGATAGTATCTTCTTTGATTTGCTGTGTGGGCATTTAAGGGTTAAAATATTTGGCATATAATAAAAGGTCTCTGGCACCCCCCTTCCCCATGTGTGCATGTCCATGCACTTAAGCCACATGGACCAGAAGAGTGCATCAGATCCCTCCCGGGACTGGAGTTCTAGGCAACTGGGATCCACCTGACATGGGTGCTGGGAATCGAGCTAGGATTCTCTGGAAGAGCAGCAAGTGCTCTTACCCACTGATGGACCTTTCCAGTTCCATCCCAATTATTTTACAACTAGGAATGAAGTGTTCTAAAAGGATGTTCACTTCCATACTCTCCACTTGACAGCAGATCTTTACAGAATCCTTGGGGCCCATTCTCTTCTACCTGATGCAGCCCTCTATGGCAGCACTTCAATAGAACTCTTTGTGATGGTGGGCATTTAGCTCTTCACTCCCTTCGCTACTGTAGCATTGGCTGCGTATGGCACCAATCACTTGAAATGTGATGGTGGTTTTCAGATAACTGAGAACTGTCCCTTCTACAGAAGGGTTAGGCGTAATTGTATTTTTCAGAGACAGACAGTGAATGAGTGGATAGGTGATGTAGATTGAACACTTTGGAGCCAGTAAAAAGAAAGACACACTCATTTAAGTATGAAACAGTTATGTATTTCATTGCCCAAGTTTCTAATATTTCTTTTAGTAACTGGCAGTTTACTGCCATGCCTACCCATCTGAAAAATAACCTACATTTCTTACTTCACTATTGAATAGGATTCATATGCCAGAGAATGGTTAGGAAGGGATGTAGAAAAGAAACTCAGCCCCTACTTTGTGTTTCCAGGCATCACGGCTTTTGTAGTCCTGTACGTGTGCGTGTGTTTGTGTGTGTCTGTGTGCTTGCGTGCTTGTGCATGCACATCTGCGCCTATCTGTATGTGTAAGAGGAATAGATCAACTCTAGGTAGCTTGTTTTTCTAAAGTGTTATGCAGTGAAGTTTGAATGGGTCTTTCAGATGGTGTGGGAAACATGCACATGGACATAAACAAGTGCCTGTTTCTTTAAAGGGCATAATAAACCTTGAGGATAGGAGAAAGGTATTCCCTTGAATAGGAGACAGTAATTTCATAATCAATGCATTTTTTCGGGTTGGTTAGTTATGATTAGGGATGTGCTGTACTTTAGTGTACTGGATCAAGGTCCCACCAAGTCCCCTTTGACTTTGAAATGAATACATTTCTTGTGGTTGATCACTTTCTATCTCATGAGAAATACTGGATAGCCACCAGTCCAGACCCCACGTGTTTAAACTGCAGGTGAGGATGCCCAGCCCTCTAATGAAACTCTGTTTCTCCGTTTCCATCTGTGACGTCCACAGTAGCACATGCCTTAGAGACAGCAGCGAGGGTGAGTTGGTGTTATGTGAAAGCTTTGGGCCAAGTTTGGTAGCTCCTTAATGCTTGAGAGAGCTCATTTGTTGTCAGTTAATGTGTTTGTCTTAATAGGTTTTCCCAGTCTCAAAGTTGAAATAATAAAAATGTCTTATTTTGTGTTGTGTTGGCTTGGCTATGTTTACATCAGTTTTGTCAGAAACATTCAGATTCAACATGACTGAAGAAAATACGCTGTTCAGAAACCCTGTTGATAAGGTAATCCCATCAGAATGGTGAGAGAAACACTCATGCATAGGATGTAGGCATATTTGCCCTGTTGGTCTTCTATATACTTGTAAGTGAGCCACGTACCTCCTTGTCTTCTCTTCTAGCCAATCCATAATAGGACTGACACTTTAGGGGAGGTGCAAGTGTGTAATGTCATTTGATGAGCTGGCAAAAGAGATAGTTCCTCTAGGTTTGTGGCTTTTCTTGTCTTGACTGCCTCTGGAGTTGACGGAAAGGGAATCTCACAGCATGGATGTCTTCATCCTTCCTGCATCCTGCAGTGTTCAGTAGTTGATCAGGTGAATGAATGACTGTCCCTCCTTAAAGCCAGCAATACTTTCGTGCTTCCTGATACATTGACAGTGGAATAGAAATTCTGAAATTTATTCTAAAAAATATTCACAGCAGATTTATATAACTGCGAATGTGTCTGCTGGCCATGGAAGGGAGGACCGTCATTTCAGCCTTCTTGTTTGCAGCTACAGAAGTGCTGTCAGTGGAGATAGACAACCAGGGGACTTTGGTTATCATTTTGTCAGTCATTCCCCAGCTTCCTCTTCCTAAGACACCAGCTTTGCCTCTTGTGCCTTTCATCTGCATCAACTCCTTTTTGGCTCCCCCCAGTGGATTCCTCTCTCATTCCATTCTTCTGCTACAGCTTCCTATCACCTGCATTACCTCCTTAGGGCTTTCCTTGTAAAAGGTTGAATGGGAGTGAGGGTTGGGCCTAAACATACAGTTTTCCCACTTAAGCACAAAGTGAGAACTTATTCTGACACCTAGAATATCTTGATGCTTATTAACAAAAGGATGGAAAAAGACCTGAGAGGGCCAGAGGTCAGGAGGCAGTTCAGGGGCTTTCAGAGTTTGGCCAATTTTTTCAGCTTGGTATTAGAGCTCTCTGATGTAGAGGTTTCTGGGTTTGTTTTGTTTTGTTTTGTTTTTAATGCTCTATTTAAGATAGGAACTAGAGTGTTGAAAAATAATCCAAAGTCATGCAGTTAGACATTTAAGAGCCAAATAAGAGTCAGTAGTCCTAGCTGTACTTTAGCTACCACATACTTCTTTCAGGATGTGATAACCAGAAGCTGCTAGAAGTGTTTATCAGTGGATATATTTCTTCTTTTTCTCAATTTTTCAGCTAAATATTAGAGCTTTGATTCCATGTGTCCTAGAGTCCTCAAGTGAAGACTTGTCATTCTGATTTTCTAGTCTTCATTCTTCTCCTGAGTTACTGAACAGAAAGCTGTTTTTTTGTTGAGCTGCATGCTATAGCCTGCCCTTCCTACTGATCTGTAAGCTTTTCCATTGGCTTTCTTTCTGTTTCCTGCTGCTGCTTGCTTCATAATTGAAGGGAGGATTCAGACCCATCCAGGTAACAAGCTATTGGTTCTGCATGGCCTCTGTATTACTCTGCCTTCTTGTTAGTTTACAATGCAGTTGCTAATGGATAGTCATACTAGAAATGCACTATAGGGTGTAGCTTTAAGCAGCAAGAACTGTGCATAACTACTGTGATGGCTGCCATCTGGGAGGGGCCCGAGCTCTGCTCATTTCAGGCCATTATGAAGCTTGTCTAGATTCTCCACTTTTATTGCAAAATGTTTGAGAAGGCAAAATTGGGTTCAGTTTGTAGTGAGGTTGTATCACCATTTTGACAGGCTTCTTTCTGTATGTGACAGCCTTACAGCTGGTTTGAATTTGGTTTGATGGGCTTGAATGAAAATGCTTGTGTCCGTGGAGATTCTTGTCCTTAAGTACTCTACAAATGGCTGGCAGTATTGTATTGCATTAGGTTGACTACTTTTAATGTTTAATGATTTGATTTTGAACAACTCTCTCTTTATTCAGAAGCCAGTGCTTTTTATAAAACAGAACATGTAGAGAATCAGTTACTTCTTTTGTTGTTTTTATTGCTGATGTTAAAAATAATTGTTACAGTGCATGGCTTTTACTTTTAAATAGATGATGCTAAAGCATTGAGACTACCCTGTTGTACTGTTGTCTGGAGACACGGATCAGAATCTGATTCCATGTGGAGGATATTTTATGAATTTAGTTATTAGACAACCTATTGTCTTCTGCATATTCTAACTCTAAGTCGATCAATTTTGTAGTGGGCGGGGGGAGAAAACTCAAGATATTAGATCTATATATTACCCTTTGTGAAAAAAACAAAAAGTCTTTTTTCCTCTCCCAGTTTTTCCAGAGGCCTCAGATCCAGCCTCCCAGAGCGACCATCCCAAACAGCAGTCCTTCCATTCGTCCTGGTGCACAGACTCCCACTGCCGTGTACCAGGCCAACCAGCACATCATGATGGTTAACCATCTGCCTATGCCATACCCTGTTCCCCAGGGGCCTCAGTACTGTATACCACAGGTAAGGGAGCCTGGCTTCTAATGGGGATCGGGGTGGTGGTGGTGATCGATAAGACTGGATTTTAATGTCCTGAGAGCTTTTTAATGGATTTCAAGTCTAGCCATTTTTGCCAACTTTCCTAAAACTGTACAAAGATTCTTACACAAATTTACAAATTGGTAGTCAAATTATTTCCCAGTACCATCCTTCCTATGGTGGTGTTTCATGTCATCACTTCGCAGTAGGGAAGAGCCCTCTTCACTCTCGCTGTCTGTCATGGACAAACAAACATGTAACAGCCACACCTTCAGGTCTTCTCCACAGTCTCTGTACCAACTGCAAATGTGTTTTTTTTTCTAGTACCGCCACGGTGGCCCTCCATATGTGGGGCCCCCACAGCAGTATCCAGTTCAGCCACCAGGGCCGGGACCTTTTTATCCTGGACCAGGACCTGGGGACTTTGCTAATGCTTATGGTGAGTTAAAAGCCAAGCCATTCTGCTCATTTGTCATGTTCTCTTACTCTTTGCTGGGTCACATTAGCTATTGCCACTTAAAGGTTTGAAGGATTTTTAAATAAAATCTTACCAACTTTTTTTTTTCTTGAGTGCTTCTTCAGGGAGTGGCTTACAAGGGAAATGATTATAGAAATGTGTATAATCAGTAGCACCGGAAGGGGCTGGTTATCCTGTTGAATCCATGTGGTAGGTTTCTGGCTTCTCCTACCAAGCAACTGTCACGCACATTTTTATGTTTGGTTGATAGTATAATATAAATTTCCCTCCTATCTTTGAGTTTTACCCCCCCACCCCGAACTTTTATCCTCAACCCACTCTTTCCCCCATTTCATGTAGTATCCATGAAACAGATATTTCAGTTTGTTCTCTTCTCTGCTATAATCCAAACCCCTAGAACAATGAATGGCTACTCTGGGGAGTTTGGCAGCAAGTGATGTGTTCCTTACCTGTAGATATTCAGGCAGTGCTATTGTCTGGGCATGTTCTGAGGATTGGTTGAGATAAAAAATGCTTTTTGTGGGGGAAAGAGACGGGAGACAGGTTCTCAGTGGTAGCCTGGGCTGTCCTTGAACTCAGAATCCTCCTGCCTCAGCTTTAAAGGTGTTCTTAGTGCACAGATGTAAATGCCAATAGTTGGCCTGTGGATTGTCAGGGAACTCGGAAGTAATGCCGAGTTCTTGTCTAGCACACTTGCTTCTATGGCGCTTGTTTCATGCCGCAGAACCTGAACCGCAAGGAGGAAAATTAGAGGATATTAGGAAATGAAGCTTTAAGGTTCAGTCATCAGTGCTCTTTTGTATACTAGCAAAGCAGAGGCATTGGGGCTTTAACTAACTTAACGCAGTAATCCACTCACTGAGTTTCTCCTGTCGGATTTAGTGGCACCATGTTGTCTTTACAGTTACTTGTATTTTGGGGTAACCAGTCTTTTTTGGTGGTGAGGTTCTTGGAGTGTGAACCTTTCCATCTTGTGGGTCAGTACTGCCTCATGGTACAGTTTAAAAATGATTTATTTTATAATCTATAAAATCTCAAAACCTCAACAGCTTTCTTAAATATAGATCAGCTCTGTTAATTTGTATTCTCACAATAAATATCCCCAAATTTTGTAATTAGAAAAGCTGAAATTTTCAGAGTAAACATGCTAAAATTAATATTCCCTTAAATTTCATGTTGTGAAGGGTCGTGTTCTGATTGACAGAACCATTTTCAATGGTTCCTCCCTGAATTCTGATATGCAGCTTTCTTACAGGTTACTAGAATGATCTTTTGACTCTGAAATAGCATACTAAATTCTTCTTCCATGTTGGAGCCTCTGCTTGCTGTTGCTCTTAGTATGACTCTTCTATCATATATGAGAACTATGAAAGAAGTAATATGTAGCTGTCAATCTGTCATGTTAAACATTGGCTTTTCTAGCCTGGCAGTTATGCATGCCTTTAATCCCAGTACTCAGGAGGCAGAGATCTCTTGAGTTCAAGGCCAGCCTGGTCTACATTATGAGTTCCAGAATGGCCAGGGCTACACAGAGAAACACCATCTTTATTAAAA
>LOEQ01000613.1:939013-964452 GCA_001685075.1 Bramus lutescens | reverse complement strand
AAAAAAAAAGGTGTGTCATCCATGTCATTGGCACAGTAAATTGGCCACTCTCTTCTGGGAAGCTATTGTCATGTTTTTTAATGGTGGCTGCAGTAAAATAGCAGCTATGAAGTTGAACCACATTGTTCTTCCCTTTAATGTAGTAGTGTTAGTGTCAGCCCTTGAGTTAAGTACGGTAGTGCTCGATAACTTGGCAAACCTTAGGGACTAAGCTGTCGTGCATTTTTTGTGTTTAAATGATGTTATAGTGAACAGGGCCTGTTGCTTGTTAAACTGTTTTGTTTAAAGTGAAGTCTACCCAAGAAATGACTTTCACGTGGTCTGTTTTTGGTAAAATATCTAATTTTAAAAATACAACTTAGATTTTCCTGGTTTTTTGTTTTTAAAGCAATCAGGAAATTCCACTGAGTTGAGGCCACTTCTGCAGTTCCTTACTGCTGTGAGGAAGCATGCTTTTGGCTGGTTACATAAACTGTTCGTCTCGTTAGATTCTGTTTTCCTACTTACATAAACTATAGTTCATCAAATTCTGAGTTAGCCTTTGTTTTTAGAGTGTGAGGCTTCACCTTACGTGCCCTGTGGACTGTGGAATTTTAGCTGTAAAAAGCAGGTCTGCAGTGGTGGCATGTGTGTTCAGTAAGCCAGATCAAGCCAAACAGGTATATTGAGCAAAGCAACTCCTGTGCGGGTTCTCCAGTCCCAGAGTTCAAGGCCAGAGAAGTTGAGCTCCGAGGCCAGGGCGGGAAAGTTGTATAGATTGTAGGTGAGGGGTGATGATGTGCCAACCACAAGCTGAGTTTATGATCAAAAGCTGATTGTGCTTAGGCAGGTACTTGGATGGCTGGCAGCTTCAGGGGATGAAGCTGTAATATAGCTGCCAAGAGTGCAGAACTGGGGGTTTTTTGGTGCCTTTTCTTTGTTCAGAGAGACTGAGCAGGCGAGGTTGGGAGAGAGGAGGGAGGAGAACGAGAGAGAACAGGGCTTCCAGGATCATGCAGGGGTAAGTCTGCCGTTCCATTCAAACAGTAAGAGTGAGGACTGGCAGTCCTGAAGGGAGTGTTTTCATTTATAACAAACCTACTAGTTTGTTTTCTGTAGGTTTTTTGTTTGTTTGTTTGGTTGGTTGGTTGGGTTTTTTTTTATTCTTTGGGGTCCTGCCACCCAGCTCCTTAATGGAGACTTACTCTTGCTTGAGAATTCCAGGCCTTTTTTAAAGCCGGCTTTTCTAACTTAAATTATCCCATTTCTCTTTAACAATGTTCTGCCTCTGGGCTTCTTATCTTTCTTTATTCTATATATCTTTCTTTCCTTCTTACTCCATGGTTGGGTGGCTGGCCCCTGGCATCTTCCTCTCCTTCTTTTGTTGCTCCACATACTTTTTTTCCCTGAGACTGGATTTCCCCTTCTACTTATTCTCTCTGCCTGGCAGCCCCACCTATCCTTTCTCCTGCCTTGCTATTGACAGTTCAGCTCTTTATTAGACCAATCAGGTGTGTTTTAGACAGGCAAAGTAACACAACTTCACAGAGTTCAACAAATGTAGCATAAAAGAATGCAACATATCTTTGTATCATTAAACAAGTACCCCACAGCATAAATAAGTATTACACATCTTAAGCTAATATTACTCAACAGTTTGTTGGGTTTTCTTTGTTGTTTGTTTTGTTTTTTATTTTAGTAGGAGACAGGATCTCACTCTGAGGCCCTCTCTGGCCTAGAATTCCCTGTGTAAACCAGCCTGGCCCTAAACTCAGGAGGTAAGGATTAGGACTAAGGGCAATTGCTACCACACCCAGTGGACCCTAATAGTCCCATTCTTCACACTTGAATACATTTGAGAGCCCTGATGACATAATGACCAAATCCTGCCCCCCCCCACACACTGTTGTGTTGGCAATTACATTTCCAGCAGCAAACTTCACAGACAGGAACTACAACAATGATATATTTCTCCTGTCTCATAGTCTTCTTCTGCCTTTATTAATGGCCCTTTTTAATACATATAAGCTTTTGAATGTTTGTAATCTCAAATGTTTAACATTTCTTGTCTTGGGTTTGTTTGTTTAAGCCTGGGTCTCCCTGTGTTGCTGTGGCTGGCTTTGAACTCACAGAGATCCTTCTGTCTTTGCCTCCTGAGTGCTAGGATTAAAAAGGGATGTGACAATTACACTGGGCAGTCTAGATTTTCCTTAATGATTTGTGTTTTGGGGCTTTGCTCTGACCATACCCCCACCCCACCCTGTCTACGATTGTACAGGTATTGCCATGTATTCCAGTCCTCAGTTCTCTAATTCTGCTGAGAATTAGCCTACTGTCACTTTATTGCTGCTGTTGGTAGTCACTGTAGCCACTCCTAGGTTAGGAAATGATTGCGTGTACCATTCCATATTGCATTATGGCCATTCTTAAGAGATCTGGGTTCCTTGGTATGGTGGTTTGAAATAAAATGGCCCCCAAAGAGAGTGGCACTATTAGGAGATACAGTCTTTTTAGAATAGATGTGGTCTTGTTGGAGGAAGTGTGTCATTGTGGAGATGGGCTTTGAGGTCTCATATAAGCTCAAGGCATGCCGCATGCCCATTGAGACAGTCTATTTCCTCTGACTTGCATATTAACATGTAGCAGTTGCTTCTTTAACACCCTGTCTGCCTATGTACCACCATGATAATGAGCTAGACCTCTGAAACAGTAAGCTACACACCTCAATTAAAAATTTCCTTTTAGCTGGGTGGTAGTGGTACACTCTCTTAATCCCAGCAGGCGACTCTCTGTGAATTCGAGGCCAGTCTGGTCTACAGAGCTAGTTCCAGGTCAGCTAGGGCTGTTATACAGAGAAACCCTGTCTTAAAAAAACAAACAAACAAACAAAAAACAAAAAAAACAACAACAAAAACCAACAAAATCATTTTTGTTTTTAAGAGTTGCCGTGGTCATGGTGTCTCTTCACAGCAAAAGAAACCCTGACTATGACACTTGGCCAACTTTGTACTTAGTCTCTATAATGTGGTGTACCGTAGCATTTTGAGGTTAACAATTAAATTCACGATCTTTTTCTCCCCACCTTCATACATAGCTGAAACCAAATCTGTCTTCCTCCTCACCCCTGTGCCTTCATAGAGTGAGCCCTCCTAGCATATTGTATGTATTCAGTGGCTAAGGCCTGTCAGGTTCTTTCCTTTATTTTGGTAAAACTCCCTGAGCCCTCAGCACCATTTCCTTCACAGTGCAGTATTAACTTTATGGATGTGGCCTGCCTACTCTTCCCTCCAGTTGCCCCACCATCAGTAGTCAGAATTTTTTCTTTTAAAATTCTAAATACTTATTTTGTATGTGTGAGCAGGTTGCCTGCATGTATAAACTTACATGCCTGCTGCCTGTGGAGGCCAAAAGAAGACATCAGATTCCCTGGGACTAAATTTACAGGCTTTGTTGACTGAGGTTTCTGTCCCACCAGGTCCCACATCCTTTTAGTCCCAAATAAACATACAGAGTCCTACATTAATTATAAACTGATTGGCCTATTAGGTCAGGCTACTTATTAACTCTTATAACATATATTAGAATTATATCATAATTCTTGTCTGTGTTAGCCTCATGACTTGGTACCTTTTTTGGCAAGGCAATCACATCTTGCTTGCTCTGTGCCTGGTTTCCTTTGAGTCTGGGTGATGACTGTGGACTGAAGCTTTCTTCCCATAATTCTCGTTGCCACGCCTATACTTCCTCCATGGCTACTGGCCAGTCAGCATTTTATTAAAAATAATACAAGTGACAGGATAAAAAGATCATTGTCCCACAGCACTTGTTAGCCACCATGTCTGCCCGGAGAACAACAGAGGATTGTAACAGCTGATCCCTTAGAGTTAGGGTTTATGTTTGTTTGTTTGGTAGGTTGGTTAGTTGGTTTTTCCAGACAGGTTCTTTCTATTACAGTCCTAGCTGTCCTGGAACTGGAGTTAGTTTTTAAAGCAGAATTCTGCATTGTGTTACAATGATGGTAAAAGTCCATTCCTTTCTTCCTCGTTGCTGTGGAGATCAAAACCTAAACCCCAGGTATAGCTTGTAGGTCCTCCTGTTGTGTTCTGACTGGCCTGCCTCCTTCTGCTAGCTTGCTGGCACTTCGGTTTTTCCTCTTAGTCCCATATAAACTGACCATTCACCCATATGACCTTCTCTTCTGCCTGGAATTCCTCTTCCTGCCCTTCCTTCTGTAGGCGTCCCAGCACCTCCCATTCTCCTTCACCCTCTCTCTCAGCTTCACATTAGATCTCCAGATGTGAGGCCTGGAGAGATGGCTCAGTGGTTAAGAGCACTTGTTGCTCCTGCGGAAGACCTGGGTTCAGTTCCCAGCACCCACATGGTGGGTCACCACCGTCTGTAACTCCAGTTCCAGAGGATCCGACACCGCCTTCTGGCCTCCACAAGCACCAGGTACATATGTGGTACATAGATATATGTGCAGGCAAAACACTCATATAAATAAAATAAATGTAGATCTCCAGATGTAGCTTCTCATACAGTAAGACCTGATTGTGTTCTCTTCATACTGTTTGGCCCTCCAGTGCCTCCCTGATAGCCAGGTGAATTCTGGTGATTGTTTCTGTGCTTTTTATCTTGGTATTTGTTTCCTTTGACCAAATACTGTGCACATAAATTTGTGGAGCATTAGTCTTAGTTCCCATGGGTTCCCAGTGTTTTGTACATAGTGAACCCAGCTGTGTAATTGTGGGTAATTCTGTCTCACTTATGGAAGAAGCATATTTGCTTCCTCATGGAAGAATTAATTCCACCATTAAATGTGCTGTTATTTTGCTGTTTGACTTGGATGTTTCTCAGTGAAGTCTATATGTATTTATTTTCTGGATCTATATATGTTAAATATGTGAGACTTTTTATATGAGGTTTATTCTAAAGTTACTGAATGGGCTTTTAGGAAAACCAGGTAAATCTGGAAAAGATAGAATATGTGACATTGAAGTGGTATTTGATTTTGGCAGCGAATGCCCTAGATTTATTGCTTATTTGTACATAATTATTGGAAGTCTTTGCCTTCCTCTCATTAGTAATAGGGTGGGCAAACGTTTTCTGTCATGGGCTGGTAGTGTCGTAGGCTCATGGTGATTGAATTGAGATTATGCTAGATTAAAACTAATCTTGCTGCATTGTCTCTGGTGCTGTAGATTGGAGCATTTCAGCAGAGAAGCAGCCATGTATGACACCAAATGTCTGCTTCAATGCAGGGGATTCATGGGCACCAACCCATATTTTCACATATTGAAGTGTTGGGTTTTTTTTCTGGATTTCTTCTGCCCCAGCTGTTTCAAAATGTGTATCTTTCAATATTATGGTGAAGTCCAGACCTGGCCAGTGCACCCTGTGCCACATGTGCTGACTCTCTGCCGGAATACTGAGAGCAGTAACCCTTTCGGGGCAGAAACAGTGAACTGTAATATAAAGAACTCAATTGTGCAAAGAAATATTGAGAACAACTTCGGATTTCTGTTGCCTTTCATTTTCCTTTTCCGAGGCAGATTCTTATCACACAGCCCAGTCTGGCCTCACACCTGTACATCTCTTGTTCAGCCTCCCAAGTGCAAGGCAGCTATATGCTGCCATGTTGGCTACTTGCTTTGTCTAGCAAGGAAATAATTAGATGCTTTTGTCGTCATTATCTGTTTGCTTTGTGAGATAAGATTTACAGCCCTGGTATGCTTGAATTTGTGGTAAGCCTCCTATCTCAGCATCTGTTCAGTGCCGGATTATATAGACTGAGCCTATACCTGGCTTAACCTGCTTTTCAGGAGTGAATTCCTCTGATATTTGGGCCCAGGGCTTCTATTATTTGCTCCTGGGTTCCGAAGTTTAATCGTAGCCTCTTAAATTCTCGTTAAGAGTGATCATCTTAACCAGAAGTTAGAAAACAAAGTCATTTCCTGTGTTATTGGAAGTTTGTCTACTGCCTTCATTTAAACTCCCCTTTGACTGTGTGTGTCAGTATGTGTTTCCTCTTATTCGTGACAACATGGATCTTAACAAGGTTTAGCAGGATAGAATTTAGCATTGGCACAGATTATAAACCATTGAAACAGTGTGGAGAGATTTGCTGCCTTAGCCCTGATCTGTACCTGTTACTTCCTAGCATTGTTCTTGTTCATATGTTCATCCAAGTCG
Organism: Bramus lutescens; assembly: GCA_001685075.1. Lineage (NCBI taxonomy): Eukaryota > Metazoa > Chordata > Mammalia > Rodentia > Cricetidae > Bramus > Bramus lutescens. The sequence goes on along the minus strand of LOEQ01000613.1, from coordinate 958,281 downwards.
TCCTTTCCGACATTGTCATTCCCACTGATAGGGAATGTGCCTGAAGTTAGTGGTTGGGGGTCCTGTGAATGCATAAGTGGATTCTTGGTGGAACTCAGTTTCTTTACATGGGTCCAGATGCTTATATTAAAGTCTCTGTATTTTGTGTACCTCTGATTTTTATGACTTGTTAGGTGAAGTAATTTATGATTATTTGTGGTTTGGGAAGATAGAGGACTCCTCTGTTAGGCTTATGGTGATTCAATTGAGATTATGCTAGATTAAAACTAATGAAGAATGAGATTAAAAGCATATGCTATGTTAATATTGTCATTTTCATAGTATCATCAGGTATGAAATGTTCCAAGTTTAAGGTAGCATAGACCCTTTAGTGGATCTTCATTACACAGTGAACCATCAGCAGCATGTCCTCAAAGGTTGTGGGTTTACACCTTCCCAGTGGGTACTTGGGCTCAGAACATCTGCTAACTCAAGATGTCATCTCATTTGTGTGCTCATCAGTGTGCATGTGTGCACCTAAGTGTGTGTGGTATTTGTTACTGCATATATTGTACATAATTGTGCAAGTTGCCATCATATGAGTGTGCATTGATCTGAGGACAGTGTTGGGTATCTTCTCTTAATCAGTCTACTTTTGTATTTTATTAATTTTTTTCATATATTTTTATCATCTTTCCCCTCCCTCTCCTCCCTCTGTGCTCTTGAGTGCTTGTGTGCTCACTTTCTCTCTCTGTCTCTGTCTCTCTCTTACACACACACACACACACAAAACAATAAGACAAAAATATTGAAACAAAAAACCTGCCTGCCTGCAAATAAAATGGAATCCATCGTGTTGGTCAACTGCTCCTGGACATGAGTCTGCCTTGGAGTTTGTTTGGTGTCATCCAGTACCTCTGACTCTTACAATATTTGTGAATATTCCACATAGATCCCTAAACCCTGAGGGAAAGGGGATTGATGAAGACATTCCATTTAGGGTTGGGTGCTCTAAAATCTCTCACTCTCTGCACAGTGTCCAGTTATAGGTCTCTGTTTCTGTTTCATTTCCCATCTGTTGCAAAAAGCAGCTTCTCTGATGAGGGCCAAGTGAAGCACCCATCTATGAGTATAGCAATGTATGTTGTTAGGAGTCGGTTTGATTGCTCTGTTTAGTAGAATAGTAGTGTAGTAGTAGATATTCCCAGAGGACCTATTATGGTCTCTCTAGTCTCAGGTTCCTAGCAGTTTCAGGTATGGGTTCCTTCTTACGGAATGGATCTTAAATCCAATAAGAAAGTGATTGGTTATTTGTATAACATTTGTTCCACTATCCACTATCCACCTTTTGTTGTTGTTGTTTTTGTTTCTGTATTTCGAGATAGGGTTTTTTGTTTGTTTTTTTTTCTGTGTAACAACAGTCTTAGCTGTCCTGGAACTAGCTCTATAGATCAGCCTAGCCTCAAACTCACAGAGATCCCTCTGCCTCTGCCTGTGGCTCCTAAATGTTGGGATTAATTAAGCATAATGCTGCCATGCCCGAGTTGCTTTATTTTATTTTTATTTTTATTTTTGAAGCATGGTTTCATTGAACCTGTAGCTCATGGATTAGGTAAGGCTGAACAGTCAGTGAACTTTAAGGCACCAGCCCCTCCCACCATCACCACCTGAGATTATAGGAATGCTTTCCTAGTACACATGGGCTTTGAGGATTGAAACTCAGGTTCTCAAGTATGGAGGCCAAGGGTCAATGTAAGATATCTTCTTCCACCTTATTGTTTTGTGACTTAGTCTCTTACTGAACCATTTAGCCAGACTGGCTGACCAGTGAGCTCCTGAGATCTTGTTGCCTCTACCTTGCCACCCTCTTCCCCTGAGGTTACAGGTGTATGCCCCCACATCCAGGCTTTACACAAGTAATCAGGTCTTTATGTTTATGTGACAGACAACTTTAGTATCTGATCCATTTCTCTTATCTGCCTTCCTTAGGATTCTTGTTTCTAGATCTGTTAGGGGTTAGCATGCTTGCCCATGCCTGAGACCTGGGATCATCTTCCCAGCTATGGCACAATCAGAGTGTATACACACCTATCACCCTAACTGGAAGTTGAGACATGGACTGCTTGAGTTCAGGACTTTAGAACCAACCTCGGCAGTATGCCAAGAGTTTGTTTCCAGTTAGTGAATAGTAGTTGCTCCATTCATACAGTTTTAAAGTCCTTAGTCACAGTTCTTTGTGCTAGAGAGATTTACTGTTTTACTGTCTTGAGCTGTTTACTCCTATTTTGTTAACTTGGGTTTTAGTTCCTGATCTTCAGGGCAGTTGAAGTAGTGGGTATTTGCTTTCTTCCAGATAATCAACACATTGTGCAAAACTTTCTTCCCTGTGTAGTAAATTGCTTAATAAGCACCAAATAACTTGTTGCCTTTCCTTTTCTTCTTATCTGCTTTTAGCCCATAGGATTGAACAAAATCAACATTTTTAGTTTTGATTTGAGGCCTTCCTAATTTCTTATTTAACATATGTTTTCCCTGAAAATAAGAATTCTGGACAATTGTGGTAGTTGGCATTTGTTTCTCTGTAGTTCAAAATAAAAATAGTGACTTTATCTTTCAATATAATTTTTGTAGCCATCATTGATAAATAATTGTGCAAAATTGTAGCATCATCTCCTTCCCTTTGTTTTTCCCTTGTACATATAGCTGTATATTGACAGTATCATCATTTGTTACCTATTTTAAACAATGTTTTCCATTTATAGTTCCCTTAGGAAGCTTAAGGCAGACATTGAACTGAAAATATTTTTACCAGCCCTCACCTTTGAGTGGCCCTGTTGCCCTAAACATACTCCTATCTTAATCACCCACACTGCTCCCTTCTCACATACAGCAGTGTGGGGCTTCTGTGGCAGTCCTTGTAGAATTCAGTATATGATACTGAGCTGTCAGAAATGGGCCTTAGCTCTCCAAGGAGAGACACTGCTTTTTCTTGTGGCTTTCGTGTGACCCTCTGGCCCCCAATGCGGTAGAGATGAGTGTGTCTGTACTTTCTTGTGTAATTCTGTTCCAAGTTGCACAATGACTGTAGCTTCCTCGACTTGCTTGCTCCAATTTTGATAGGTGTTTTTTAGTCCCAGAGAATGGCGTAGTGCAAAATGAGAGTATCTCATCATCCTGAGAAGCCAGAGACTTTACTTAGGTTTCAGATTCTTTGAAGCGTCCCCAAAGCTGCAGCTATTGCGAAGGTGGATGTGCCTTGAGCTGCTTTGCCGATTGCTGTTTGTCTGAGATCTCAGTGGCATTGATAGTATGTGACCTTTTCCATGTTAGTCGAGTCAGTTACTGGGTTTAAAAGTCTTCATGTTCTCGGTTTGCTCTGCTTTGGGTAGATGAAGTGAAGCTGACCAAAACTTTTAGTTAGTCTGGGAGGACATTAAGAACGGTTTCACTGTGGCATCCTGTTCCATTAGCAGCCATTACTGCTAGAAGTCAGCGAGTGCTTGAAAGGAACCTTGGAGTGGATGTGCCGATGCCTGTGCTGTCTGCTCTTGCTGTGGTTAATAGTAATCTCTTTTCCACCCCTCCCTGCCGCCTCTGTCCTTCTTGCCCTTGCTTTTATTCAATTGCCCTGTGTTACCTCCCCACCCTGCTTTTCTTTTAATTTTGTGACCTCTTCCTCTCTGTGTCTCCCCTCCTTGCTTGAGTTCCATGTTGCTGGTTTTTATGTTCACACGCTCATTATCACCCTTTTTTGTACTTCAAATCCCAGCAGCTGCCCAGCCAGGTCCCCGAGCACAGCCCTGTGGTATATGGGACTGTGGAGAGCGCTCATCTTGCTGCCAGCACCCCTGTCACTGCAGCTAGCGACCAGAAGCAAGGTTTGTGTATAATGTTTCCTCCCTTTATCGTTAGTCTCTTTTATTAAGTATATTGATTTCGATATTCCATCAGATACCTGAGAATTACTCAGATACCTGCTCAGTAGCAAATCTAAGATGGAAAGTATACTTGTAGGAAACTAGGGGAAAGGATCTTACATTTCACCTGCCTGGTGCTTGGTATCTATGTGTAAGTAACTGCTTAGCTGCCTTCAACTGTTGTTTGCTTTTTTTTTTTTAACAAAGTTTTTGTGGGGAGATTAATTAAATCATTTCTCTCTATATATATTACTTTACAAGAACAGCACAGGTTCATATTTTCATCATTTTTAGGGGATGTTGCTATTTCTTATAGAAGATGACATATCTCTAGGGCACCAAACCCCATTAGAGAACAAGCAATTGGAGCTCTGGAAGCAGACACAGGCAGCTGTGATGTCCTGCTGAAGCCTCTCACCTGCACTTTCCGCTTTCTTCACTGGTGGGCAAATCTCCCACCTGCTTGGTAAATGATAGCTATTGTTGCTGATGCAGGAACCCTACTATGGCACTCTGTCCAGGAGCAGGAGCTGTCAGCTGTTTGTTAAGAACAAATATAATACTTTTGGGGGTAGAAACATGAACGTTAAAGGAAATTTTGTTCTAGAAAGTGCAGTCTTCTCTTTCCTGAGAACTGGATTTTAGCTGTACCTTCGCTGAAGTCAGCACTAGTTCTTAGGAAGGAGCAGGGAGCATGCTCTCTTGCTTCTTGCTTCACTCTCCAATGAGTAGATACCATTCTGCGCTGAGCGCTTTCATCCAAGTCTCTTCTACTAGAGCTAGTTAATTTTAAATCTATTTTTTAAACATAATTGTTTAAAAGATGCTTGGGATGGTCCTTAAGATAAAAATATTTAAACAGGAGCTAGAGAGATGGCTCAGAGGTTAAAAACACTGGCTGCTCTTCCAGAGGACTTGAGTTCAATTCCCAACAACCACATGGTAACTCACAAACATTTGTAATGAGATCTGGTGCCCTCTTCTGTATACCGGCATAATAAATAAATAAATCTTTAAAAAAAGAAATATTTTAACAAATATTTAATTTTAGCATGATTCCGTTTTTATTTTTTAAGAGGGTTTGTTTCACAAATTAATTACACAAAAGTTTGAAACGTGGTCTTTTAAAGTGATCTAATTTGTGGTGCTTTTTTTTCCCATTTGTTGGTGGGTTTATTTAAATAGTCTTCACACTGTAGCTTGGGCTAGCCTATAACTTGCTCTGTAGTGCAAGCTGCCTTTAAACCCTGAGTCTCCTGCCTCAGGCTTCTGAGTGCTAAGATAGGCGCCTTCCAGTTCAGAGTTTGTCAACAAGATGAAAAGATAACGTGAAATACAAGACACAGCACACACCCATGAGTATTGACAAGTGGCATTAAAACTTTCATAAGATTTTAACCCAAAAGATAAGAAATAAACCCTTAGGTGGCACGCTTCGGAAGGCTGTCGCATACATCACTGGCAGAACTGTATAAGGCTCATGGGAGCTTGATGCTGAATTTTAGCAGAGACTGTTGTTAGTCGGGGGAAACTATTTTTTGTCTCAAAAACTTGCAACGGACTGGTTTGAAGCTCAGATTGGGAATGAGATATAATTCAAACTGATGTCAGACTTTGGTTCTGCTGCCTCTAGGGTGCTGGGATTTTGTAGCCGTGTGCTGCAAAACACTAGAAGCAAACATCTTGCTTGATTTTTTTTTTTTTACATTTAGTAACAATTACTTTTTAGGAGATTTCCTTTAAAATTTTAGTGCACTCTTGTACAAATGCAATGTATTCTTTTAGAATTATGCTGGCCAAATTAATCATGTCTGTGCACAAGTCTGTTAAATACGTCTTCCTTGCATACTTGGACTTCAGGAAGGTATTAGATAGCATTTGGAGGAACGGACTTTGGGAAACAATGAGATTCTATAGGTACCCAGAGACAATTATAAGAATACTAGAAAATGCTTATAAAGATACCTTTGCATCCATCAAAGTCTGGAGAACCAAGTGATCAGTTTAAGACAATCGTAGGGGTATTGCAGGGATGCATCCTCACCACTGCTTTAATATATTCCTGGAAATAATAATAGCAGGAATTAATAATAGCCCAGGAGAATGAGGAGACAGGTGCATTAGGTGGTGTGCGAATCAATAACTTGGATTTCACCGATGATACAGCTCTACTTGCTGAGAGTCCAAATGAGCTGCAGGCCATGGTAAATAGAGTAGTGGAAGTAAGTTAAAACCTTGTATGAAAGTAAACATTGAGAAGATTGAGGTACAACCCATGGGAAGGACACTCAAAGATTTTAACATTGTAGTAAAGAATCAGAACCTTAAGCAAATAGTCAGCTTTGTCTATCTGGGAGGAAACCTTAGTTCAAAGGAGGGAATTATTTCAAATGTTAAGAGACGGATAAGGGTAGGGAGGGCTGCATTCCAGGCACTAGAAAAGATTTGGTCAGCAAGAGACATAACGACAACAAAATTACAAGAATATGAGACACTTGTCTTCAGCTGCCTTCTTTGCAACTCTGAAACCTGGACAATAAAATGCTCCTCAGACAGCACCTAAATGTGCTTGAGATGACATGTCTCGGGGATTCTAGTCATCACATGAAGAGATAGGCTACGTAATGATGACATTAAGTAACATCTCCATCTACAGAAGGAACTTCCAATGGCGAATTGAGGTGAATGACGGCGGGTACCCGAAGATTGCACTGCTTGGAGGAGTGTGCAGGATAAGATAAAGGGGAAGGCACAAAAAAATCACTGGATAGATAGCATAAAAGAAAGACTGGGGAACAACTGGAGAACCTCCATATACGGGCTGCCCGTGCATGCTTAAGCATTGCAGAGGCATAAATAATGATGACGCTTACTTCATCCACAGCTGTGCTCAGTTATAAACCATCCACAGAACGCTGAATAATGATCATCTGGGCCTTCCTAGAAACAGCGTTACATGTAGTTGTTCAAGGAAAAGAAATGCTAAGTTTTTAAAAATACATGTTTTTGACATTTTCAAGAAGGGAAGATGTAGAATCCCCTCAGGTTTTGTGTTTTGCTTTGTTTTGTTTGCTTAGAGGAAATTTGAATTAAATTAAATAAAAGCCTTTTGATCTGACATGATATAGATATGGGTGGATTGACAAATGTTTGAGACTGCCCTGAAAGTCACAGAGATCCACCTGCCTCTGCCTCCTGAGTGCTGGAATTAAAGGCGTGTGCTACCACTACCTGGTGATTATACATTTTTTATGCTTTTCAAGCTATAAATTCTTTCTATAAGAAGGAAGTATGGAGGAATGCACTCATTTACTTAAAAGAGTTGTAAGTTCAGTGTGTTGATACACAGCTTTGGGCAGAAGCAGGCAGATCTCTCTGCCTTGGAGGCCAACCTTTTATACATACGTAGTCCCAGGCTTGGGGCTGCACAGAGAGACTGCATTGTCACTGTTCTCCCTGACCAGGGCTGTGTGCTGTACCCCACGGGTTGGCTTTCGTCTTATCAATGGACATGCCACTCTGAGGATTTGCACTGGGTAACAGAATGTCCCTCCTGCTTGAGCCATCTAACTGCTTTTTATCTTTCATGAGCCTTTCCACCCTGCTTGGAAAAATGTGGGCTTTTCAAATCAAACTTAAACCATTTGCTAGTCAAACAATTGTCTCTATCCTGGTAGGTGCTTTTAAGAAATGAAAAACAATGTGTGCAGGCTGTTTAACTCAGTTTCTGCTAGGTGCTTAATAAATGCCAACTGCCATTAGTAATCTGGTCTCTCAGAATTCTTTTACATGAGCAGCTGAATGGCTAACAAGTCAAATGTTACAGACAGATGTACTATTTCCCTTTTGTTTAGCATTTTATAAAGATAAACAATAGTTTGCAATTGTTTCTAAAGAGAAAACTATTAAATGCAGTAAGATATTTATCAGTGTTTCTCTCTGACAGTACGCATAGCTAGGGCACTTTCTGTTTCCTGAGGGAGATGCTTCCTTTAGTCAGGTGTATTGAAACAAGGGTACAACACTCTCTACAGTCAAAATGATTTTTGGAGACATTCCCTCTGCATTCAGAAACTGTATGCCCTTACCCAGCTGTTAGCTCTGTTGGGCTCTGTTAGCATTCAGGACAGGTCTGTCCCTCAGGTGGAGGATGCTTGCCATTCTTGATCTCTGCCTAATAAACGACCGTGGCACCTTTTTAGCAATCACAAAATGGGAGTTACTCAGAGCTGTAATAAATGTAAATCTGTTAAACAAGATGCACAGAGAGCACACACCTATATAATGAACGCTTATGGTTCCCATGTATTTTTGGTTTCTGCCCTGACAGCTTAATCTGAGGGATTTGAAAGTGAGCACTTACTGCTCTTACTTTACAATTATGAGAAAACGCTGACTCTTATAGATGCCTTAGCTTCTATGCCCATCACTTAAGTGAATTCCAAAGCTGTGAATGCATCGACCTTAGCGTGGTAATATGTTCCATTTTGATATGGGTAGCCATGGTCTCATTCACAGACATCATTGCCATGTAGTCACGTTTGGGATACAGCATTACAAGGAAAGTTTCCTTGCCTTCTCTTAGAGGAGAGCTGGAAGTTTAAGGAAACCCACGTGGCAATGGCAGGGAGCTGCTCTCCCTCGCTTGGAATGAGATAGTCTCGTTAGTTAGCACTCCATTTTGTTTTACTTGTGGTACCTTTATGGTTTTCATTTCCTACTTTTTTGATCTTATTTTTTCTGTACACAGATTGTTTTTTGTTCTTTTTCTCAGATTGATTTATCTGATCATTAACTTTGGTTCTTTGGAACTGTTTACTTAAAGAAACAATTGATTCTGTTTCCACACCGCTGTTGTTTTGGTTAGAAGCTGTTCTGAGAAATGGAAGTGAGTTTTGAAACTATCTTCCATGTTCAGGTGCTTGATGTTATTGGTCATTAAAATGGAGTTTATAATAAGTTCCTAATTATTTGTCTTTAAATTGGTATGCCCAGACACTTTTGTGCTTTTAATAGTCACAGGGAATAGAATATAGAAGAGATAAAATTTTTCTGTAAAAAGTGGTTGAACTTGGCTGGATAGGGTGGCACATGCCTGTAATCTCAGCATTCCATAGGCAAGAGGATCATGAGTACAGGGTACCTAGTAAAACTGTGTCACAATAGGAAAAATTTAACTTTAGTTTTAATGAGATTTCCTCGTGTGCTCGTTTATGACTCATCATTTGGGGACCTGATTCCCACTCTTCCTTGAAAATGAGTGTCATGTGACCTGGAGACGAAGCACTAGTAAGCGTGGCTAGAAACAAACAGGACAGTATTTTTGGAATCTAATATTTTAGTCTCTGTTTTGCTGCCCATGAACTTGGTCTAAGGTGGTACTATGTCATCTGTGATTCAAAATTATTCTTTAAATTCTTTATATCTTTTTCCTCAGAAGAAAAACCAAAACCAGATCCAGTGTTCCAGTCTCCTTCCACCGTCCTTCGGCTTGTCCTTAGTGGGGAGAAGAAAGAGCAAGCAGGCCAAGTGCCTGAGACTACTGCAGGGGGGCCTACCCCAGAGCCTCTTCGGATTTCATCACCTGCCACCCTTCCTCCTCTTCCTTCCCCCACTTCCGCTGCCCTGAGCAGCCAGCCACTATTCACTACTGTTCTCCAGGACAAATGTGAACACCCTCCCTCAAAAGAAGATGTACTTCCTGTACCCAGCCCCACATCTTGCAGAGCTACATCAGCCCCTTCACTAACAGATGACAGTGATATATGCAAGAACCCCTGTATTGTAGCACCTCACAATATTGAGCTGATTTCTAGTACTAATCTAATTAATGAAATGAATGGAGTTGGTGAAAAATTGCCAGCCAAGGAAAGCATTGTGGACATGGTAAAACAGGAAGTGCTGCCATTGACTCTTGAATTGGAGATTCTGCAATATCCCCAGGAAGAAATGAAAATGGAGTGTACCCCAACTCCTGTTACCCCTTCCACGCTGCCTTCCTCTTCACTAGCTCCTCCAACTCCCTCAACTTCTCCTCCTTGCACTCCTGTCATTTCTGCCTGCTCTGCTCGTTCTCCTGTTGCTGCCACTGTGGTCCAGAGAGTCGCTGAAGACGGAGAGAGCCTAAGAACTTGCCTTGGCGAGGATGGAAATGAGACTCTGAACAAAGCGGATGCAAAAGTAGTTGGGAAAACAGAAGAGATTGTGGATTCTCAGAACTTAAATTCAAGAAGGAGCCCTGCCCCAGGTAAGCCGTTCTGCCCTTAATGATTTTATGCTTGCTGACCATGAAGAAGAGGCAGTGATGGAGTTATTTCTTAATTGGCTACCTTCCTTGACTTCCAGAAACATCTAATGAATGCAGAAACTCCTAGTCTGATTTCTTCATTGGTGTGCTTGTTTTTTTAGTACAGCCTGCAAAAGAGTTACTCCATTGTCTAAAAATGCAAGTGAGAATTCCCAAATACACTAATTGCCTCCAAGGTATATGTCTCTATACATGTTGAGTTGTTGTTCTGTTTTGTTTTTAAACTCATTTCCTCAGAGTTTCGTTCTGTTACTTTGAAGCTGGCATGGAAACCAGCATGGTCTGTAGCTCCCAATCCTGTCTTCTCGACCAGTTCACAACTAAATGTCTGCCATGAAAGAGCTGTTGAGGGAAAGAGCCCTCAGGACATCACAGGTTACAGCTGCCCGGGAAGAAGAAAGCAGCTCCGTTTGTTAGATACTTGAATCTTTCACTTTTTCTTTTCTAAGTTTCACTGGCTTTGAGTGATTGTGTATACCTGTAATCCTAGCACTCAGGAATCGGGGCAGGAGGGTCCAGTCACCCTCGAACTTGAGGCTACCCTCTCTACAAAGTGACTTCTGGCCTATCAGGGCTGTATACCACTCCTGCCTTGCCTTTAAGTTTTTCTATATTCGTTTTTATTCTGAAACTCTTACAGTCTTCACCAACTCTTTTATAATGTAGTATCACCTAGGTCTGATGATTGGATTTAATTTTTATCAATTAAAAAATGTTAAGATTACTTTATGAGTATAAGCTTTGCCTGCATATATGTATGTGAACCACATGCATGCGTGTGATGAGATGATGTCACCGAGTTACAGGTGGTTGTGAACTGCCGTCTAGGTGCAGCCAGTCCTCCTTACCACTGAGACATTTCTCCAGCCTGAAATGTTTATCAAACACCAAAGTTTCCCTGGTGCTTCCCACCTGACTGTGCAGTGGCAGCTCAGAATGTATAAATGCTGACTTATCTGAGTCGCACAATCGTCCTCTGCAGCACTGCCCTAGGCTGTGTGGTTTGTGCTCTGTGCACACGGCAGTTGAACCACTTTCCTTAGAACATTGGGTTCATTTGGGCGATGAGTATGCCCTGTGGTTGATAGGCACTTCTTTTATTATCAGCAATTCCCAGTGCTGAAAGTCAGGTGCCGCTTGGTTTGTCCTGACTGTTTAATAGATAAACTTGGTAAAATGGACCTTTTACTTACTTCATTGCATTGCTCCAGGTGGGGGTCCTGGGTTCATCAGGATGCTGCAGTTCTGCATAATTGGGGTTAAAGAATGCCTGCCCATATAAAGTGAGAATTGTTTGTGTCTGTCTGTCTAGACTCAAACAAGTATCAGAAGTAGCCAGATGTTTTTATGCTGATTGAACCTGATCACCAGACCCTTTGCTAATTTGGTATTCCTTTGTGGTCTTGGGAATCTTTATGTTGGCTTTTGGCTTTTTGAGACAGTGTCTCACGAAGCCCAAACTGCCTTCAGACTCATTGTCTAACTGATGATGACTTTAAATTCCTGATCCTCCTGCCACAGATCCATTGCTAACATACCTTCTTCCAGACAGTCTAATATAATTTCCCTGTCTTTAAATGGTGCCCAGCTTTCCACTGCTGTCTTCACCCTGCACAGAAGCCACAGCACTGTTTCAAAGGGTTTTAAAACAAACTTGATTTCTTTAGTGTATATCTTTTGTCATTGTTTTCTTAGTAAGTGATGAAAACTTAAGTTCTTGTACAAGAATAGGAATTATGAGATAAAATTCAGTGTTGCTTCATGTCCTTGAAATCTCTGTAATGCTGGGTAGAAGCCGATGTGGTGATGTATACTTGTAAGGCCAGCAGTCAGGAGACCGACACAAGGAGGTGTTGCAAGTCAGAGCCCCCATCTTGAGCCACATAGCAAGTTCTAGGTCAGTCAGGGCTATTCCATAGCAAGAACTGAGACCTTGCCTCAAAGAAAACAAAACAAGAAGTGGTTAGGCATAGTCTCACGGAGACAATACTTTTTTTTTGGACTCTTTTTATAGATACTTGGTTGTGTATGTTTGAGATACCTTAAACTATATTCCAGGGTGTTGTGGAAAACACTGTGTAGCTCAGGCTGGCTTCTGAGTCACACAGATCTTCCTGCCCAGGATTACAGTTGTGAGTCTCCACACCTTTTCATGGATCTTTTCAGTCATTGCCGTGGCAGTTGTCATTTAGCCTCCAAATGATATGACGGAGTCACAAGTTGTCTGGCAGTCCTCTTTCACATTAATAGGACCTAGTAATTTCATTCGAATCCCTAATCATTTTGTTGTGCTTGCTGTTAATGCAGTTGTTGCTTTTTCCTTTCTTTATGTAGGTAGGATCATTGAGTCTAATTTGTATGTGGTAAGATGTACATTTGTTATTAGTCTCATGAATTCTGACAGTCATGTGTATTAACCACTGGCCTCTTTCTTGTCTGATAAACTCCTGGGTTTTACTCAATGGTTCTCTGACTTACCACTCTTCTCAGACCTCTCAGGTATCATCTACACAAATGGATCACAGCTCCGGAACCTGGAGATCATTCATGATGAAAGACCATTTGTGAAGCTTCCTAGCCACAGTTTCTGTTGCCTTGACAAACCTCACAGCCAAAAGCAATGCTGATTTATTTTGTCTTAGAGTCTGGAGTCCATCATCCAGGGAAGTCAGGGCAGGAATATGCAGGCAGAAGCTGATGCAGAGTTCATGGAGGAAAGCTACCCCTGGCTTGCTTAGTTTGTTTTCTTATGTAGCCCAGGACCACCTGTCCACTAGTAGAGTCATTACTGGGCTCTCCCACAACAATCATCAACCAAGAAAATGTCCCACAGACTGACTCCCTCTTCTCAAAACACTCCAGCTTTTGTCAGGTTGATATAAAACTAGCCAGCACATAAAGTTGGACCTGTTATTTTGTGTGTAGTATAGGATTAAATACAGCTTCTCTTGGTTTTGATTAAACTTGAGCAGTAATGTGTGGAGGTGAATAACAGAAACACCAGAGCCATAGCCTTTCTCATTCCTGTGCCCTAAGTTTCTGTTTCTTCATTCAGAAAATTGTTACGGTAACATGTGTTGACAGAGGTTTCTGTCCCACCCAGTCCTGTAGCCGTTTGTCCCAATGAATTACACAGAGGTCTACTACATTAATTATAAACTGGTTGGCCTATTAGCTCAGGCTTCTTATTAACTAATTCTTACATCTTAAATTGACCCATTATTCTTGTCTATGTTAGCCACATGGCTTGGTACTTTTATAAGTGAGGTGTTCTCATCTTCTTCTGTCTGCGGACTGAGCTTTCTCTTCCCAGAATTCTGTTCTCGTTGCCCTTTCTCTATTTCCTTCCCGGTTGCCCCGCTTATACTTCTTGCCTGGTTACTGGCCAATCAGCATTTTATTAAAATACAAGTGACAAATCTTTACTAAGTACAAGACCATTGTCCCACAGCAAAAGTGTGTTACTTCTTAGTTTATGCCTGCTGAGCAGTCTGTCAGTTATTTGATAGTACCTCAGTGACATCATACAAAACAAGTGAAATTGATACTTTTTCGGAAGAAAATTGAAAACAAGACACTGAGACACTTTGTTGGCTGGCTTGAAACTACTATGTAGGCCAAACTGGCTTTGAACTCACAGAGATCTGCTTGCCTCTGCCTCCTAAGTGCTTTGATCAAAGCTATGTGCACTACCAGGACCAGGTCTGAAAAGTCTTGCATTCCAACATCTTCTAGGATATTCCCTATGGAGATGTGACTTTGATTAAAGGTTTTTGTACACGTTATGTCATTTTAACATTACAATAAGCACATTAAGCTGGCATATGCTCTGCTTCAGAAGAACCCAGACCTTAGAAAATGTTTTCATTTTCATGAAACATGGTTTCATTTCTAGGAAATATCCAGAACAAAGTGGAGTGCTTGTCAGGGATTGGGAAAGTGAACAGTTGGACAGGAACTCTAATGTCTTAGGGGAGCAATGGCTTGGCAATTTGGGAAATAGGTTGCTATAGTTACATCATTATTGACTACCTGAAGTACAGCCCCAGATTTTATGGTTCCCAAACAATTCTTACTGGTACTAGTTCCTCCATCTCACTAAGTCTGAGAGCCTTGTCTTGAGGTAGCTGCTGAGTATTCTAAAGCCACCAACACTCAGTGACATCACAAATGAGGAACCTGGATGGCCCAGGAAGTGAGCCTTGTGCTCAAACCCAAAAAGGCAGTGTTTAGAGAAGTAATGAATGCCCAGCTTCCTGTGCATGCAACGGGTCCTTGTGTCATTTTGCTTTTATTGAGCCATTTTCTCTTGAGCCAGCTCCCTCTTCAGCCTTTATTACTTTCCATGTATGCATCTGTTCATTATCCATGCATTCAACATATTGTATTCCTCTGTGACTGAGAACCTGTGTCCAAACTTCTCTTTTCCCACTTTTTTCTTCTCAGACATCTTGAAATGTATTTTCGCAAAAAAATCTTCCATATAAAATATACCAGACCCTCAATGACGTTAGTAACCAAGTTGCCTACCTTCCACCCAACTATTTTGTATAATTGTTTTCACATATATATATATACTTAGTTATATGTGTGTGTGTACGCACATAACTTTTATATTTTTATTTTATATTTTGTCATTTGATTTATATATTTAATTTAGAGTGAATAGGAGAGAAAGGTCAGGGGACAACTTTCCATGAGTTGGTTCTCTCCTATCACTATGGGTTCAGGGGCTCAAGCTCAAGTCAGCAGGCTTCACTGCAAGGCCCTCAGATAAAATTTTCATATAAATGGTTTGCAGAAAATGTTTACTTACTTAGATTCATAATTTAATACTGTTGGTTTAAGAATCATTTGAGCAGCTCTAATTGCAGTAAATGGTGCTTACATTATCTGCATGTCTAGTGATGGAGCACAGGCCTCCTGACAACTGTCAGCACGTGTGTTCTTGTTGTTAGGTGCTGGAATGGACCTGGAGTCCTGTGTATGTAGTCATGTGCTTGCCTCCCGAGTAGTGCCTCCAGCCCTGGTGTTACAGTTACGGTTAAGTCTTCTTACTCACAATTTAGAGCAGGGAGAAAAATACTCAAATTTTGTATTGTCATAAAATGCCAAGAATCCTGGAGGCCTAACTATGACCATTATTAAATCCTCACTCATGTCACTTTATAGTATAACTGGGATTAAATAGAGTAATAACCTCATTTTATTTTTTTTAGGTGATTTTCATTTGCATGTAACATATTAATATTCTGACCTTTGACCTCCAGAAGAGACTGGCATTCCTTTCCTCTGGAACCACTTTCCTCTGAGTGGTTTTCTGTAGAGACAAGTGTGTAAATTCCAGGAAGGACAAGGCGAAGAGCCACGGGAGTAGTAGCCTCCACTGGGGTGTGTCGGGCTTGTGAAGCTTCGCTTGACTGAAGGTCTTCGCAGCCTGCACGTTGTAGGACCCAACACTTAGATGAGCAAATGGGACATTTTTCCATGTTCCCAGGAACCCTGTCATTCAGAGATGAAGAGCATTGTAGAGGCAAAGCTAGTTTATTTGTCTTGGAGCCTCTTCTCTGAGTTCAAAGTTGGTGCTGTCAAGATCCATATATCTGCATCTGAACTAGATTTACCTTAAGCTGCAGTCAGTTTGATGATGGTAAAAGAAGCACAAAAGTACTTAGTCAAAGAATCTGTGAAGTCCTATATGCAGACTTTGCCAAAGGTCTCGCTGCTGTGATCTGTGTTCTCACTGGTGACAGAATCGCTCAATGGGCTGCTCATTGCTAAGTGTGCTGGAACAAACTGTTCATTTGCTTAATGATTTACCATACGTGTCATCAGCCAACAGACGAAACATATTCTTCACTCTGTTCTCCTTCGCTGCATTCCCTCTCCCATCTTCTACAAGTTATAGAGGTGAAGAGACGAAGTGCAGCTGGAATTCTAAGGAACTTTCACAGGAACAAAGCAAAGTTGTGAGATACATAGGAAGGACAAGGGTTTGTAGTTAAAAACCTTTGTGCTTCCATTCCCATGCCATCTTTTACTTCCTAGGTTGTTCTCTGTGTAATATAGTTTCCTTGCTCTAAAACTGCACTGAACAAATTCTAGCTGGGTGGCACAAAGACTTAAGCAGCCACTGCCCTAGATGTGCTTTTGATTGTTGATTTATTTGTTACTGCATCTTCAGTAAGCATCTGTATCAGATGTGATCAATAAAATAAATCCTTTTCCATTAAAATGCTTAAACTCATAACACACTCAACCTACATAGCAAGGACACAATGAAGTGTGGTGAACATTTTGGCACAATAGAACAGAAAATGGATCTGATATCCAAATAGAAGCTAAGTTTTGACCTAATGTTAAGGGTCTTGAAGAGGGGTCCTAAGTCAAGTACCTTGGTGGTTTCACTTTTGTGTAAGTGAATTCATTTCAGAATTAATTTCTTTAAAACTGTAAAAGCTACAAGAGGCCAGTCATCTGAAATTGTTACTTGAAAGAGCCCGAAGATGGAGAGCAGAACATGGTGCCTGGTAGGAATGTAGGCTGAAGGACTTTGTGATTAAACTCAGAGAATGTCATAGCTAATTCTGAGGCTAGAGATGAATAAGGACATTGAATTCAGTCAGTTCTGACACCTAAACAGATGCAGGCACCATGGATTGAGAGGACAGGCTGCAAAATGAGAAGTTAATGCCAGTCTCAGCCATGTAGCCAAAAGGGTCTGGGGAAACAGCCACAGGTGCCAGACAGATAGACCGAATGGGCTGAATGAAGCAAGAGAGGCTCAGAAGCCTGTGTGAGTTCCTCATGCTGCTGCTGTCCTAGGCTGCAGACCATAGAGGCACACTCAGATGCTCTAGTGACCAGCTAAATACACGACTCCAGAACCAGCTGCTCATGCTGGAGTCCAGTTTGATGATGGGTGACTACTAACTGCTACAATGGCAGTCCTATGGCCCCATCATGGCCTGGAGCCCAGCAACTGTCCTTTGGGCACACTCAGGGACTGAGGTAAGCTTCTAGAAAGTCTATGCTGAGCTGGTGCAGCATTTCTGCTCTCAGGGACAGTTCCATTACATTCTTCTCTGAGTGTGTACCAGTGGCCTCCGGCCTCCTTTCTTCAGTCTCTTTATTCTGTTCAGTCACATGATGTGAGCCCTCTAGCTGCTTATTCTGTGTCAAAATTACATTAACCTTTTTGGCCTTTATATTTGCTTTATAAATAAATTGTCCTACACAAAACAAATTTTGGATCAGAGGAAAAATGAGATTGTTTATACACTTGAGTTTTCTTTATAAATGAGTGTATTTGCTATTTCATATGGAGTAATTTTAAATTGCCTAAATACAAATTGTACACATTTTCATCACTACATCAGTTACCTAAAACAACCACACACATTTGGATGAACCACGGCCTGTTTCCAGGAGCAGCAGAAAGGCAGACTGTTTCAAATGGATGTTAATGCAGCAGGTGTGGCAGTTCAGGGACATGAGCTCTCCGTGACATAGATTGATGGATTCCAAAGCAGCACCCCCAGAGTTACAAGCAAGGGCGCGGGTACAAAACTCACCTGGCTTATCATCAAGTCTTTAAGTGCAGGTCAGGACTTTGAGGATAAATTGAAGCAAAGGCAAACCTGAGACTGCTTTGGTTTGGTCAGAACAGATAAAATAGAGAAAAATGAGAATCTGATGATTTCTGCTGTAAGAGCTGAACCGTGTATACTGTCAAAGGCTCATTGCACTTAGAATTCTAATTTAGTTCTCAATACAAAATAGCTGAATTCAAGCATAATTGTGCAAGGCTGAGTGAAATGCCTCAGTGTAAGCCTGGAGATCTGAGTTAGAGCCGCAGAACTCACACAGATAGGCTAAGAGAGAATCACACAGATAAATAAGTAAATAATTTTAAAGTTACTAACTTTCTCTTTTTGGAAATAGGAATCATGTTTCTGTCTGTTCCACACATTTTTGTTGCCATTCTGTGGGACACACCCACTTCCCACACCTTAATAAAGTTGCTTTCTTTTTATTTTCCATGTACCTAAATCCCTCCTCCCAATGTAAGGAGTAGGCTGTCTGATCATCTACTAACAAAAATTAGGACAAAAAATTTTTTTCTTTATTGAACCAAGTTCTCACATGAACTCACTGTGTAAGTGAAGGCTAGTTTTTATGTAGTTGGTAGACTGACAAGTTCCTTCTCTATACCCCACAGAATGCTGGAATTAACGTGCACCATCAGCTATCAAATAGTGTCTACCTGAGTTTTATTGGGAGTTTTCAAGTATTTTAGTACTTTATTAAAATATTAAACAATTTGTCAAAATTGTGTCAATCAGGTGCCCCCTTTTTCAATTTTGTGCCATGACAGTTGTCTCCAGAAGGCTAGCTGACACCCAGTACACTATATCATGTCCATTCTGCTGTCCATCAGGGTAGCCCTGTCAACAACAGAAACAAACCTACTATTGACCTTCCCCAAGGAAGGTTTGTTAATATCCTTTCTTTGTGATCTCAGAATCTGTAACTAGAACAGAATAGTAGCTCCCCCACCCAGCAGTTCTTCTGGGAGGTGTGCTTCCTTGCTTGGATGCAGGATCTCTGTGTAGCCTGAGTTGGCTTTGGGCTTCCTCTCCTCAGCCTTCTAAATGTTGCAGTTAGTTAAATATGACATGGCCACCCCTGGCTTTCAGGGGCTATGTCTTACCCCCAATCGTCTCTGCCATGTGTAGGACAGAAGCACTTGTCTTTCTCAGTTTCCCAGATGGCATAGTTTTCAAAGGTAGCAACATACTCACTGGAGAAACCTCTGTATAAAGTTATAGCTAGTAGAATTGAGTATTTTGTCCTGCCAAAAGGGTATCAGTAGACAAGAAATAAAAATTACCTATACAGAACAGTTGGCAGTGAAAAGAAAAGCAAACTAAGATTTCATAGGAGATATAAATAGTAAATTGTCTTACTCCTTAAGGGAAATAAATGAATTGCATATTCGATGTGTGACATACCTAGTAAATTTACAGAAAAATGATGTAGTTATAAAAATAGGAAAGATCATC
>LOEQ01000613.1:897080-925605 GCA_001685075.1 Bramus lutescens | reverse complement strand
GGCATCTCAGGGCTCTGACTACAGCCTCTGGAGGTGTTTTCCCACACTTGGCCACCCAGAGGCCAGGCCAGCAGAACACAGGTAAATGTTTTTGTCCCGAATCAAAAGTGTCTGGCCACTGCAAGTCTTGGTGCACCTTGACATATTCCGAGGAGTGTTGGTCTTGTAAGCACTGAGAATTGAAGAGTTACAAGATCACCAGTCTCATCAATCTTCTTTAATGGGTTACAGCCACCACAAGAGCTCCATCCATAACTCAGAGGAAGGCCCAGATCTAAGCAGTGAGTCGGGGACAGGGTCTCTGCAGGCAGCCTTGCAGAGAACAGTGCCCCAGCCTGTAAGGATGAAGCAGAAGGCGCAGTAGAGACATCAGGAGAGTAGAGGTCCTAGGAACATGGGAACCTATAGACAAGCAAAGTCAGCCTAAGAGCAGTTGCGTGGGCTGAAAAAGTAACACCATAGAATGGGGCTTCCCATACCCTTGGCAGACCTCATCATGCCAGTGGCTGCTTCAGGTGCTGGGCATGGAGCTAACGGGACCAAGCGTTTACCCTTGCTTTGTTTATATCTCCATACCCCCCCCATGCTTTCTCCATGCATTTGTAGGTTAGAAGGATGTAGCTTGGTTTTACCTTACAGGGGTTCCCAGCTAAGAATTTACTTGAGTCTCAAAAGAGACTTTTTGAGTTTCACTCAGAACAAGGATATAGCCAGAGAGTTTTTTGCATCCCGCCCAGTCTCACAGCCGCTTATAAAATAATCATTTGGAGGCCTAATATTAATTATAATTGTTTGGCCAATGACTCGGGCTTATTACTGGCTAGCTCTTACATCTAAATTAGCCCATTTCTATTAATCTGTGTTTTGCCAAATGGCTTATGGCCTAACTGGTAATGCTCTAACATATTACTCCTCCAGCAGCTGCTGGCATTTCTCTCCATTCTGCCTTCTTTCTCCCTGTATACCTGCTTGGATTTCCCTCCTAGCTATAGTCCAAAGCAGCTGCATTCATCAACCAATAAAAGCAGCACAGATTTGCGGCGTACAGAAGAATATCCCATAACAGAAGGCTGTATGTAGCTGTTGGTGCTTTGGAGGTCTGAGTGATGTATAGACATATTTTCCATTATGAGATGAGCATGCATGTTGAGAAAGCTGCAAGTGGAATGTTATGGCTTACAGTGTATGTGAAGTTGATAAACAGTGGGTTGATGATGCTGGGGTAGTGTCCCCTTTGCCAGCTTGAGAAGCATCTTGAAGGTTTGGAAAGTGTGTGGTTGGGTTTTTCTTTGGGGATATACAAGAGAGAATTAACTAACCGAGAAAAGACTTGCCTTTTTGCACCAGCAGTAAATTGGAAACTATGATGGAATAAAGGGGAAGGAGGAGGCCACCCGCCAATACAAGCATTTACCCCTTTTCTGCTGTGACAGGAGTTCCTTGCTCTGCCACACACTCTCTTGTCATAAAACCAGTGAGGGTGGAGAGACAGCTCTGTGGTTAAGAACACTGACTGATCTTGTGGGGGACCCAGGTTTGGTTCTCAGCACCCACATCGTGGTCCACAACCGTTTTTTAACTCTAGTTCCATGGTATCCGGTATCCTCTTTAGGCCTCCAAAGAAACTAGGCACACATGTAGTGCACATACATACATGCAGGCAAAACACTCATACATTTAAATAAAAATAAACAGATTTTTAAATAAAACTAAACACAAAGCAAAATAACTATCTCCTTCAGTTCATTTTGCTCTGGTCGTGTCATTGATCTGTCCAACTAATTGGGAAGCTGAAATCCACATCTCAGGTATTTGGGGTTTTTCTGGAGCATAATACTCCAGGAGAAAAATACCATGATTTCAGCCACCTATCTCCTTGGGATACAGGATAGCCAGGCTCTTAGTTGTTCTTGGCTGGATCTATCGGAGAGCCACCATTTTAGTTTTGCTCACTATTTTAACTGCCTTGAGCTTTGGGGAAGGTCATTAATAATAAACTTGGCCATGCTTAGTGGATGACAGGTAGATCATAGTCATCCTTGGCCATATAGTAAGGTTAAAGCCATTTCAGCCACATGACATTTGTCTCAAGGTAATAGTAACAGAAACAGTAACACATGGTATATTGGTTTGAAAGAAAACAGCCCCAAGGGGAGTGGCACTATGAGGCTGTTGTGGCTTTGTTGATGTAGAGTTGGCCTTGTTGGAGAAAGTGTGTCACTTTGGGTGTGAGCTTTGAGGTCTCCTATGCTCAAGCTATTCCCAGTACCTCAGATCACTTCTCTTACATTCGAGTCAGCTTGTAGCAGCAACTCCTTCTCCAGCGCTACGCCTGCCTTTGTGCTGCCATGTTCCCCACCATGATGATAATGGACTAAACCTCTGACACCATAAAACCCCACCTCAGTTAAATATTTTCCTTTATGAAAGTTGCTGTAGCCATGCTGTGTCTTCACAGTAATAGGAATCCTAACTTAGCCACATGGGTTTAATAAACATCAGCAGATGTATGGGGTTTTGCATTTACCTAGTCATTGACTTCACTGCCAATGTTTATCTCCTAGGTTTTGTAAAGATACTTTTTTGTTATGATTGTTGCGGGTTTTTTTTTTTTTGAGATGGGGATCTCACTATATAGCCTTGGATGGCCTAGAAATCACTCTGTAGTCCAGGCTGACTTCACATTCACTGAGATCTGCCTTCCACTGCCTTCATAATATTGGGATCAAATGTGTGCGCCACCACACTGGATGAAGACAGTTTTCTGAAAGAATGCAGCTTGTCTCTAGTAGAGACTGCATGAGGAATGAGTAAAAACACAAGTCCAACTTGTTCTTAACACCTTTTTAGGCACTAGGAAGATGAATGTGCTCTAGCTTTTTATTGACCCAGCAGCCAATGTGGCACAATATCATATAGGGTCTGAATTCTGTGCCTGGGTAACTGGGAGTGTGCCTGATTTAATCCCGCCTCTAAGTTCTATTCCAAACCTCCAAATAAGACAGTCTTCTGAACATCTGCTGGTTGGTTACATTCCTGTGTTCCCTTAAGTTCTCGTGGTTGTCAGTGAGTCACTTCATGGAAAACTCTGGGAAGAAGGAAATAGTTTCCCTCTGACCATGTAACAGTTTGGAGAAGGATAGGATGATAATGTTGTGTGGGGGTCATTTGTGTTACCTAGTATTTTATGTTTTGATTATGTATGCCTGTAGACATGCCATTCTTAAAGGGAGAAGCTGGGGCATGTCTAGGCTTATGTGACTAGGAACACCTCAGGGTTTCTATTGCCTGTACAATATTGACACATGAGTGGAGACCCCTATCCTTATCTTGGAAATGTCAGAAATGCTTCTCTCAGACTGCTGGTGCGGCTCACCAATGTAGCACGTGCAGGGCCTGCCTGATGCACTGTTGATAGCGCAGACAATGATAACAGAATAATAACAGTTCGCCTCTTTACCACAGCCTGCTGGGTCTTGTTGAGTGTCCTTCCTGCAGTGGACCAGAATAGCGACGGCCTGAGGCCGTGTCAACTGTAGCACCTTCCTTGGCCTGGTTCACCAAGTCCTGGAATCTGAGCCTGCAGCTCTGCCTCTCCTAACTTCTTCCCTCCAGAGCTGATAGCTTCTCACTCCCGCATTTTGCTCCACCCTGTCAATTGTGGTAGAGTAGAGCAGTCTTCTGTGTGCAGCACTCAGTTTTTTAGAAGGAAGAGGTATCTCTTTTATTCACTTCCCACTGCAGTGCGCCACAACTTACTGCTTCAGATTCTTTAAGTAACTTTTTAGCCAGTTGAACAAGACGGCTACCATTTATTAGTATCAATTTCTGCTGCTTATTAGATTTAAGTCTTCAGTATATTTCATAGCTTATTGGAAGAAATCACTGATAAAAGGTTTTCATGTTTTGCATTGTTTTTGTTATTTATAGAAAACTATTTCTGAGTTTATATTTAGTTCCCCTACCCCCAAAAAAAATCATCCCTCAACTGTCCTTGCCTTTTTCATGAATGGAATTTAGGACCGAGTTCAGGCCAATATTAAAATAAATGAAACCTAAAATACTAAGATTTTTCAAACTCTGTATCTGTTAGTAGGGTGAAAGTAAAATGAAAACCAAAACCATTTTGGAGAATTGTTTTAAATAGGCTGTGTCTATGTCAGACCAAAAGACCCATGAAAAACAGGTAACGCCAGAATATATATCCCCACAACTTCTATACTCTGACGAAATGTTTTACCTCATATGAGCCGCAAAAGAAAAATAATAGCTGGCTTAATATTTTCTTGCTGACTGTGATCCCTGAAGAAAAACAGATTAAAGGTAAATCGACCTGAGGTCTGCCATCGTTCCTGCAGTGATGGTAGCATGTTTGTGATGGCGGAGTGATTATGAGAATGTTGAAGATCCTAAACAGTTTGTGTGTTCACAGTCCGGTCATGGAGACATGGAGCCCTTCTACTCTGGGCTTGTGTACTCTGCTTGTGTTTCTGTTAAGTGACTTTCCTTAATTCAAACTTCCACCTATCTTTAGTCCTCTTTAGTGGTCCTTGGACTGCCTTCTGTAGGGTCCTTCTAACATTTTCTGCTCACCCTGTGATGATTAAATTGTAGATAAATTTCATATCTGTATATATTGACACAGATGTGGAATCTGTGAGAGATCCATAAGTCTAATGAATATTTTATATCTTTTATGGCTGTGTTCCTGCCTTTAGTCCTCTACACCACCACAAATAACAATAACAAGAAGAAGGCCTTTGTGAACTCAATCTTCCATTTAGAATTTTGATCCAATAGAAATACTTGGTAAAAGTTACCTTTATGGTCAGTTTTCCCTAGCACCGTGAAAGCCTTGGCCATTGGCATTGATCTTAGATGAAGGCGGGCGTTGGTCACTGCTGCCTCCCATAGAAAAACCTTATACAGAGAGCTTTCAGAGCCTGAATCTCAGGGAAAACTTTGTCTTAGCTAACCTCATTTTTTACACTTAATAGCTGACCTCTGCTGGGGATTTCTTAAGATCACACATTTGCCTAGTAAGACCAGACTCCTGCCAGTCTGTGTCACCGTGATCTGATGTGCTGGGAACTTCAGCCTTTCAGACATCAGCTTTCCAGTTCAGAAGTGCATGTACAGACATGGCTAGAGGAGTGTCTCTAACCTGAAAGTCCAGCTGCTTCGGATTCTGGAGGCAGAGGCAGGTAGATCTCTCTGAGTCAAGATCTATCTGGTCTACGTAGAGTTGCAGGCCAACCAGCACATCATGGTGAGCTCTTGCCTCAAAAATAACCACCCAAAACAAAACTTTAGGCTCTGAAGTTTTAGATTAGGGGTGCTCCATCCCTACTGAATCACATGCCACCGGTGGAAAGCTGAGCTATGTCTAACACACTTACCTTACATTGCATTACTGAGGCTCCTGCCGTACAAGTGCTCACTTGACTGTCATCTGGCTCCTTTTCTCTGTGCTGCTGGGTTTGAATGCAAGGATGTATTACGTGTCAGTCCCCAGCAGACTGCAGAGGTATGTAACAAAACTGATCTTGTATTTCAGTGCAAACTGCCACCACTGCACCAAAGACATGGAAGAAAGTGAAAGAGCAGACCCGAACCCCAGACGAGGTGTTAGAGGCAGAGGCAGAGGTGAGTGACAGCCCCCTTGAGCTTCTCCCAAGACCAGTGATGTCATTTCATGAAGACATGTCACTTTCTTTTTAAAAAAAAAAAGATTTATTTATTCATTATGTGCAGTGTTCAGCCTCCATGTATGCCCATAGGCCAGAAGAAGGCACTAGATCTCATTACAGATGGCTGTGAGCTACCATGTGGTTGCTGGGAATTGAACCCAGGACCTCTGGAAGAGCCGTCAGTGATCTTAAACTCTGAGCCATCTCTCCAGCTCCCACTTTCTTTTTTTGTTCGTTTGTTTGTTTGGGGGGTTTTGTTGTCATTTTGAGACAGGGTTTCTGTGTATATTGCCCCTGGTTCTCCTGGAACTCACTCTGTAGACCAGGCTGGACTCGAACTCACAGAGATCCGCCTGCCTCTGCCTCCCAAGTACTGGGTGGAATTAAAGATGAGCACCACCACCGCCTTGCAACATTTTGCTTTCTTGAGATAACATTTTCCAATCAGATCTTGGTTTATCAAGCTAAAAATCTAATGTGGGGGGGTTGTTTGTTTTTAAGACTTTTGATAACGTTTGATTTCCTTGAATAATTGTTGCTCTTCTGTGAAAATATTTCTTCTAAATAGTTAAGTTTGGTCGACTCTTCCTAGTTAGGAACTGTGTGTTTGGGATGTTATTTGTGGTTTTATTTGTTGTTTTGTGTGTTGTGTGTGATACATCTACATTTGTTTGAACCTGTATATTGAGGTGCATGCATGTACGTTGGATGTGTATAAACCATCCATATTGGATGTCTTACTCTGTCACCTCATCCATAACTTTCTAGTCCATCGCCACTAAACCTGGAGATGAGCTAGATGGGCTGGTCACTGAGTTCCAGGGATAGGCCTTTCTGTGCTCTGGGGACCCAAAATCAAATAGTTCTTCGTGCCTAGCACTTCGTAGTGGACATTCCCAGCTGGCTTTCTTGATAGTCCCATAAACTCTTCCTTTCTTATGTGTTACTGAAGATACTATATGATTACATTTTAGGGGTTGCTGTATTTTTCTAAAGGAAGGGGGCATATTTACAACTTAGACTTGGACTGGGGAGAGAGATTCTTAGCCTTACTCCATTGAGTCAGCTTGTGTTTGTGAACCTGCATTTATGTCATGTTCCATGTGTCAGAAAACAGCCTTGTGGCGTCAGGTCTTTCTTCCACCTTTGTGTGGATTCTGGGGATCCAACTCATGTCATCAGCCTTTCAAGGAAAGTGTTGCCTGTTGAGGCTTCTCGCTGCCTAAGGCAGCTTTCAAATAATTTTCTTATGAGGCCCTTGTTTCTATGAAAAACTTGGTCTTGTTCACAAAGCTAACGGTATCCTTTGTTGCTTCTGCAGTCCTATTATTTTCTCTGTTGATGTCACAGTGAGTTCCCTAGCAACCACTAAAAAGGTGTATGGATGTGACGTCATTGTGCTGCTGAGGGACAAGATTTAGCACTAGGTTAGAGAGGTACAAGAAGCTGGTTCCTGCCTTGAAGCTTGCTGAGAAAATGATGTTCCTGCAGAGGATAAGGTGTATTTCCTAGAGGCTGGGGAGTCACAGTCTGGGTAAGGCTTGAGCGGCGCACGTGGATTCCTCTGGAGACGTCGCCGGGTTTGGCTCATTCACTTTAGTTTACTCTTTTCATGTGCTCTGGACCCATTTCTGAGAGTTACTGAATACTGAATGGATGAACCTTCACATATTCATAGTTTTCTTTAGTGTGGAGGTCAGGACCTCTTCCTTTTAAAAGGTTGTGGCACTAATATTCCCACCACAGCCCTTCAGGCCACACAGTGCATACACTGTGTCAGTGGATGAAATATGGTTGTGTTCCAGTAAACTTATTGATGTGTATTGAAATTGGAATTTGTATTTAAAAGACACATGCTCTTTTTGGTATAGCAATTGTAGCAAGAATAAAAATTATCCTTAATTTGTACAATTTATCAAAGCAGTTTGCGAGCCAGAACCAGACTGTGGGCAAGAGTTTGTTGTAGCCCTGTTTTTTCGTGCTGTAGGGATGTGAAAACTGCATTGGTTCCTTGTGAAGCAGCCACTTACTCTCTAACCACACAGTGTAAATTGTAAGTAGTGAGGCTAGAGGGGTGAGAGAATGGGCTGCTCTTCCAGAACACCCTAGCACACGTAGTGGGTAACCCATCGCTGCCTATAACTCCAGTTTTAGGGATCTGATGACTTCTTTTGGACTCCATGGGCACTGCACCCACATGAATGTGCACGCACACAATCACAGAAATGAAATATTTTTATAATTTTTAAAAATATTTTCTCCTTTTCATATAGTCTTCATTCAGGATTCGTAGTCCTGTGCTTTCCTAAAATAACAATCATTAAAGCAGTGTATTAAATACTAGATGCTTTTACCTTAATTTTCACAGGTAGTCTCACCATTTCATATATTATTTTCTCAGACTTTAAAAATAATATAGTTAAGGAACAGTTAATGTGGGACTACATATTGGTGTTCATACAAATGTTTTGTTCAGTCATTTACAGCCTCAAAAATGTACATGAAAATACACTCATTTTAGTTAGGCTTGGTGGCACACACAGGTGGATCTCTGAGTTCAAGGCCAGCCTGAGCTATGGAGTGACAGAGTGTGTTCCAGGACAGACAGTAAGGCCTACACCGAGAAAGCTTGTCTTTAAATAACCATAAATAAATAAGTAAACAAATAAATAAGTAAATAGGAGGAGGAAAAGAAAATACTTTAAAATTACTCCTTAAGGACCAGCAAGATGGTCTCCTTAGTGATTCTGTATCCTCCTCACATTGTGGCTTACTATTCATGCCACAGGTGTCTTGTGCTTCTTTTGTGGTTACAAATTGAATTTCCAAGTGTCAAGTCTGTGTTTGTGCACGATTGCCTGCTTCTGGTTTTAGGAAATGACTTTCACCTCTACACTTTACAAGGTCTTAAGTAAGAATTTTTAAAACTGTGATATAGACCGAGCGGTGGTGGTGCATCCCTTTAATCCCAGCATTCGGGAGGGAGGCAGAGACAGGATCTTTGTAAACTCTAGGCCAGCCTGGTCTACAAGAGCTAGTTCCAGAACAGCCAGACTGTTGTGGGGGAAGGGGGTAAGAATAGTGATTTGGTCTAGTGATAGAGCCTGTGGTTTCCCCTGCTGAAAGCTGGAACAGTGGAATCTCCTGGATGACCTGCACTAAAGTGGAAAGTTGTAACTCAAGGTCATTGTCAATGTACTCAGAGCATGCTAAAGTGCCAGGTGCATGGAACTGAGGCCCTTCTCTTAACCATGTAGCTTCACCCAGTCTTCTTTTTGTAAAAGTTGAAAGCGGCCTACTTGAAAACAAATCATTTCCAGTCTATTTTCTTAGAATTTGATACCTACATTTGAAAGTTTAGATTGCTTGCTTTCTTTTTTGTTTTGAGACAGTGTTTTGTAGATCATAGACTAGCCCTCACGTCTCTGCGTGGCACCTGCTTCTGAGTTTAGAAAGTTTGCTAAGTATCCTAGGATGACCTTGAATAGTAAATGGTATGTGTGTTATCATGTAGGTGTAGGTCTTTTTTTGTTGTCATTTTCTTTTGTTTCTGTTTTGTTGAGACAGGGTTTCTCTGTGTTGCTTTGGTGCCTGTCCTGGAACTTGCTCTGTAGACCAGGCTAGCCTCAAATTCACAGAGATCTGCCTCCCAATTACTGGGATTAAAGGTGTGCGCCATCACTCGGCAGGTGTAGGTCTTTTAGGTCATCCATATCTATTGATAAAACGCTAAAATGTGTCTTTCCTTGTTATCTGATGTATTGTAGGAAAACATTGCTAGTATTTTTCAATACTTAATTGATAAAGTAAAAATGTTTAAGAAAATTGATTTAACATGAATCAGATAAGGTAAAGCATCCTGTGTGCAGGACAGTGTGCTGTTGCAGCAGCTCTGTTGTTTGTCTGCCGAGTACCCTCCGTCGGAACCCTTTCCTTGTGAGTGCTGGTTGGGAAGGGTTGTATTCAGGGTACCCCCTTTACCAGACACTTCACTTCACAGAGGACACTGGCTCAAGAGTTCAGCTGCTCATGAAGTCCTTTGACATCTTGCCCAACACCAAGACTTTTGGTAGAAATGAACTGAGGAGTAATAGTTTCTCTTCGCCTATAAAATAGACACCCCAGAAAGACACTGTTCTGAGATTTTTTTTTTCTGTAAATGATTCTTGTGTATGTGTATTCTTTATACATGCTCTTGGATTCTAACAAGTTAACAGATTTTTAACTACCTATGGCCTCTTTGTAAAGTAGAATATGATTATAGGACTTTAATTCAATTCCCCAATACTCTGTTTCAAAGCTAGAGGCATGTTGGAGCTTCTGCCCTCTAGTGTCTTTTGATATGTGATGAACTATGTTAGCAAGAGGAACATACTTGCTTAGATTTCTGACCTGGATTCTTTCATGGCCATCAGCTTTTAACAATTAGCAATTCTTAGCTGGGGATGGTCCACTTGGGAGGCAGAGGCAGGAGTATTCTTGATTTCCAGCCTGGTCTCTATAGTGAGTTCCTAAGACAGCCAGTACTACTTAGCTTCTGTCGGCCCCAGCTTGAAGCATTTCAGTAGCTGTCTGAATTGTCTGTCATGTGGTAACTGATGAAATGGTTCTTGTACCGTGTGCTGAGCCCAGATACTCAGCTTGAGTGGTATGTTTTCCTTTGTTTTGTTGTTTTTTGTTTTGATGGAGTAGTGTATGCCTTTGTTATGTATATTTAATGTGAGTTCTGTGTTGCCTTGTACTCTAGCCTAAAACTGAAGAGGAGCTTCCAGATGACAGAGTACTTGAACCTGAGCAAGATAAAATGAACCAAGGGCTTCACTTTGAGAGAGAACTCTCTGCCCTGAAAAGAGTGAAAGCTGGGGAAGAAAATGAAGAAGAAGCTGAGCCTCTACGCAATGGTGCCGAGAGTACTTCTGAGGGGGAAGGAGGTGACGCCAATTCAGGCTCTACTGATAGTTCTGGGGTTGGGATCACCTTACCATTTAAAGCAGGTAAGTTGGCCCTGGCTTCCTGTGTCCCTTCACCGTTTCCTCCTGCGTGGTCTTAAGGAGATGTCTCCAGAGAAATACTCATTCTAAAGTAAGATTTACAGGACAGATAGGTTAGCCCAATATGGTGCTTAGTGACTAGTAAATCTAGAGTCCTGTCCAAACCTTACTGCCCCAGAGCAGCAGCCAGTGGGAATCTGCAGCGCAACTTGTAGAAATGGGGCTTTTTTTCTTTGCGCTGGTCTAATGGGTATTGTATTGTAGTGGTAAGCAGTGCCCTGAGAGTGGGCATTCCCTGTGCTGCAAATTCAGGGGTTTTGTCTGTTTTCCCCTGACCGAACTGACTCTTAGTGACTGAATGCTTGTTCAGACCAGCCAGGTAGAGTGGACCTGCATAGATAGCGAGGAGGTGCTGCAGAGTTGGGGTCATGAGCTCTGGAGGGTCTCACTCACAGCCAGACACCGTGGGTGCATACAAACCCTGTCCTGGCATGACAGAGGTTTGATCTGCTCTCAGCATCTCAGTAACCAATGCACGCCTGATCGCTGTGGGACATTATGGAAGGCCTTGCTGTCAGCATGTGGAGAGGTGGCTCCTTGCATGAGAAGTTTGGGATTGGTGAAAAGTTTTCTTCCTCTACCAGTGCAAAATAAAGTTGCAGAGTTAGAATGTAAAAAATGTGAGACTTGGAGATAGCCCAGGCCAGGGCTTTTCAAACCACTGCATTTAACTCCTTGTACAGGCTGCAATTGCAGAGCAATAGAATTACAAAGCATAATAAATGAAAAATGTTGCTTTGGTTTTTTTTTTTTGTCGTAAGAGTAGGTGTAGCTCTGAAAAACTTATTTCAGTTCTATGTTTTTCTTCATGAAGTCCTTATTTCTTCATTAATTTATTTGAGTCAAGATCTCGTTATGTAGCCCAGTCTGCCCTCAACTTGTGTCGATCTTCCTACCTCAGCCTAACTAGAGGTTGATTCTAGGCACCATCCACCACTCCTGACTTGTCACTTTTTAAAAATGGTTATTTATTCTTGGGCAAACTAATAAACATATACAATGCATCTTGATCACATCAACTCTCCAGCTCCTTCCTCTCACTTCCCCCAGGCCCTGTGAACATTTGTGTCGTCTGGAATGTTTGGAAGCTACTAGCCTATATTCCCCACCTTGAAGTACTAATTTTTTCAATTTTTATCTAGTTATTAATGCTTGGAAACTGTTCTACCACTGAGCTGTGTTGCAGCCCTATTTTTCTTTTCACTTTTGAGACTGTCTCCCATGATGTCACCCAGGCTACAGCAGAAGTCACTCTGTATTCCAGGCTTGCAGTCCTTGTGCCTCAGCCTCCAGAAGAACTGGGAATACAATGCATATACTTCCCCAAGTGGCCTGTTGTGTGTGGTACCACTGCTGTGGGTGGGCTTTTTGAAATCATGGTGTTACATTCGTACTGCACATTGAATTTTGCAACTATTAAACAAAAAAATCCATTTGCCTAAAAACTTCTTTTTAAACTTCAGGAACAGTATTTCAGATACAGTCTTATACCAGATCACTAAACACTGACGGTGACCACCAGCCTTTTCTTCACAAATTGTGATGACAGTACTGTCATTGCCCAGTTGCAGGGTCCAGCTGTCTGACATCCTTTGACTTTGTAATCTAGTGTGTAGCAGTAATGGTTGGGAATGGGGCAGTTTAAATCCTAGGACCCAATAAATTACCAAATTTTTAATAAATATAATTAATATAAAATAGATTGCTACCCTGGCATGATCTAGGGCTTGATTCTGTTCTTCTTCCCCTCAGAATTTCTCTTTGTATCCTTAGCTGTCCTGGAACTTATTTTGTAGACCAGGATGTCTTCAAACTCAGATCTGCCTGCCTCTGCCTCCTGAATGTCGGGATTAAAGGCATCCACCTCCACCACTACAGCCTGGGGCTTGATTTCAATGAGTTTTGTCAAAGAAGGAACAGAGAGAAGGAGATAGTGGCTTGCTTTTAATGTCCAATAAATTTTCATATAGAATTTTTCTAATTTTACATAATAAAGGAAGGCCAAGGGTCTGGAAATGGCTACACCCTTAAAATCACATACTGATCATGCAGTAGACCAGAGTTCAGTTCCCAGCCTTAACCTCAAACAACTCACAACTGCCTGTATCTAGGGGATCCCATTCCCTCTTCTGGCCTCTGCAGGTCTTGCTCTCATGGGCACAAACCCACACACAGACACATACATACACATAATTAAATGTTTTAACTGATTTTTTTTACAAGGGTGAGGTTATATAGTTCATATAGTACAAATAGAAAGGTGAATTCCTATGGCCAAGTACTAATTCAAATTTCCTAATAAAGATGAGAGCTAAGACAGTCCTGGTGGTTCACACTTTAGCCCCAGAAGTCTAAGCTGAACTCAATAGTGACACACTGTTTCCAAACACACAATGACATTTTCACTCAGAGAACCTGTAAGTCAGGGTGTTGTAGAGGAATGGTGTGGGTACCCTCAGCTTTCTTCAAATTAAGCTGAAGACAAAGAAGAAAATCTCTATTCAGCTGACTAGATTTTCATTGTCTGAAGTAAATTGTTTTTGTTTTGTGTCTTTTTATTTACCTTTTCTTTTCTCTAAAATAACATTTTTATGTGAGCAACCAACCATATGCCAACCATGTTCCCAGGAAACTAAGTCTTACCCGATTCCTTGTTTCTACGGTCTTCTTGGCTTAAGGTTTATTTACTAAAAGCACTACTGTATACCTTATGAGTCTGTCCAGAGGTTCTCATGAGGATGTGTAGAAAGTGCTTGCTCCTTGCTTTGGCTTTCCCAGTTTCGAAAGAGCCAAGACTGGTTTGGAGTGTTCATTCTTTCAGCTGTCATCCTGTGCTGGCTTTTTGAGCTTGCTCCCTTGTTTCCTTGAGGAGGTGTTGAAACAGGTTTGGACAAATGGTTTCTGCTTATGATGCTCTTTTAGAGTCCTGGAAGCCTGTGGATACAGAAGGCAAGAAGCAATATGACAGGGAGTTCCTACTGGACTTCCAGTATATGCCTCCCTGTATCCAAAAACCAGAGGGCCTGCCTCCCATCAGCGACGTGGTTCTCGACAAGGTAAGCCGCAATGCTCGGGAGAAAGCCAGGTGGTCTGAGTGCTCGTGCGACAGGTGCAGTACGAGCAGCTCTTAGGGAAATGCTTGATCATAAGCACCCGAGTACCACATGCAATGCTTTAGGACTAGGTGTTCCCAAATTACTGTCTTTTTTACTATATTGAAAAGCATGTTTAGGCCCCTTCTTCAGTACTGATTTTTTTTAATTGTTGTTTCTTTTAAATTTTATGTGTTGAGTGTTTCACTTGCATGTATGCTTCCAGTGCCCAGTGAGGTCAGAAGAGGGTGTCAGAGATTCCCTGGAATTGGGGTTGAGGATACTTGTGAGCCACACTGTGTGGGTGCTGGGAACTGAACCCTGGTCTGCTGCAGGAATAAGTGCCCTTAACTACTGAGCCCTGAGTGCTGGTTTTTAAGACTGTATTAATGTGTCTGTTTGTTTATTCTTCTAGTGATGGGATAAAACCTTCTATGAGGTGGAGGAGGCAAGGCTGCATTCATAGAGCTCTTTCCCAGGTTCTAAACTTTGATATGGTAGCAACAAGGAGGGGTCAGAAACCCAAGGAGATAGTTATAAAATGAATCTTCACTGGAAGACGACATAATTCAGATAATTGTATATATAAAAATTATCTTAATAGTTACTTAAAGTGATTAAAGTCCCTAGACCTTTGCATTTAGATAGACATCCCTCCTATTTTGAGTTTTTAGTATGTATTTCTTACTTTATGTGTGTGGGTATTTGCCAGCATGATTGTATGTGTATCACATGTTTGCCTAATGTCCATACAGGCAGGAAGAGGGTATCAGATTCCCTAGACCTGGAGTTCCAGATGTGGTGAACTGTCATGTGGGTGCTGGGAACTAAATTCCAGTCTTCTGCAAGGGCAGCAAGTGCTCTAACCATTGAATTGTCTCCCCAGCCCCAGCTTCCTTCCTCTTTACATTTGATTTATATGGTGCACAGTGAAAATTATTAAAGTCAGGGCTGTTTATTTAATAAAGAGAGTAAGGGCATGGGGTGAAGCATGGGTAAAACCTTTGCCTCACAGGTCTAACGCCAATCATCCCTGGAGACAGCCACTGACATCCTAGTGGCTCAGGAGCTAATTCCTTTGGTGGAGAGTCCAGGACTTACCTCGTCAGCTCATAGCATCACAGAAGTCTGTGGTAACTTTCTGGCCCTGAATGAATCGGAACTTGTGTGCTTTAAGCTTTTCTGTGCTTCTTCATGCGTGCAGATCAACCAGCCCAGATTGCCTATGCGAACCCTGGACCCTCGCATATTGCCTTGCGGACCCGACTTCACCCCAGCCTTTGCAGATTTTGGAAGGCATACACCTGGCGGAAGAGGCGTGCCTGTAAGTGCCTGTTCCCTACAACAACCAAGTCAGTTAGAAAGCGGTGGTAGACATCTTGTCTGAGGACAGGAAGTGGTGTCATTGTATGTTGAGTCCTGTGATCAAGAAGTAGAAGAGACAAAGACAACCCTCCATAGTGTCCTTATGACTATTAAAGCAAAAGCACAATGCACCTCTGCTTGCCTTTTTCTGTACTGAGTTGTTCTGGTCTTTGTCTCTGACTTCTCTATTGAAGTGGCCTGCACATACTTTTGCTGTAGCACCAACTTTGGTAGGATTCTGAGACATCACGGTCACCTAGAGTATCCAGTAACACTCAGCTAATCCTCTCTGACTTTGTTTCCTCAGACTTAAGTACCAAGTACAGAGCAGGAATGGATTGCCAGTTTTGGAACTGAGCACAGCTCCAGGCTGCACTCCACTGGTGGTGATGTCTGTGTCACCCCTAAAGAGTTTACCTATAAGGGTGTACTGACTGGATCTTTTTATTTTATTTTTTAGACATGTCTGTGGTGATGTAGTTTTGGTTGGGTCTTATTTCCTCTAGGCTATGAAATCGAAATTTAGACAAATGACAAGTGTAGTATTGGTAACCTACAGGTTTGTCATACACACTGGCAGGCTTTTCAGAGGAGAAAGTGGCATCCCCAGGGGATCTGCGCTGGGCATCACACTGTGTCCCATTCTGTGGCTCTGCTTACTTGCTGCTTTGCAGAGCAGCAGATGTCTGGCATGATTGGTTATTCTCTGGCTGGTGACATCTGTGCTACTCCCATTTTGCTCAGTGTTGTTCATAAGTCACTTCTGAATGTTACAGATTTAGGTGCCTCCTTGCCATGTACCTTCCCAGATTTTATTCCCAGCTTGTTGTTCATTTTTTTTCAATAGGTGAACAAGAGGAAGCCATGTAAGTTGAGGACAAGCTTTATCTTATAAAATAGTGAAAACAGAAAATGAATGGAGAGAGGTGCTTAGTTGGTAAAGTGCTTGCCACTAAACCTGAGGGCCTAAGTTCAGTTCCTAGAATGGAGCTCATGTGAAAAGCCAGGTGTATACATCATAGTGCTCACCTATCACCCCTGCACCTCGTTTTCAATCTGTCATAATCACAGAATAGGATCCCATGTGTGGGTTCAAATTATGTATGTACATGGATGGGTGGGATGTAAGTCTTTCACTATATGGAACTGTTTTTAAAGAATATATTTTTAATACATACTTTAAATTTGATGATTTATAGTGTCAGTAGAAACTACAGCTCTCATCTTAAACTCCAATAAGAGTTTATTCCAGAGCCAAGTCAAGGCCCAGGAAAACAGATTTAGGTTTCGTCAAATACCATATTCTAACTTAGTGGCAGTTCTGTGACTTTTTGTACTAACAGCAAAAGAGTATCATTCTTCAAATATACTGGTGGAGATTTTAGGTAGGGAGTTATAATCAAGCAGGGAAATTATGGCCTTGGTCCTCACAGGCTGTCGGATGACATTCTTATCCCCTCTGCTAGTGGAAGCTAGTGCTTTGTTAGTACATGCCAAGAGAATTGCCTAATGGTCACAGGGATGTTAGGTCAAACACAGAGATGGACAATAAATGGCATATTAAGGGAGCCAGGACAATGTGACTTGGGACCTGTGACATTCAGCTTTCCAGGTTCACAGAAGCTCAGACATCAGATGTTTGCCTTGTATGTAACCTTTTAACCCAGGGTGACTTTCCTCTGGGAACTGAATGAAGTGGGTGAAGAGATGGTGCAGGTTATAGTCTCGAGGTCAGCTCACTACTGTTTGCAGTAGTCTTTGTGAGTGACTATCTTCAGATAAGATTCTTTGTTGTATGGGGTACATGTGTGTATGGTGCACATGTGTGAGAGGGTATGAGCCCGTGGGCATACCTGAGGTCCATATCTGGCGCCCTTCCATATCACAGTTGACCTTACTTTTTGAGACGGTATTTCAGCTATACCGTCTAGCATCAAGCTTCCAGGATCACCTGTCTCCGCCCAGGTCCACCATCACTGAGATTACAGATATGCTTTGTCACCTCCATGCATGCCTGTCTTTTACATGGATGCTGAAAATTCTGA
Source organism: Bramus lutescens (assembly GCA_001685075.1). NCBI lineage: Eukaryota > Metazoa > Chordata > Mammalia > Rodentia > Cricetidae > Bramus > Bramus lutescens. The sequence goes on along the minus strand of LOEQ01000613.1, from coordinate 908,362 downwards.
ACTCCAGTCCTTATCTTGTGCAGCCTGCTCTTTAATACCCGATCCGTCTCCCAATCCCTCATTCCATGACTTCTCTGTGACTTTATTTCATTTTACCCAAGGTGCATTTGTTCTGACACGTTTTTATATCCAAATGTGTGTTAAATTGAATGTCTGGAAACATTGTTGTTCTTGAATTATATCTACCAGTTGAAAAGATAACTTACCCACAGGATCTGCCTCAGGATCATCATCTGGATCATGAAATCCAGACTGTCTTTGGCTGAGTGAGTGTCTTAACAGAGTTGTGTGACCTAGATCTTATGTAGATGACTTATTTGTAAGTGAGTATCCTTAGAGCCTGGTTTAGCAACTGTCCCTGATGGAATTTTCCTAGTCTTTAGTGTCTCTCAGTTAACCCATATTGTTTTTTGTTTTGTTTTTGGTTTGTTTTTTTGTGTGTGTGCATTGGTGTTTTCCCATGGATGTCAGGTCCACTGAAATGGAGTTACAGACAGGTGTGAGCTACCATGTGAGTGCTAGGAGTTGAACCCGGGTCCTCTAGAAGAGCAGTTGATACTGTTAACCACTGAGCCGTCTCCCCATCTACTTGTTTGTTTTTAATGTTTGTGATCCTGTCATCAGTGCTGTGTCCTTACTTTGTTCTTCTGACAATCTCAATGGGGATTCAAACTTTTATTCTGATGCCCACTTGTCACTACCATTCCTAGTGCGTGATTGATGATTGGTATAAGACAGTTACCTAGTTTGGCAGCAGTCCCAGAAGAGGGTCCAAGGAAATTCCACCAGGAAAGAAAAAAGGAAAACCTAGCTGGTGGGCCAGTGGCTGCAAACGTACAAGGAAAGTGGCTTTTTTATGAATTCATACCCCAAAAGTTGGGCGTCAAATGTAGCACAAATTCTAATTGTTTTTAATAATAAAAACCTAGAGTCAGGTATTAGGGGGTGAAAACTGAAGGATCAGAGAAGCAATGCAGCCAGCCACTAGAGAGAACTTTTATGTCTACCAATGTTCAAACTGAAGGGACCATCATGTCCTTCAGACTGCAGGCGTGATCCTCAGACTTCTCTGGGCTCCTGTCTCCTCCCTCCTTCTATTCCTCTCTTCACCCAGCCATATCATTCCTGTCCCCACCTCCCTAGTGCTGGGATCACCTCTGTGTGAGTTGTTGTTTTTTTTTTTTAGCCAGATTTCAATCTTAAGTAGCCCAGGGTGGCCTTGAACTAACTGAGATCCCTCTGCTTCTGTCTCCCAAGTCCTGGAATTAGAGATGTGTGCCACCACTCCCTGGCCTCTAATGGCTTAACTCTGCCCTCTGATCTTCAGGCATGCTTTATTTGTTAGATTACAAACAAAATATGACTACAGGGTCTCACCCTTAGCTCAGGTGGACGTTTCTGTGTCCTGTCCCGTGTGCTGGGATGACAGGTGTGTGGGTGTGTGCTACCACAACCGGTACAAATAGTTTCTTCTTTCTTCCTTTTTTTTTCTTTTTTTTTAAACAGCTAGTGTTTGGGGCAGATTGCCACTGTGGTCTACTCTGTGAATGTTTGTGGAGCAGGAAGTAGCCTGTCATTGCCGTGGCTGTGATTCGGCCACCGTGGCCTGTGTAGTGCAGCTTCCCTGGAGCACAGGTTTCCTGAGCAGGAATGGGAATGGAGTTTATCAGACACGGACCCCCCACTTTTTTGTTGTTGTTGTTCTTTTATCCTTTTGGCACTTTAAGAGGTAGAGATGTTGTAGTGATGGTAGTATTCTGAGACCATTTTTCTTCCTCTTAAGATTATTTCTAACTCGAACACCTAATGCCTTTTTATCGAGAAGGTTTGCTGTGAACATGAAGCTTGAGCAGCCCTGCAGACGCAGGCACTCTGGGTTCTCTGAATGAATGTAATGTTCTTGTCCTAGTTGTTGAATGTTGGACCTCGGAGGTCTCAGCCTGGCCAGAGAAGGGAGCCCAGAAAGATCATCACCGTGTCTGTAAAGGAAGATGTGCACTTGAGAAAGGCGGAGAACGCTTGGAAGCCCAGCCAGAAGCGGGACAGCCAGGCCGACGACCCTGAAAGCATTAAAACTCAGGTGAGGGGGTTGTGCCTGTGCTCTGTGAGCTTGAGCCTTCCCTTGTAAGTTTTTCTGCCTTTTTCAGTATGTGGAAAGGTTTGTTTTGTTTTGTTTGAGACAGGCCCTGGCTCCAGTTCACAGAGATTCTGACACATTAAAAATGTTAGCCATCATACCTGGATTTTTATCCTTTTTTTCTAATGGCCTTAGGAATGATAATCTGTTTGTCTTTACTGGTGGATTTAAATGTCACTCTGCAGAGGCTTATCGAGCTTGGGCAAGGCTGTAGTCTGATCCCCAATACAAAGATAAAAGAAGAAATCACTGTGTCCTTTTCTGTGGCCTTCACTGTGTTCATATGAGGCATGCTTTTCTCCATTTTTTTAAATTAACATATTATTTACATAATGGGTTTCATTATGACATTTTCATGCATGTACTTTTTTTGAGCAGGGTTTCTCTGTGTAACAGTCCTTGCTGTCCTGGAACTCACTTGGTAGCTAGACCAGGCTGGACTCGAACTCACTGAGATCTACCTGCCTCTGCCTTCCAAATACTGGGATGAAAGGCATATTCCACCACCGCCTGGATCATTTCTACATTATTTAAAGATTCATTTTAATTAAAATCTTTTTACTTAACCCTAATTGGTAATAAATTTCTAAAAACAATCATGATTTAAAAGTTTATATAACCTTTTAAGTTTTAGCTGCATCTTGTTCCTGTTGTCTGAGAAAGGCACAATAGGCTGCTCTGCAGTTGGTCCTGTATAGGGTACTGGGAGCCCCCAGGCTGGTTGGGGGAGGGGGGCATTAAAACTGCAGGTGACTTTTCTGACCTTTAAGTAACTGAAGTCATTCCTTCCTAAAATGCTCAGTAACCGAAAGCGGGTGTTGGGCATTGGCCTCGTTTACATGGATATATATGTAAGACTAGTTAATGTTCTTTTTATTTTAACCCTCCTAGGAACTTTTCAGAAAAGTTCGGAGTATCTTAAATAAACTGACACCACAGATGTTCAACCAACTGATGAAGCAAGTGTCGGGACTTACTGTGGACACTGAGGAGCGACTGAAGGGAGTCATCGACCTGGTCTTTGAGAAGGCTATTGATGAGCCCAGTTTCTCTGTGGCGTATGCAAACATGTGTCGATGCCTAGTAACGGTAAGAAGAGAGGAAGCAGTAAAAGCAGAACCACCAAGAGGTATATTCTCCCCTCACTGCACATTCTTCCCAGAGTGTTATTGGGGCAATGGAAAGGGGAGAATATATTGCTAGTGCTCATGTATAGTGTCCTCCTTGATTAAAAAGAATCTGTGCTAAAGTAACGTCTGTCCCCACCACTGGGGGGGTCTATGAAGATTGATTGAAATTGTCATAGGCTTATGATTCCTCCAACCCGGAAAGACTGAAGAAGTTTAAGTTAGTAATGTGGAATTATGTCCTAGGCAACAATTTTATTCTGGAGTGTCATCTTATAGAACTAGAGCAGATGCTAACTTTAACATGAACTAAATTTAAAATTAAATTAACTGTTCTAATTCTGGCCTCTGGAAATTAAAAGATAGTTGTCACCAAAAATGTTTAAAATCTGATCATTTCCTGTCTTGCTGAGCATATTAGCGCCTGCCTTCAATCCGAGCACTCAGGAGAATGCGTGCTAGGAATAGGCCAGCCTAGGGTACAGAGTAAGACTCTATCAACAGCAAAAAGCACATAAATAAACAAACAAACAAACAAATAAATGCCTTTCTGTTCTTTAAATGTTCACAGATGGGCTGTAGAGATGGCTCAGCAGTTGAGAGCACTGACTGCTTGGAGTCCTGAGTTCAATTCCCAGCAACCACGTGGTTACTCACCACCACCTGTAATGAGATCTGGTGCCCTCTTCTGGCTTGCAGGCATACATGCAGACAGAACACCGTATACATAATAAATATTAAAAATAAAAAAGTTTACAGACATTTAATCCAATCCATAATTACATATGAACATAAATAACTAGAACTTGAGGTTTTGAACCCTTGGCCTGGCTCTCTCAGCCTAGCTTTAAACGTTCCCTTGTACTTGCACTGTGGGGATTCCACCTCTTGTTGTATGTGGGGAGTTCTCCCATGCTTCACTTAGCTCATTTCTTTTAATATTTCTTTTCCTTTTTCTTTATATGTGTTTGTTTCTGTGTAAGTACATGCCATGTATGTTCAGGCTGCCTATGGAGGCCAAAAGAGGGTGTCAGAGTTCTTGGGGCTGGAGTTAATAGTCAGTTTTGATCTGCTAGGCATGGGTGCTAAGAACAGAATTCTGATCCTCTGGAAGAGCAGCAGGTGCTGTTAACTGCTGAGCCATCTTTCCATCTCTGACTCATCTCATTTTTATCTCTTCCTACCGCACAGACCACCGCAAGTTGAGTTTATTTCATTTTACTGTGGGTAGTGCACTTCTGACTCTGGTTCTTCTATGCAAGCAATGTTGTTTTCCATGTTCTTCCCATTTTCTACATAATTTGCACTTCGTGAAACATTCCATAAGGGCTTATAGTATAGTGTCAGACCCCCTTGGTGCAGGGTTGGGCCTGTTGGAATAGGGACTTGCTGTATAGCTGAGGCTGCTCCGGAACTCACTGTCCTTCATCAGCCTCCCAGGTGCTGGGATTAGGGGTATGTACCACCATGGACAATTAGCCTGTCATTCCCATTTCGCTCTATTTTGCACTTACTATAATTGAGACTGGTGAGTTTTCCAAAATGCTGGTGGAACTGTATTGGTTCTGCTTGTGTCCTTGGATAGCATCAAAGTGTATAGAAATAGGGGTATTAAGAACCTTTAGGTATTTCTAGAGTCTAGTCAAGTTAGTGTTCTCTCATATACCAACCTGTTGATAGATATATTTCCTGATTCTCTGCTGTATTTTGTAGTCATTGCCATATATTGGGTGTCATATAGTAGAGGTCATGGTCTAGCTTTGGCTTTGACTTTGGAAGGCATTTGCTTTCATTTCTCTCATTTCAAAAGGGGGGGATTGTTGTTTTAAGACAGAGTCTATTGTAGCTTAGACCAAATTCAAACATACTCTATAGCTAAAGATGACTTTGAACTTCTGACCCTCCCTCTCCCATCTGCACCTCCCAAATGCTAGATTTGCATGCCTGTGCCACTTCACATGTGCCGTGAAATCACGGTCTCTGTCATCTTGAAGGCTGTGGGCCCGACTGCACCATGATCTCATTGCTGTGCTTTGTGGGTTGACATCAGGTTTATGGCAGCTTTGCTGCATTTGTCTAAACTGCAGTTCCTAGTTTGCCCTGCTTCCTAGGCTAATGTTTCCCGCTGCTGTGTTGGCCCCTGGACTGATGAATAGAAACTGTAAATGATTCTTCCTGCATCAGAGGGAGCACTTGACTAGTCTTCTACAGTAGCATGGCTCTGTCCTCCAGTGCAATTTCAGAACTGTTGGATCTTCTTTGTGAGCCCAGAAAAGCCCTTTTGCATGTTGTACAGTAACTGCTCAGGAGAAGTTCATGGTAGAGGGTATTACAGGTAATATGAACAATAGGAGGGAGCAATTGAAGGTGCTAGGAAGCAGTTCTTACTGGGAGTAGCTAGAAACCCTTACTGCTTGCCTCCATGTGGACTAGCACTTCCACTCTGGTCTTTCTGCTGTCAGGAAATTTCTAAAATGGCTAATTGTAGGCCAAACTCAAATCTAATATGATCATTCTTTTGCCACCTAAAAGACTAGGTGTTCTGGTGCATGTCTCTAGAAGTTGAATTGGGATGGCTGTTAATTCAGGAATGGCCTAGGCAACTGTGGCTTGTCTCCAAAAGAAACAAAAGTAAACACCCTACTGCATACTGATAGTCTTGCTAAGTATGGTCCAGTGTGAGGACGTCCTTCTGAGAAAAGTTAGGGCAACAGTCTTCAGAAGCCCTGCCCTTTCCCAGGTTTTGCTGTGGCCCTGGAATTCTCCCTACTTTGTTATTTCTTTTTGTTCCTTTAAGCCAGAATTGTTTAAATCATTTTGTTGTTTTTTAATCTAGGGGCTTTGGGTGTGGCTCAGGCAGTAGGGTGGCTGGCATACATGTAACTCCTACCCCCAACGCTGTGCAAAATCCCTGCATGGTAGGGCACTCCTGTATTCCAAATTCTTGGAAGGTGGAGTAGGAGGATCAGAATTCAGGGCCACCTAGGTTGTGCGGGAGACCTTAACAAATCATAAATAAAAGGGTTGGTGAGATGGCTCAGTGAGCAGAGACGTTGTCACACCACCTTGATAGACTGAATTATCTCCATGTGGAAAGTGAGAATCCTTCATGGATGCACCATGCGCATACATGCATGAGCATGCGCATACACACACACACACACACACACACACACCTTGTGTAAATAGAATAATAAATAAGGTTTAAACAAAGAGATAACCCTCCACAGTTATGTCTAGGTATACCCAGGCTAACAGCTGTGCTGATAGCAGATGTTAGCAGGAAGCATATTCACAAAAGACAAGAGGTACACGTGTCTGAGGATGTGTCATTTTTCTCCTTTTCACTGGACTGTGGAAATGCCTTTTTTAGAATGCTTACTTGTTTGTGTGTCTGCATTAAGTAATCTCGCTGCCTTTGTACTTTACTCTCTGAATGCAGCTAAAGGTTCCCATGGCAGAGAAGCCCGGTAACACGGTGAATTTCCGGAAACTGCTGCTAAACCGCTGCCAGAAGGAGTTTGAAAAAGATAAAGCAGATGATGATGTCTTTGAGAAGAAGCAGAAAGAACTGGAAGCTGCCAGCGCTGTAAGGACTTCGCATCAAGTACTGCCAGAGTGGTCCCACAGCTAGCTGTGGCAGATGCAAAGGGACCTGTTATTGTTAGTGCATGTGTGTGTGTGTGTGTGTGTGTGTGCGTGCGTGTGTGTGCGTGCGTGTGTGTGCGTGCGTGCATGTAGTGTTTTATTGCCCAATGTCAGGGGCACTCAGCTCCATACCAGAATCAGTCTAACCTTGTCCTTGAGAGAGGATGCTGGGTTCTATAAATCTCGATGTATTCACATTTCTGCAAGTCGTTTTCTTTCTGAGGAGTTAGGCCCTTTCTTTGTTCTATGTCAGAGCCCCAGAGGGCATTTCAGTCCAAAAAGCGTAAGGTCCCAAATCTTAGATGCTCTCACCCCTTTTTATCCAACAGCCGGAGGAGAGGACAAGGCTTCATGATGAACTGGAGGAAGCCAAGGACAAAGCCCGTCGGAGATCCATCGGCAACATCAAGTTTATTGGAGAACTCTTTAAACTCAAGATGCTGACAGAGGCCATAATGCATGACTGTGTGGTGAAGCTGCTGAAGAACCATGACGAAGAGTCTCTGGAGTGCTTGTGTCGCCTGCTCACCACCATTGGCAAGGACCTGGACTTCGAGAAAGCAAAGGTAAAGACCCAGGGACTCAGAAGGCTGCAGTAGCGGCTCCTGCTTTAGATCTGAGGTGAGGAGGTCCCTAGTTAAATGCAGATCAGTTTGTAGATTCTCTAGCTTGTTTGGTCCTTCTTTTTTTTCTCTTTACCATTTTATAAGCTGTAAGCAGAAATGGGTTAAGAAATGCACCAGACCTGAAAATTGGAGTAAAGACTAGCTAGTAGGATTATTTATTTCCTCTTGAGATAGGATCTCACTGTGTATCCCAGGCTGACCCCCTGGGGTGACAAGTGTGCATCATCATGCATGCCTCAAGTCACTATCTTTTCTTGTTTTGTTTTGAGACAGGGTCTCACTATAGCTCTGGCTGTTCTGGAACTCATTCTGTAGATCCGGCTGTCCTTGAACTCACAGAGATCTTCCTATATCTGCCTCCCAAGTGCTGGGATTAAAGGTGTGCGCCACCAGTGCCTGACAAGATCTAAATCTTTCTCTTCCTTCCTTCCTTCCTTTCTTTCTTCCTTCCTTCCTTCCTTCCTTCCTTCCTTTCTTTCTTTCTTTCCTTCCTTCCTTCCTTCTCTTTCTTTTCTCTCTCTCTCTCTCTCTCTCTCTCTCCCTCCCTCCCTTCCTTCCTTCCTTCCTTTTCTTTCTTTCTTTCTTTTTGACAGAATTTTTCTGTAGCTTTGGAGCCTGTCTTGGATCTCACTCTGTAGACCAGGCTGGCCTTGAACTCTTAGAGATCCACCTGTCTCTCCTTCCCATAAGCTGGGATTAAAGGCATGTGCCACCATCGCCCAGCTAAAATCTTATTCTTAAATCACCTAAGAATTTCCTTGTTACCTTATGGTGGCACATATCTATAATCCCAGCACTCAGGAGACTAAGGCAGGGGGATCACAAGTTTAAGGAAGCCTGGGCTGCAGAAGAAGACTCTTTATAATAAAAGCAAAAAAACAAAAGTACATGGAAAAAAGAAAGTTGGGTTTCTCAGCCAGAAATCTTGGTGGCTTTATGTGTTGCAGCCACGTATGGACCAGTACTTTAACCAGATGGAGAAAATCGTCAAGGAAAGAAAAACTTCATCCAGGATTCGATTCATGCTTCAGGATGTGATAGACCTCAGGCTGGTATGCTCAGTTTCTGATAAAGACCGTAACCAAAAGCACTATGTAAACCAGGCTAGCCTCAAACTCGCTGGGTTCTGCCTGCCTCTGCCTCCCAAGTGAAGGATCAAAGTTGTGCACTAGCACACCAACCAGGCATGGATCACCGGCCCAGGTTTTATATGCACGTACATTAATCATGAAAATGCCTACAGACAGTCTGGGTGGAATATTTTCTCAATGGAGGTTCTTCCTAGACAACTCTGTTAAGGTGACAAAAAAGGAAAAAAGAAGAAGAAACACAAAACCACAATGGAGTCCCGTCTGTTTTAAGGAATTGGATAAATAAGATGGTGATGCTTGTAGGGGTGAAAAGGTGTTTTCCTTCTTGCCCAGCACTGAACTGACAGGAGGAGTTGACCTCTGTTGAGTGTGTCTTTGCACACTGCAGGTCTGACATTGGCCATCTGAACCCACACTTTATAAGCTCAACAGCTGGAGCCTCATCTCCACAGTGAACATGTTGAACTCCTAAGCCTTGTGTTTTCCTTTCCACAATAGCACTGTTGCTACCCTTGAGGTCTTACAAATGTTCAGTGAGATAACTTTGTACAGTGCAAACTCATAGATGGTACTATTCGGTACCCTCCGTGCACCCTGTCATACCAGCTGCAGTGTTTATCTGCCTCCTTTTTTCTTGCTTTAAGCCCTATGTTGACTACCTCAGCTGAAAGCCTAGGCCCCACCTCATTACACCCAGTCCCCATGGCATTGATGAGGCCTCTTTGTCTCACTAAACCTAGGTGTTGCCTCAGTAGCAAAAGCTGTGACCACATGGTTAGATTCCACACACTAAATTCTACCCATCTCCACCACACTTGCTCATTATAACTGTTGAGAGGTGGCCAGGATGGAGGAAGACCAGTTTTGTCTCCTGAAGATAGAGAGAGGCCGGTTTGATGTGGCATTATAGTTCTGGGATCAGAGTCATGTTATTGATGGACTAGAAATGACCATCGCCCTTGACACAGAACCCTGTGAAGTGTGGCGAGTCCTCATATTACAAGGTCCTGGGGGATCCTCGTTCTTCCTGGTCCACTTCCCTTCCTCTCCCCGTGATGACAGTAATGATGGCTATATCAGACCCTTCTTCCCTTTGACTTTTACCCACCAGTTGTTGAAATGTGCCCCACACTCTGCCAGAGTTGATCATTTTGTTAGCTTGAATTTCTAGAGCATACATCACCTGTGACCAGCTGAGAACAAGCATAATTCTCCATTTTGTGTAGCTATCTTATTGGGTTCCTTTGGTTCCCTGTGGTGGAAAGTTATAGGCTCTTTTTGGGGGAGGATGGGTTTGGGAGGTTTTGTTGTTTTGTTTTTGTTTGTTTTTCATTATAGGGTTTCTTTGTTGTAACCCTGGCCATCCTAGAACTTGCTCTGTAGATCAGACTGGCCTCAAACTCAGTTTCACTTTCCTCTGCCTCCTGAGTTCTGTGATAAAAGGTGTGTGCCACTACCACCAGGCAAAAGTATAGGCATTTAATTAATTTTTATTTGGAAAATTACTATGTTATTGTTCTTGTACATACTAGGCAAGCATCAAGCAAGATTCCCCACCCTTTTTATGAAATTTTGCATTACTTGAATGATAACCTTATTTTCTTCTTTCATAGTGTAATTGGGTGTCCCGAAGAGCAGATCAGGGCCCAAAAACTATTGAGCAGATTCACAAAGAGGCCAAAATAGAAGAACAAGAAGAGCAGAGGAAAGTCCAGCAGCTGATGACCAAGGAGAAGAGAAGGCCAGGTGAGGGCAGAGATATCCAGGGCGGGGTGGAGTGCTGGGACTCTAGGTAAGAGCTGGAAATGAGGTCACAAAGAACAGAGAGGTGGTTGTCAGGCAACACAAAGACACCTGAGACCAACCATTGACTAAGAGAGTGCAACTTGGAAATGGTTGTTGACTTATGCAAAGCCAGACATTCATAGGCCTGCAATGAGCATCTTCCCTCCACACTATCCATGCAAGGTAAGAGAAGCAATGGCTTGACTCCCGCAGGAAATACTGTGCAGAGAACGTGGGGCTGTCCTCAGTGCAGACGGATTCCCTATGTAGGCTTTAAAATTTAGATTGAAGAATGGCATGAAGTTCTAAGGGAGGAGCCCAGAAATGGAAGAAACCTGGCTTTTATTTGAAAGGGTTTTCATTGTGAAGTGAATAAACACTCAGTTCTTAAGGGGAGTAAGCAGGCTGTCTCGGGTGTAATTTCATGTTTGGACCAAGTGGACATTGTTTGCCGGGAGAACTGAGATCAGGAACTTAGTTTTGGTTTCTGCCCCTCTTAAGTGTGTCAACTAAGGATTGGTGTTAAGCAAGTGCTATTAACAAGAGAATGTCTGTCCCTTTGGGGGTAGGAGGGCTGTAAGTAGAAGCTAGTAGCTTCTGTGTGCCACGTAGACAGGCTGCAGTTGTTTTCCTATAAGCTCCAGGCTTGTGGCTTCTTGCACCAATCATGCGTGTTTGTTAAACTCCATTGTAGCAGTCTTGGTGGGGGGGACCAGCCATATCCCAAATCATGACATAAGACTTAATATCAGTTAAGAATATTCATCATTATGCTTATTCCACTAGCTCTTATAACTTAAATTAACATGTTTCTTGGGGGCTGGAGAGATAGCTCAGAGGTTAAGAGCATTGCCTGCTCTTCCAAAGG
>LOEQ01000613.1:872047-890578 GCA_001685075.1 Bramus lutescens | reverse complement strand
AGTGGGTGTGGCTTGCCTCTTAAAGAGACAAAAACCATAACATTGCCCCTAGCATATGTGACCAAATTGGAAAAGCCTGAACCATCAAAAATCTGTCTTGACAACCGGAGAAACCCAATGACCCAAAGGAAAACTAAGAAATTTCAAGTTTTCTTAAATTATTTTTAATCCCATTGTCTATTTGTATACTTTTACATAAATCACAGCATTATGTTGGGTAGTTTTGTGCCCTTCCACCTTCTACCACATCTGTTTTTGTGCCCTACTCAGGTGACTTACATACTTAAGGGCTTTTTCTGTTCATTTCTTTGTGGTTGGCTAAATATGCTTTTAAGGACAGAGATTATTGGTGAACAAACTCTAGGTTCTGATATGCTAAAGCCCTGTAATGTAAATGTCAGAATATGATAGGTGTCAGCTGCACTTGTTAGAAGTCACTGTTGGGCTGGGCAGTGGTGGCACATGCCTTTAATCCCAGCACTCAGAAGGCAGAGGCAGGCAGATCTCCGTGAGTTCGAGGCCATCCTGGTCTACAAGAGCTAGTTCCAGGACAGGCACTGAAAGACCCCTAGGTCAGGATCTTTAAGAGAGCTCCCCCTCATTCAATAAACCAGGCCCGTGGATGCAATCAGCAAGAGTTTTTTTTTTTNATTAAGTACACAAGCCTGCAGGTGTCCAGCTAGGCAACTGGGCACACCAAGTAAGCTTTCCAATCAATTTTTATAGAACTCAAGAACTACATAATTGGCAAGCATTCCTATAGGTTATTGTTCTCTATCTATTTCCTGGAAAAAAAATCACAGAACTAGGCATGGTACACATTAGCAATCTGCAGGTTTCAATTATAAGCTTGAGGAGTCAGATGTTCTCTCTATTCTTGGCACAGGGGCTGGGTCATGACTAAGGGTGAAACCATAGGCATCCTGTTTGGCTCAAGCAGCAACTTTCTGTCTGCTCAAGGGGGTGAACTTCTGTAAATTTTTATTTACCCAGGGCTAAAAGCTTTCTMTATATTAATTCCAGTTCAAGTAGTGTCTTTCATTCCCCCCTTTTCTTTTATCATGGATTAAATCATTAGCCATTGGTCTTTATCTTATAATCATTTTAGATTATGAATTGGTTCATTTTAGCATTCTGTTTGTCTCAGTATTTGATATTGTTGTGCCAAAACCATAGTTTGTATGATAGTTACCCTATCCTTCATAAATTGAACCAATTTATTCAATATGTAGGGGCCAAAAGTCAAAATTAATTAATATAATCAGGGGTCCCACCAGGGTAGATATCAATGTAGTCAACCAGGGCAAACTATTAAACCATCCTTCAAATTATCCTTGTTGTGATTCAAAATATTTCTTCCTTTGTGCTAGTCTTTCTCTAAGGTTTGGTCATGGATTCTCAGACCACCCCGGTGTGATCAGCGTAAAAACAGCATTCTTCCTTTAAGGCAGCACATAGGCCCCCTTCTTTAAGGAAGAGTAAATCAAGCCCCCTTCTATTCTGCAATACCACTTCTGACAGAGAAGTTAATGATTTTTCTAAAGCGGTGATAGATTTTTCTAGGGCTTCTAGGTCTGTAGTCATAGCTGCTTGAAGGTAGCTGAGTTCCCCAGTTTTAATATATGCTGCAGCCCCTATCCCTATTCCCGATGTGATGACCATGCCTCCTATTCCAGGAGTATTGCTAGAGTCATAGTAATAGGTTCTTGCTTGTAATGGACCTGGCCTTCAAAAGTGGAGATAAATTCATCTGAGGAATGATAAGTGATGTGGGACAGCACTCGGACTAGAACACAATAATCAGAGGCTTGATTCATGATTTGGGCTGAGACACAAGGGGTTAAACCAGTGCTGCATGCCCAATAGGTGCCATTGGGGGGCCTGCAAATAATAAGTCCCAGATGTGAGGCTATTTGTCTGGTTGCATAATTTTTGATGAGTAGGGGTTATTTTACCAATACAGGATCCTTGGCCGGTTACCTGAGGCAGAGTAAGCTTGTGTCTAGCAGGGTTATAGCAGGTTGAGGATGGGGAAGTAAGGTTGGAATAGTTCCCCAAAACAGCAGTTCTTCATAGTAAGGAGGGTTTGCTACCAAGCATAATCAGCAATCCTCTGTCTTATTGGGCTGGGTTATATTTAGGGCCATAAAGGCTCCTTGGATAAGATTTAATAATCTGTCTCCGGTTCCTCCCGGGGGCCCCTGGGTGGCTATCTGGTTGACTGGAGATGAGGTAGGGTTGAGGGGAGCCAGGTTAGGCCTAGCCGGTTTCTTTTGTGGTAACGATGGGGCTCTTTGGTCCGGGAGTATAGAGTTGGGTCCTATGGGAAGGTCCTTAGTATCTTGGATTTGGAGGCAGACAGTAAAAATTAAGGATAGATTCTATTAGGGCTGTAAGGGCAACTGGGTCTTTCAAAAAGGATGGGTTATTTGTATAAATTGGAAGCAGAGAATGGCCCGTATTGCATCTGGCCATTTCCCCCTTGTCATGGGGGAAAGCTCGGGAGACGGACTCTCTGGGCTCACGGCGTCCCCGCAGACGGCGACTCGGAAGGGAGTCGCCTCCTGGTGCCCCAGCCATGGTGGTACTGTCCGGGACCGACCCCATCTCCAGGTTCCTCGACTTCATCGTCATGATGTCCCTCTTCGTCTTCCGCTGGGGCTGATATGGTGGGAGGTCTTCTGTCAGGAGATCTATAAGTGGTCCATCCGAGGGAGGAAGGACTGGTTTGGGAGCTGAGGGCTTAGGTGAAGATTTCTCCAAGACAGGATAGAGGCACGCAGGTTGGGGTTGGGGGGGCATAAGGATCAGGGGTTGGTTGTAAAGGGGTAGAGGAAGGAAGTTGGGGAGCTGAGGGCTTAGGGGAGATGAAGGGAGAAACCCAGGATGGGGGGTCCCGAGCCAAAGATTCCCAGTTGATGATGTAGGGGATTTGGTCCGGGCGCCTCTGGGGTCCAGTATTGAACACCCATTCCTTAACCTGCATAATAACATACAGGTTAAAAGTACCATCTCTTGGCCAGGTAGAAACGAGAGTTGGCCATTCGGAAGTATAAAGGAATTGCCATTTCTTCTTTTTGATGTCCACCCCCGGCCATCAGCCCGGAGGTGAACATCCTTCCAATTTCCTAGGGTTAGACTTAAGGGGATAGTTAGATTCTGTCCCATATTAGGTTTTTCTTCAAAATATATCAACAATATAACAGCAATGACAAGACAGACAGACAAACAGCAGGCCAGAAGCTGCGTGGCACCAAATCGGCGTAAAACCAAAAGCAAAAATTCAGATGGATAAGGGGAAGTCTTGTCTTCCCGTTCCTCCAGCAGAGTGGCCTGTTCACTCTGGTTTACAAAGTGAGCCCCGAAAAGTCAGGCTCCCAGGATCCCTGGAACGTCTCCCATGGTGGCAGGTGGGGAGTCCAGAGCCAGTCAGCTCCCTCAGCCACACAGCCTAAGGAGCATATGTACGTACAAACGACTTCCAAAACATAAAACAGAGACAGACAATAAAAAAATTAGCCGGCTTACCTCCCTTCTGGCTTTGTTATTGAGGAGGGGGAGATCTCAAATCTCGGTGGAACCTCCAAATGAAACACCCCCCCTAGGTCAGGATCTTCAAGAGAGCCCCCTCATTCAATAAACCAGGCCAGTGTATGCAATCAGCAAGAGTTTTGTTTTTTGGGTTTTTTGGGTTTTTTTTTTATTGAGTACACAAGCCTGTGGGTGTCCAGCTAGGCAACTGGGCACACCAAGTAAGCTTTCCAAGCAATTTTTATAGAACCTAAGAACTACATAATTGGCAAGCATTCCTATAGGTTATTGTTCTCTATTTCCTAAAAAAAAAAAATTACAGAACTAGGCATAGCATGCACCAGCAATCTGCAGGTTTCGATCATAAGCTTGGGGAGTCAGATGTTCTCTCTATTCTTGGCACAGGGGCCGGGTCATGACTAAGGGCGAAACCACAGGCATCCTGNTATATTAATTCCAGTTCAAGTAGTGTCTTTCATTCCCCCCTTTTCTTTTATCATGGATTAAATCATTAGCCATTGGTCTTTATCTTATAATCATTTTAGATTATGAATTGGTTCATTTTAGCATTCTGTTTGTCTCAGTATTTGATATTGTTGTGCCAAAACCATAGTTTGTATGATAGTTACCCTATCCTTCATAAATTGAACCAATTTATTCAATATGTAGGGGCCAAAAGTCAAAATTAATTAATATAATCAGGGGTCCCACCAGGGTAGATATCAATGTAGTCAACCAGGGCAAACTATTAAACCATCCTTCAAATTATCCTTGTTGTGATTCAAAATATTTCTTCCTTTGTGCTAGTCTTTCTCTAAGGTTTGGTCATGGATTCTCAGACCACCCCGGTGTGATCAGCGTAAAAACAGCATTCTTCCTTTAAGGCAGCACATAGGCCCCCTTCTTTAAGGAAGAGTAAATCAAGCCCCCTTCTATTCTGCAATACCACTTCTGACAGAGAAGTTAATGATTTTTCTAAAGCGGTGATAGATTTTTCTAGGGCTTCTAGGTCTGTAGTCATAGCTGCTTGAAGGTAGCTGAGTTCCCCAGTTTTAATATATGCTGCAGCCCCTATCCCTATTCCCGATGTGATGACCATGCCTCCTATTCCAGGAGTATTGCTAGAGTCATAGTAATAGGTTCTTGCTTGTAATGGACCTGGCCTTCAAAAGTGGAGATAAATTCATCTGAGGAATGATAAGTGATGTGGGACAGCACTCGGACTAGAACACAATAATCAGAGGCTTGATTCATGATTTGGGCTGAGACACAAGGGGTTAAACCAGTGCTGCATGCCCAATAGGTGCCATTGGGGGGCCTGCAAATAATAAGTCCCAGATGTGAGGCTATTTGTCTGGTTGCATAATTTTTGATGAGTAGGGGTTATTTTACCAATACAGGATCCTTGGCCGGTTACCTGAGGCAGAGTAAGCTTGTGTCTAGCAGGGTTATAGCAGGTTGAGGATGGGGAAGTAAGGTTGGAATAGTTCCCCAAAACAGCAGTTCTTCATAGTAAGGAGGGTTTGCTACCAAGCATAATCAGCAATCCTCTGTCTTATTGGGCTGGGTTATATTTAGGGCCATAAAGGCTCCTTGGATAAGATTTAATAATCTGTCTCCGGTTCCTCCCGGGGGCCCCTGGGTGGCTATCTGGTTGACTGGAGATGAGGTAGGGTTGAGGGGAGCCAGGTTAGGCCTAGCCGGTTTCTTTTGTGGTAACGATGGGGCTCTTTGGTCCGGGAGTATAGAGTTGGGTCCTATGGGAAGGTCCTTAGTATCTTGGATTTGGAGGCAGACAGTAAAAATTAAGGATAGATTCTATTAGGGCTGTAAGGGCAACTGGGTCTTTCAAAAAGGATGGGTTATTTGTATAAATTGGAAGCAGAGAATGGCCCGTATTGCATCTGGCCATTTCCCCCTTGTCATGGGGGAAAGCTCGGGAGACGGACTCTCTGGGCTCACGGCGTCCCCGCAGACGGCGACTCGGAAGGGAGTCGCCTCCTGGTGCCCCAGCCATGGTGGTACTGTCCGGGACCGACCCCATCTCCAGGTTCCTCGACTTCATCGTCATGATGTCCCTCTTCGTCTTCCGCTGGGGCTGATATGGTGGGAGGTCTTCTGTCAGGAGATCTATAAGTGGTCCATCCGAGGGAGGAAGGACTGGTTTGGGAGCTGAGGGCTTAGGTGAAGATTTCTCCAAGACAGGATAGAGGCACGCAGGTTGGGGTTGGGGGGGCATAAGGATCAGGGGTTGGTTGTAAAGGGGTAGAGGAAGGAAGTTGGGGAGCTGAGGGCTTAGGGGAGATGAAGGGAGAAACCCAGGATGGGGGGTCCCGAGCCAAAGATTCCCAGTTGATGATGTAGGGGATTTGGTCCGGGCGCCTCTGGGGTCCAGTATTGAACACCCATTCCTTAACCTGCATAATAACATACAGGTTAAAAGTACCATCTCTTGGCCAGGTAGAAACGAGAGTTGGCCATTCGGAAGTATAAAGGAATTGCCATTTCTTCTTTTTGATGTCCACCCCCGGCCATCAGCCCGGAGGTGAACATCCTTCCAATTTCCTAGGGTTAGACTTAAGGGGATAGTTAGATTCTGTCCCATATTAGGTTTTTCTTCAAAATATATCAACAATATAACAGCAATGACAAGACAGACAGACAAACAGCAGGCCAGAAGCTGCGTGGCACCAAATCGGCGTAAAACCAAAAGCAAAAATTCAGATGGATAAGGGGAAGTCTTGTCTTCCCGTTCCTCCAGCAGAGTGGCCTGTTCACTCTGGTTTACAAAGTGAGCCCCGAAAAGTCAGGCTCCCAGGATCCCTGGAACGTCTCCCATGGTGGCAGGTGGGGAGTCCAGAGCCAGTCAGCTCCCTCAGCCACACAGCCTAAGGAGCATATGTACGTACAAACGACTTCCAAAACATAAAACAGAGACAGACAATAAAAAAATTAGCCGGCTTACCTCCCTTCTGGCTTTGTTATTGAGGAGGGGGAGATCTCAAATCTCGGTGGAACCTCCAAATGAAACACCCCCCCTAGGTCAGGATCTTCAAGAGAGCCCCCTCATTCAATAAACCAGGCCAGTGTATGCAATCAGCAAGAGTTTTGTTTTTTGGGTTTTTTGGGTTTTTTTTTTATTGAGTACACAAGCCTGTGGGTGTCCAGCTAGGCAACTGGGCACACCAAGTAAGCTTTCCAAGCAATTTTTATAGAACCTAAGAACTACATAATTGGCAAGCATTCCTATAGGTTATTGTTCTCTATTTCCTAAAAAAAAAAAATTACAGAACTAGGCATAGCATGCACCAGCAATCTGCAGGTTTCGATCATAAGCTTGGGGAGTCAGATGTTCTCTCTATTCTTGGCACAGGGGCCGGGTCATGACTAAGGGCGAAACCACAGGCATCCTGTTTGGCTCAAGCAGCAATTTTCCATCTGCTCAAGGGCGTGAACTTCTTTAAATTTTTATTTACCCATGGCTAAACACTTTCTATATATATATAGTAATTCCAATTCAGGTGGGGGTCTTTCAGCACCAAAAACTCCAGAGAAACCCTGTCTCAAAAAAAAAGTTTCTGTCGGTAGCTGTGCCCCTTTGCTGCTGCTAGGCACTAAGCAGTGGGCTGGTTAGTTCTTTGGATGGGAACATTTACTGGTCATTGAGCTTCTAACCTTCCTTGTCTCTCTAGCTTGATAAACTGTCCATTTCCACTCTTTTGCTTAGAGAAGTTTCTGCCCTCCAGGCTAGGGTGCAGTTCAGTTGGTAGAGTCCCTGCTTAGCGTTCACAGAGCGCTGGGCTTGAGCCTTAGTAACTCAAGCAATGGGTGTGGTGGAGGATGCTTGTGGTTCCAGCATGCAGAAGATGGGAGTCATGAGGATCTGAAGTTAAAGGCCATCCTCGACTACATAGTGAGTTCTGTACTAGCCTGGCCTATATGAGTTCTTATCAAAAAAGGAACAAGGGTGGCATGGGAGTTGGGGGCGTGGAGTTCACCTGTAGTTTCCAGAGTCAGGGCCCACCTGGACAACATAGACCTGTTTCAGATTTTAAAAGGAAAGAAATTCCTGCTTTTATTCCTTATTCCCGGGAGGCAAGAAAACAGTATTTACATACTGACCATGTAATTCGTGGTTTTTTTTTTCTTAATCTATAACACCTATAGATGCCTTACGGTCAAGTGCTTCCAGTTTAAATAGATTCTCTCCTCTGCAACCTCCAGCACCTTCAGGGTCGCCATCAGCCACACCTTTAGAGTTTGATTCCCGAAGGGCATTAACCAGGTGAGAATTTACTTTTCGTTTACTAATGGCTGTCTGTTCCCTGGCACACGGGTGTATTTTGTCCCTTCCTCTGTCTCTCCCTGTAACGCATGTGAGCTATGGTAGTAATCCTTGCATGCATTCTTGTCATCCCTAAAGTTAATGTCTTCCTTCAACCTTGAGACTCCATAGTTTCTAAGGTGGGGATATAATCACGTTTTGCCTTTGGGGTCGGGTGGAATCAGGGAAGAGCAGGATATCTCGCCTTACTTTTCCTTAGGAAAGTCTGGTGGCCCAGATAGAGAACAGTGCAGGCAGGTCTGGGCCTTGGAAAGCTCTTCCAGCGTGGAAATACCCTTGCACTCGAGTGTGTAAATTAAGGAACACGAGTAGTCACTAGCCAGCCGTAGTTCTGTCCCTTTGTTCTTTGAGCTCAATACTGTATTCCATTAGTAGACGTCTAGACCATGCCACTTGTTCCTGAGGCTTCTGCAGTGGTCTGTGGCCTGCTGCTTCCGTGGACTCTGTTGGTTCTGATACTCATGTGCTGGTGTATGTTCTTTAGGTCAACTTCTTTCCAGCCTGAGTTGTCTGCCTCTGCACCCCGCCCCCCATGCAGTCTTCTGCTTCTGAGTCACAACAGTCGAATTGTCTGACTAAATCAACAGGGAGACGTCAGAGTTCTCTTGAGATAGTAAAGCGCATGCCTTTAGCTGGTAAAGGCCACTTGTGCTGCTCTCAGATAATTCCCGACTCTAAAGTTTCTGCAGTCTCTCAGGCTGTGATTCTGGGCTTGCTTAATGGTTGTTTCCTGCCATTCATTCAGCTCACACTTCATTGTTGTTCTGTAGATGAGTAAGGAATTAGCATTGACTTCTAAAATATTTTAGTAAAGTGGAGGTATACCTAGACTGTGTGGCATAAGCTTAACCAGCTTAAGGCCCTGGGTTTAATCTCAGACCTCCATACTCAAAACCATCCAGTTGATAATAAAATTTTCTGAGCTGTGCCATGTAGGCCTGCAGTCTTGTCACATAGACTCGGTGCTTCTAGGAAACAGCTCTGTCTTCCACTCTGCACTTTGAGTTACTGCATTTGTGTGTGCGTTGAGTGGGGCTGGCAGGTGTAATGGTATGTGTGGAGCTCGGGACGACTGGAAAGAATTGGTCCTGGAGATCAAACTCTAGTCATTAGGTTACCAGCAAGCTCCTTTACCTGCTGAGCTCTCACCATCCTCCACTTTTACTAGCTTTTTGTCTTTGGTGATTTCACATACGAATACAGTGTATTTAGATCTTTTCACATTCCTATAAACCACTGGGCCCTCCTCCCCTATATTATCCTTCCAACTTCATACTTTCTACTTTTTGATTTTTTTGAGACAAGGTTTCTCTGTAGCTTTGGTTCCTGTCCTGGAACTAGCTCTTGTAGACCAGGATGGCCTCAAACTCACAGATATCCGCCTTCCTCTGCCTCCCAAGAGCTAGAATTAAAGGCGTGCGCCACCACCGCCTGGCTCCTTTTTATTCATACATACAAATCTATATTTGAAACCGTTGTAGTGTTAGAGCTGCCCAAGTGCTCCCTGGTGTAGGGCATTGACGGGAGCATAGGCAGCAGGCTGTGGCTCACATGGCTAAGGAGAACAGACCACCTCCCTCAGCAGTATCATTTGTGAGAAGCTCCTGACTCTGCAGTCTTTGGTTGGTTGGTTGGTTTGGTGTTTTTGTTGTTTTGTTTTTGGAGATAGGGTTTCTCTGTGTAGCCTTGGCTGTCCTGGAACTTGCTCTCTTGACCAGGCTGACCGAGAACTCAGAGATCAGCCTGGCTCTGCTCCCAGAGTGCTGGGATTTAAGGCATGTGCCACCACCTGGCTCATGCAGGAGTTTTTAAAGAGTGCCTTTGATCCTTGAAAATAAAACTGTCGCACTTTATATATACTCTAAGTAAAAAAAATAATCAAAAACTACACAAATTAAAAAAATGAGTATCCTTTTTCCTACTACAGGTAAAATGAAACCATCTTAGGCAGTATTCCTCTGGAAACTTGGATTTGAGCCTGTTTCAAGAGTAGTATGCTTTGAAATATAGTCAGTGCCTTGTATGTAAAGTCATGTGGGAGGCTGGAAAGTGGATTGGCTAGTCATGTGCTTGCCAATCAAGGGTGATGACCTGAACTTCATCGCCAGTACCCATGTTAAGGTGGGGGAGACCTGTGACTCCCTAAGGTTGCCTTCTGACCTCTACTTGAATGCCATGACATGCACATGCCTATAAGGTCTAAAATAAAGTTATATGTAGAAAACCTGCATTTTCAGTCGTAGTTGGTAATGCTTACAGTGTTGTTCAGTGGTTTGAATGCAAAGTGTCTTTTAAAACATATCTTTTTTTTGTCTTTTAAGTCGTGGGAGCATGGGCAGGGAGAAGAGTGACAAGCCACTTCCAGCTGGAACAGCCCGTCCCAACACCTTCCTGAGGGGCAGTAGCAAAGACCTGCTAGACAATCAGTCTCAGGAGGAGCAGCGCAGAGAGATGCTAGAGACCGTGAAGCAGCTGACTGGAGGTGTGGACGCCGAGAGGGCCAGCTCCGATGCTGACCGAAACAAGCCGAGGGAGCTAGGTGAGGGGGCTCTGGGGAACAAGACAGAACTAGCTCTTGACATAAAATTCAGAAGCAAAATACAGGGGCTGGAGAAATGTAGTGATCAGGGAGCGGGCCCTGCTTTTCGTCCGGCCCAGCTCCCGCACGGCTAGCTTATACCCCGAAATAACAACACACCAATTGTATTCGTNATTAACCAATGAAAGTAACACATAGACAGATGACCCTCCTACATCAGAGAAACAGCAGTTCAAAACACCGGCTCCTCCTCCAAGGGATCCTTCCCAAAACTCACATGGTGGCTCACAGCCATCCAGTTCGGGCACCCGCTTCTGACCTATGTGGACACAGCACTCAGTGGTACAGGTACAACACTCATACCCATGAAGGAAGATAAGGAGTAGTGAAAACCACAAAGACTTCCTGTATTTGCTGCCGTGGGCCTCTTTCCTGAGCTGTCTTCACAGTGCTTTCGGTCTCCCTGTCTCTGGAGTGTCGGGGTGACAGGGCCCTCTTTCTTTACGTTAGTAATTCTGAGTTTCTCACAAATCCTTTCAGCCCCTCATTGTCCGTAGTCATTAGAGTGTTTGTGCTGGTTAAAGACCCTGGAGGGTGTGAAGGCTCTCATTATTTCTGCTTAACAAAGAGAAGGTATCAGAATGTCTTTTCCAGTCTCCATCTCTCTGGTAACTTCTGTGGGGTCTGTTTGTATTTAGTATGCATGTGCTCCCCAAACTTGCTTTGGTGATGCTATAACTGTCCCTTCATGTCTTTAATCTGGGCTCTGTTTTTATTTCCACGCACTTACACTCTATCAGTTCTTACAAAAATAAAGTGAGAAATTGGCGTAAAGACATTCTTGAATCAAAACTGATACAGTGGTTTTGAATGGTCTTAGAGGTCATGATGCCTGGTAGAGATGAGCAGATGTGAAGCAGGGGAAGCATTGCTGAGGGAGCAGCATTGCATAGTTGCAGTAGGAGAAGCCAGGGCATGTTTACGCAGGTACTACACTGGACCAGTGTGGCCTGCAGGACCCCAGCCCTTGCGTGTGCTATAGGCCTTTGTGTAGTAAGCCTCGGAATGTTGCGGGGAAATCAAAATAAAGAAACTGCCGCGCTGTGGCTCTAAAGGTTAATAATATCCCAACTCCTGTTTGTGGCTATAGAGCAGACCACGGTGTTACTTTACTCTGTGCCTGTCTGTTCTAAAGTAAAGGGCTTCTTGATTCTGCTCTCACATGTCTGATTCTGTCAAACTGCTATCTATAAAGTATCTCCATTGCAAAACTGATGTAAAGGCGTGTAAATATTACCAGCGTGACCCTGCTTTACTGATACTTCCTGCTCTTTCTGGTCTCATTCATAGTGAAATCAGACATGTGTGCAATGTCAGCCCCTGACAAGCCTGCACTGTCAGAAGAAGAAATGGAGAGGAAGTCCAAGTCTATCATTGATGAATTCCTGCACATCAATGACTTTAAGGTAAATGTTGACAGTGACAAAGGGAAGTAGCTCTTAGGCAGCCCAAGTCAGAGCACCATTGGGTTGGGTCTGAACAGTGTCATTATGAGGAAATAAGGCATAGATTAAGTAATGGAGTCTTCAAGGTTCAGTTTGCTTAGCTCATGCATTTCTGACAGGTACCATGTTTTAAATTGATGCTCTCTGTCATTCACAAATGTAATGGGAAGAGAGAATGGATCCTAGTGACAGTGTAATCGAGCAGAGACTAAACTGACTGTGGCATTAGGAGCAGAGGCAACATGTTACAACTGGTCACTTCCTGGCTCCACATCCACCTGTCTGAGCCCTTGGACACATCCTTGTCGTTCTCATGTTGACCTGAATTATGGGTGCCACCACTTTTCTTTATTTTGTAAGTGCGAAGCATGGATGGATATGTGTGTTCTGAGTCTGGCAGCCTTACAACACTTTAAGACCCTTAGGTGATTTTGCCCTTCTAACTTCTCCACCTAAACTTTAAAATGATGGTCAGTAGGATAGGCCTTCTGCCTGACAGAAACCCACAGTCCAGTTGACAGAGAGTGCAGATAACTCCACAAATGTCCTCTGAGCTGGAGGAGCTGGCAAATGGCAAAGGTCATGTGACAAAATCTAGTTCTCTGCTGAGGTCAGGAAGTGTCCCTTCTGTTAAACATTTGTCAACTGTCTTAAATA
This sequence comes from Bramus lutescens, assembly GCA_001685075.1. Lineage (NCBI taxonomy): Eukaryota > Metazoa > Chordata > Mammalia > Rodentia > Cricetidae > Bramus > Bramus lutescens. The sequence continues at coordinate 878,001 of LOEQ01000613.1, read as the reverse complement.
ATTTTGCTTTAGTATCAAAAATCTCATCATCCATTTTTCAAATAACATAGTCCATACCTGCTTTTTGTACACAACATCTCTTTTGATTATGTATGTCCCAGCCTTTCTAATTAATATTATCCAGAATTTGGGAGCAAGAAAAGTTTGTTTTGAGAAGTTTTATTTGGTTTGGTTGTATTTGTTTTGCTTTGGCTTTGGTTGCTTTTGAAGCAGAGCTTCATGTAGCCAAGGCCAACCTCACACTCCCTCTGTAGCCAGGTCTGACCTTGAATTTTTAGATCTCCTGCCTCTGCTTCCCAGTTGCTGGGTTTGTACCACCGACACAGGTTTATTTCATTCTGTTTTGAGACAGGGTCTTGCTCAGTAGCACATACTAACTTGGAATGCAATATATAGACTAGACTGGCTTTGAACTTGTGGCAATCCTCCTGCCTCATTTGCCTCCTTACTGCAATTACAGGCATGGGTCACTAGACCCAGCTAGAAAATTGGCTTTTGATGATGATAAAGGTACAGGTGTATTTTTGCAGCAACTTGAGACTGGAGCAGAATAAACATTGAGTGAACAGCAAAGAATTCACTGCTGAGCTGTAGCCCCTCAGCCACCTTCCTAGCGGGGCCTCTGGTGAGCTGTAGCACCCCTATTCCTTATTTTTTCCTGTCATGGAAGTAGAGAACCATGAAAGAAGGAAGTGCAGACTTGCTTCAGACATAAATTGAAGATGTTCAGAGTTAATGAGTGACAAACCTTTGATCCTGCAAGTTGAGAGTACACAGGAGTTCTTTCATTCTTTCTTTTGGGGGGGCAGGGGATTTGAAACAATTTTCTCTGTGTGGCTTTAAAGCCTGTCATAGCTGGAATTCACTCTGTAGATCAGGCTGTCCTCAAACTCACAGAGATTGCCCTGCCTCTGCCTCCCTAGTGCTGGGATTAAAGGTGTACACTACCACCGCCCAGCCAGGGGGAAGTTCTTATTAGACTCGGGAGGAATAGGGCTGAGCCAGGTTTCTCAGATGGGACTGTTGGAGTCAGGTAGGCCTCATTTGTTCTCCACAGAAGGCAGCTGTGCATGCAGATGGGCTGTGTGGACTGGACAGTAATACAGACATTTGCTGACAGTTTGCTGTGTGCTAGTTGCTCTTCTGTGAGTCGTTTATATATTGCTTTGCATAATCCTTATGCTACCCTCTGAAAGTGATTTTGGCCTCTTGGTTTTTGACCTCAAGCTCCCAATGTATCTAGCCAATGATGACCTTCACCTCCTGACCCTGCTGCCTTAACTGCAGGCACATGGCATCATGCCTGGTTTATGGGTTCCTTGGAATCTGACCCAGTGCTTTGTGCACTTGAAGCCAGTAATAGAGAGCTACCTCATGAGTTCTGAAGTTTCCATTATGGTGAAAGTCGCGTTTGCAGAAAGAAAAACAATATGTAAAGCCATTCTGGGTCGCCTGTGGAAGATACAATACTGAATTCAGAGTTCAAAGCCTGAGTTTAGCTGCAGGACCACAAACAGCTTCATCTCATGTCCTGTGCAGTGTTAGGGTGTTAGCACGAGGACCTGCAGAGCTCACTCCTCAGAAAGGCTTCCTATCTTCTTAAGTGCTCTGTTAGCTATCTGTTACCAGTGCTAGTGCAAAGTAACGTTTGTGGAACTTTTATTTTGTGACTGGTAATTCTCAAGTGCATACTCACATGCATGCATACACACATTCTTAGGAAATTGTGGTTAGAGTTAGCAGGCTTGGTAGTGTGTACCTGCAATTCCAGCACTCAGGAGGTAGAAACAGTAGAAAGAATTTGAGTTCAAGGCTAGCTTTGGCTACATGTGAATCCCAGCTGTGAGGTGGAGTGGTGTGTGTGTGTGACCAAGAAATTATTATACTATTGCAATCACATAGTAATATAGGCAGAGCCAGAACTTAAGACTTCCTATTTGTCCTGCTCTACCATGAATGTTTTTGTTTCTTGTTTTGAGACGGGTTCTCACTATGTAGCTTAGGCTGTCCTGGAACTCTCTTTATAAACCAAGCTATCCTCTAATATAAGTTTTTAGCCTATGCTATCTATACTTACTGACTTCCTAAAGTGTTTCAACCCCATTTTAGGAAGTACTACCTAGAATTAATGCAGTAAGTATGGTAAATAGCATAGTGGGCTGTTGTGGGGAAATTTGACAGGCAGAAGTTAGAAGAAGGAAAGTAAGGCCAGCAAGATGATGTAGCAGGTAAAGATACTTGCTGCCATGCTAGCAGGCCTGGAGTTGATCCTCTGGTTCCCGCATGACCAGAAGGAAGGCGTGAACTGCAAGTTGTCATCTGTCTTCCCATGCCCCATGACTAAGCTGTCTCACCAGCCCATGTCCAGCTGTGTGACATGTCATCTGAAATGTGTTGAGCCAAACTCATGGGTCTCCTGGGACACATATGGCACATGTCATGCACAGCTGCCTAGATAGTAAATAGTCACTTCAGGTTTTAACCTGGAGACTGAATATTTTGCATTCGTGCTTTCTCCTGCAAAGGATAAGGTGAGCATGAGCAGAAAGGCAGCAGTCACAAGACAACTGGTAAGAATGTGTCACAGATGTCAGGGTTGTGGTAACCTAGAGGGTTCTAAAGACACAGCATGACATGGGCTATCAGCTCTCTGTTGAACACACTGACAAAGCTGCATTGTACTTAGGGAGCAGTAGCCTGTGTCCCAGTGTAAGCTTTTTACATATGTGGGAAGGAAAAATAGAGACATCTGCAGACACTTCTGCTGCAGTCAGTGGCCACCCTTCTTGCCTCCCCCAGCCCTTATAGTAGCTGAGGGCAGAGACCTGCACTGGAAACTGAGCAGGCCGGGCAGATGGGATTTTGTTCTCCAGTTCAGAGAATTGCCTAGCCAGGTCGCTCCATGATCCATGTAACTTTCTGTAATGGAAGATTGTGCCAATGCTGGCATTCCAAGGCAGGTTGATCTCATTGAGACATTAGGTCTTGTTTGTATTTGGGGGAAGAGGTCCTCTGTGAAACAGTCCTGGGACAAAAGATATGCACCACCACTTCCAAGTCACATTAAGGTCTTTGAATTTTGGTATTCAGTTTTCTGTTTCACAGTGTCTCGTTTTTAGATTTTTAAGATGATGTATGACCAACCTACCATCCATACACATTATATGCATAAATGTTAATTAACATCTTTTTTCAAAGTCAGTAAACACAGTATAAAATAATACACATAACACACACATATATATATGTTATCTGGTTTTGTTTTTTTCATTCTCCTACTGTAGTGGAGACTGGCCTCAAAACTTGTGACAATCCTCCTGCCTCAGCCTCTTGAGTGCTAGGAGTATAGGTATGAACCATCACACTCTGTTTAGGAACATATTTTGATGCTGGTCCTTTGAATTACTTTTAATAAAACTGTTGACCTAGGGGCTGCAGACATGGATCAGCAGTTTAAGCCACTTACTGCTCTTGCAGAGGATTCAGGTTCAGTTCCCTGCACCCACATGGCTCAGAACCAACTTTAGCTCTAATTCATCAGACTCTTAGACACCTGTGGTACATACATTCAGGCACATGCACACACACGTAAATTACAACGATAAATTTGGAACGCACCCAAAGTGTCGGCCATGTAAGGGGAAGGAGGCTCAAAGTCTCACTGAATTACCTACCCAGTTTCAAGCCAGATTAAAGTGATCATCCTGCCTCAACCTTCCAACCAGCTGATCACAACTAAGACTACAGATGTGTACTACCGTGTTCAGGTTTATATTTATTTAGATACATAATTTTTTTTTTTACTTATTTACTGATATGGGCCCTAATAGAGTCACCCTGGCAGGTCTTGTACTCAGTGTATAGCCCAGGCATCCTTCTGCCTCAGCCTTCTTTATACATGTCTCCACACCTGACTGAACATTTTTATTTCTTTCCTCACTCCTTTCTTTTAGGAATTTGCTATAAAAGCTTTTTTTAACATTAAATAAGATAAAAGCTTAGATTTGAAAACTGTCTTGTTTATAAAGCTTTGTACTGCTTTTAATGTAAGTATGTTTTGAAGCAAGCCTTTATTTGTTGTTTGAACAGGAGGCCACGCAGTGCATTGAGGAGCTGGGTGCCCAGGGCCCACTGCATGTTTTTGTGAAGGTGGGTGTCGAATTCACCCTGGAACGGAGCCAGATCACCAGGGATCACATGGGCCAGTTACTGTATCAGCTGGTGCAGTCAGAAAAACTCAGCAAGCAGGACTTTTTCAAAGGGTTGGTATCCTCACACCTAAGCTGCTGGGTAATATTTTCCATCAATGACCTTTATGTCTACTGTAGTGTTTTAACACCATGTGCAATGTTGATTGATATAATGGCAATCTCCATACTAGGCTAGGCTATGCAGCCATCTTCTGGCTTTCTCTGAAATGTCCATCTTATGTCTGTAATGTAAAAGACCTGACCAAAATAACCACAGCTCATTATCACAAGGCTCATGAAGGAAAGTTACTGATGTGTGTGTTTCTCCTCCAGAAACTTCTAAATTTATGTAAAATGGACTGGAGTTCTCAGAGATTGCCTGAGACTAAGGTCCTTGCTGTGTAGCTCAGTTGGACTTTTAGCTCCTAATCCCACCACCTCCTCCTCCCAGATGCTGAAATGACACAGCATGCCCCGGTTGTTTTCCTGGTGGGAGGCAGTTAAGCATTCTTGCTCAGCTCCAATGCTGCCTGCTATTCTGTGTCTGTCTATGTCTTATGCTTCCCTGTGCTCCGCAGCTTCAGGGTTCTCTGCCATCCTGTTTGTCTTAGTGCTGCTTAGGTTGCTGCAGCCTTGAGTCGCCTGTGTTAGCACTGTTGAGCCACTGCTTTCTTTCAGTAGTTTCAGGTCTAATGTCACATCTTTAGTCCACTTGGAGTTTTTTCACGGGCCAGAGGATCAGCCTACTGTTCTGCTAGTGGAGACCTTGCTTTCTCACTGCCCTTACCAGACTGTCCTGTCCCCACTGTGTGTTCTTCTTTGTGGACCGTGAACTGGCTGTGCGGAGGGCTTATTTTGGGTTTTCTCTCCTATTTCATTGGCCAGTGGGTTGGTTTTTATCCAGTGCCATTCTGTTTTGTTTACAACTGCTTTATGATACTTTTTTGAAATATTTTTTTTAATTCAGAGATAATTTCTTTAGAGGCATGCCTTCAGCTTTGTTTTGTTTAATTTTGTTTTGTTCTTTTGAGCTTTTTTCCTCCAACATTTTGGCTGTTTGAGGTCTTTTATAATTCTAAGATATTTTAAGTTCTGGGCTTTTCAAAACCTTAAATTGATCTATATATGATATTTTGATACAAGTTGCACTGGATCTGTGGATCATTTTGAATGATAGTGAATGTTTTATCATTTTAAATATTCTAACCCATTGTCTTAAGATGGCTTTTCTTTCCCTCACTTTTTTGTTAATGTCCTCAGAGTTCCCACTAAGGAGGGTGGAAGTTTTTTAATTTCCTGGTTAGACTTAGACGTAGGGATTTCCTTGGCCTTGGTCAGTAGTGGTTTGCTGTTTGTTATACAGAGCACAGTTTACTGCAGCCTGTGCAGCCCCATGGACATTGTGGTCACTGCATACATGGACACGGGCATGGTCCTGCTCTCATTCACTCAACACACAGAAGATGGTTAAGTAATGCAAATAGAGGTAATTTGCATACCCCAAAGTTTTTTCTTCTAAAAGTTCTTAACTATATAAACTTAAAAAGGAAATACTGCTGAGCAGTGGTGGTGCACACCTTTAATCCTAGCGCTTGGGAGGCAGAGGCAGGCGGATCTCTGTGAGTTTGAGGTCAGCTCAGTTTACAGATCAAGTTCCAGGACTGCCAGGACTACACAAAGAAACCCTGTCCTTCCCTCCCCCTCCCCCAAGAAAAAAAAAGAAGAAAGAAAGAAAGAAAGAAAGAAAGAAAGAAAGAAAGAAAG
>LOEQ01000613.1:846620-859708 GCA_001685075.1 Bramus lutescens | reverse complement strand
TTTGGAAGAGCAGGCAATGCTCTTAACCGCTGAGCCATCTCTCCAGCCCTAGACAGGTTTTCTGTATGTGTTCTGTGTATCACCCTGGCTATCCTGGAACTCACTTTGTAGACTGGCTGGCCTTGTACTCACAGAGATCCACCTGCCTCTGCTTCCTGAGAACTGGGTTTAAACACATGCTCCACCACCACCCATGCAAACTCTGTTCTTGACATGAGCAGTAAGCACTCGACCACTGAGCCATCTTAACAATGACAGCCAGGCTCTGGCATTCCTTTGAAAGCTGTTTGTGCTGTCTGAGCTTGGCCACACATGCAGACCAGCAGTTTAGGTCATGAGATACGTTGTATAGATACTTGTTTTTGTTGTTTTGAGATAGAGTCACATGTTACCCAGGGTGGCCTCCTTACCCCCATGTCTCTAAAGACTACATCCAATTCCTGGTCCTCCTGCCCCGCCTCCCAGGTGCTATGTAACGTGTGCACAACCACACCAGCCTTATCTTCCACTTTGATTTGGGGCTATTCCCTGGAAACTCCACACTGGACTCAAATTAGTTTTCAGTCAGATAGCTTTCTGGTCTGAGAATACTCACGATTTGGGTTGAATCGTGACATCTGCTGTCTTCACTTTTCATCCTCAGATTTCATTCATGTACCCGCCTTGTCACTTAGGTTCTGAGGGGAACTGAGGGATGGATGAATGGAGTGCTCTGAGGACAAAACTGCCAACTGCCCAGCTCCCCCACCTGAGGACATTGCTGTCCTCCACTTGGCTTTGTAGTTACCATTTATACCTCACCCACAAGGGAAGATCCATCATTAGATAGCTTCAGATGCCTTGCTGGAACTCAGGAATTGTGTCTCAGTCTAAGATGAGTAAGATTAAAGGTTGCTTTAACATGGCTACATTTTTCTGAATATTACTTTCTAGCGTAGCTGCAGGGGTCTCTGTGACTATCATGGTCAGCAGAGTAACAATTTGAGGGAAGCACGAAGGTGGTTTGGTTCGGTTCAACATGACTAAGTAGCCATGTTCATCCAAACTTGGGAATCTAACCCCGAGTAGTTTATTTTTGACAGCATAGCACAATTTGGTAAAAAAAAAAAATTTCCTAGTGATTAACAACTCAGTCTTGTGTGTACAATAAAGCTTGATGTGACTACATTGAATCTCTTTGTAAAATACATATGACATCGTCCATAAAGATGGGTTTTGTAGATTGAGAAGCTCATAATAAGGGTTTGGGGGAGGATCCAGTATAGTCTGTTCCACACAGCCCAAAAGGTCTCCCAGCCTTCTGGATGGATAGCAGGTTCTCTATACCTTCCTTTGCAGGAACCCCTGTGTGTTGACCATTCCTGGTTCCCACAGTGCTTATCTGTAAGCACAAGGACCTCCTCTGGGACTCTCACCGTGTAGCCGTCTCTTTCCTAATCTTAACCCATTCTGTTATAGTTGATTCTTAGATGGCAGCTGTGCTAACCGCTGTGCCACCAGCACAGTTTTTATTCTTGAACTCAGCTAGCCTCAGCCGTGGGTCTCCTGCTTTCTGTTCTGAAAGTCAGGTTGCAGCTCACGTGCTTAGCGCCGTCCCCTCATGACTTTGTAGATGGACAATGTGTCGGTGGCCGAACTTTCATTTCAGAATTCTCTACATACTTGTGATTTTACTTTTTGTTCTTTAAACTGTCCAACTTCATTATAAATTAGCACTTCTTTACCAAAAAATTGCACATATTTGTCCACTCTTAGGTTCTGCTGCACTAACATTTGCAGTAGTTTCTTTAGAATTCAGTTCAACAGTCTCAGGGGTAATTGAGAATTCCATACATTTTATATTCTTTCCCCTCCCCTAGCTCTCCCAAATCCTTCCCCAGTTCCCACTCAGCTTCATCGGATTTTCTTTTCTTTTTTTTCATAGGATTTTTTTTTAATGTTTGTTTGTTTTGATCTGTTTTGAAAGAAGTTCTCTTATTATTGTAGCCCAGGCTGTCCTGGAACTCACTCTGTAAATCAGGCTAGCCTCAAACTCACTGAGACCGTCTGTCTCTGCTGGGATTAAAGGGAGGCCACCATGCCCAGCCAGCTAGATATTTTTGCCACTGTCTCTTCTGGTAAGAGGGCAGAGGTAAAGATTGTTGCAGTCAAGCCTAATAGCATGAGTTCAGTCAGCAGAACTCACATGATGGAGGAATGACCAGCTCCTGCAAGCTGTCCTTTGACCTCACTCACAGCCCCACACACACGTGCCCCACTCTAACCAAATAAATAAAGATGAGTTTCAACAAATGTAGATTTTACCTAATAAAAGAAACTTCTTTTAAAAACCAAGAAGAGAGAGCAGGCAACCCTAGTAGTGGATGATCTCTCAGTGCCTGTGAGTCTGGCTGTCAACAGCCTTCAGCAGGCCCAGCATCCTCCTTCCTTCACTTTGTTGCTTAACCTGGAGGCTTCTTTGAAGTTTTCTCCAAGTCTTTTCTACTGTGAGATGCTAGGATTAGAATACTTGTCCTTATTTGTACAAGGAAGGAGCAGTTCATTCCCTTGTAGCTGTTGAGGAGAAACACTAAAATGGTCTACAAGTGTTGTCTAATTACATTTAGTTAATTGGTTTATTTGCTCCCTTGCTTGGAATCTCATCCTTTGTGGATTTCAAGTTTTGTCCAGTACTTAGAATTGCTTGCTAACCTGTTTTTTTAAAAATATTGTTGAATGGCCAGGCAGTGGTGGTATACAGCTTTAATTCCAGCAGCCTAACTGAAAGCTAAATAAAATAACTGTTTGGAGTTTTTTTTTTAATAATAACTCACTTATTTTTACTTTATGTGCATTGGTGTTTTGCCTACATGTATGTCTGTGTGAGGCTGCTGGATCTCCTGGAGCCAGAGTTCTAGAAAGTTGTGAGCTGCCATATGGGTGCTGGGTATTGAACCTGGGTCCTCTGGAAGAACAGCTGGTGCACTTAATCTCTGAGCCATCTCTCCAGCCCCCTATTTGGAGTTTTTAAGAATTTCAGTTTTAGCCTGGCAGTGCTGGTGCACACCTTTAATCCCAGCACCCAGGAGGCAGAGACAGTTGAATCTGAGTTTGAGACTAGCCTGGTCTACTGAGTGAGATCCAGGACAACCAGGGCTACAAAGAGAAGCCCTGCCTATACATTCATACATACATATGTAAATACAAATAAAAATAATATTGAGTAAAAATGTAATAGCCCATTATCTTAAAATAACACACTATTTTTTTCTATTATTTGTTCTTCAAAAATAGTTGTTCCCATATTTGAAAAAGTAACTCTTTGAGGCTTGGCTTCAATCCAAATATAGAGTTATATGAGTGGTTTTGTGTGTGTGTGTGTTTGTGGTTTTTGTTTTTGTCCTTTTTTGTTGTTGGTGGTTATCTTGAGTTCATTTTTTGAGAGAAGGTCTCTTTTTAGAGACCAGGCAGTCCTGGAGCACACACTGCTCAGCAGACAGTGCTTCATTGTGGCCAGCGAAGTACTTTTAAAGCGGTGTAAAGCAGGTGCATTTTGTCAGTATGTCTCTTAGCATCCACTGCTTCCCATAGTCCATCCACAGTTGTGGCACTGGCCCCACAAGCTTTTGTTTCTGCAGTTGGCCTGGTCATGAAACAATAATGGAATAAAGTCCTTCATAGCTAGAGTGGTGGTCCCAAAGAGCTGACCATCTGACTGCCTGCCCTCACTGATCCCGGAAGTTCCTGCTGAGTGGGATTGAGGGCAGGTGTCAGGAAGAGGTTTCCTTGATCTGCCTCAGTTGTAAAGTCCTTCAACACTGGCCTGTCTCTAAACGACCTTAGATGGCTAAACTTTCAAACCCAGAAGCAATGACATGTTCAGTGTTTCTTGCCAGGCACTGTGTTCAGGCTGACTCTCTGATGGAAAAGTCCCTGGGATACTAAGGAAATATTTGAAACCCTTTCTTAGGGATTGTCTCCCCGTGCATTTGCCTTTTTCTGCTGCTGCCCATCATCTTAGTGTAAGGTTAAGCAGCAGGATCCACGCAGTGGAGTGGAATCTAGGGTCCTTTTGACTTTATTGGACATCAGTGGAATGAATTTATCAATACCTGAAAGGTTCCAGGCTGTTCTGGAAATCAGCCCTATTTGCTGTTGATGAAAATGAACAGCAGTGTTGGTCCAAGGATGCAGTCGCATGCTGAGAACATGATCCAGGCTACAATGCATTCATGATTCATGGTGCAGCTGCATCTTCCTGTGTAGCTCTAGCTGGCCTCAACCTCACTTTGTAGACCAAGCTGCCTAGAACTCACAGAACGTCCTCCTCTGCCTCCCTCCTTTCCCCCTCCCCAAACCCCCAGTGCTAAAATTAATATTTGGACATGGACAGCAGCCCCTCGCCTGTAGTGCGGTCACTTTTGCATATGTGGACAGGGTGGGTCTCCTTGTGGGTTGTGACCGTGGAATGTTGTTCAGTGGTTGCAACTCTAAATGACCATAATACATGGTGCTGCATGATTGACTGAGGTCAGAGAAAGAAGTCCTCAAACCTGCCTGGCTGCCTGGAGCGTTTTCACAGACAAGTGCAAGCACCTTACACTGACAGACATCCTTTCTGTTTTCATTTCCAGGCTAATCTAGACGAAAACCAGATGAGTTCGCCTACATTCCTTAGAGCTTTAATGACGGCTGTTTGCAAAGCAGCTATTATAGGTGAGTGGTGTCTGTCGATTGTGGTTCCGAGCATCTAAAGTACACATTGTCGCCTCTGCGTTTCATGATCTCATTTTATATTTCTTGGCACTTGCAGTTTCTGCACAAATGGTGGCATCATATTGTGCTACCTGCTGTCTCAGCCGTAGGGTGAATAGTTGATCTCTCCGTAAGAACAGGTCTGAGCCTCCCTCGCCTGCCTACCTCATGTTCTGCAGTTGAGCGGAATTGTGCACTGCACCCATTGGGTGCACGTAGACTTTTCCTTCCACTTTTTCTTTCCATCATGAAGGCCATATCTTCCATATTCCAGGTTGAATATTTTTTATGGTTTTTTTGAGGTGGGGTTTCATGTAGCCCAGGCTAACCTCAAGCTCTCCTATTTATGCCTCCCTTTTGTTAAAAATATAGTTACCTGTGACCAAGTTTGGCTTATTGTTTAAATATCTATGCCATGTAAACTTGAGCTAAAACTCCAGCTCCTAATTTTGCTTTATTTTTGCATTTTTAAAGTATTCATTTGAATTTCCACATTATTAATTAGTAATTTTTTAATTGGTACGACAAATTATAATTGTACACATTCGTAGGCTAAAAGTGATGTTTTGATGATGTCTACAATCAAGCTAATCAACATATCTGTCAGCTCTCCAATTTTATGATGAGATATATGATTAATATGGCTCTCTTGCCATAAAACCTTGGTACTGTTTCATTATAATCTACATAGGTAAAAAGTTGGGAAATCTGCCTTCCACATGCATTTCCCCTTCAGGGTTTATATCATTTTCTGTAGAATATACCATTAAAAGTGTACTAGTGTCAGAGGCCTATAAGTGGAGGCAGCAGGATCAAAAGCGCAAGGCCCGCCTGGGCTACAGAGAATATTTAAGGCCTTATAGACAGCTTAGTGAGACCCTGTCTCAAAATGAAAAGTCCAGGAATGGCTCCACTCAGTGGAAAGTGCTTGCCAAGTGTGTGAGGCACTTGGTGCAATCCAACAGAAGATTGGATTTCAGTCTTTGCTTTAGAGCCCCTTACTTCTCCTTCCATAGATGTGCGTGTCTGCTGTACTCAGCAGTAGAAAGGGTTCTGTGTTAACTCTGGTTCTTGTCGCTGCAGCTGACTGTTCTACCTTCAGAGTGGACACTGCTGTCATCAAGCAGAGAGTGCCGATCTTACTCAAGTACCTAGACTCAGACACAGAGAAGGAACTACAAGCACTTTATGCACTACAAGCATCAATAGTAAAACTTGACCAACCTGCCAGTAAGTTTCCATCTTGGTACAGTGAGTCCAGCCTATCAAGGTAGAATTTGTAAACCTTGAAAGTTGGGGTTTGGACATGAGCAATGGGATGACTTACAACAACTTACAGAGTCAGCAATGTGAAAACCCATGTGAGAAAATGCTATTAAGTCTAGTTAAGTAGGGTGTGGTGGCACACACCTTTAATCCCAACACCCCAGGCAGAGGCGGGTGGATCTCTGTGAGTTTGGAGCCAGCCTGGGCTACAGAACAAGTTCTAGGACCACCAGGGCTATTGCACAGAGAAACCCTGTCTCAAACTCCAGGAGGGGAAGTGTAGCTTAGAGAGAGAGTGTTCAAGTGTAAAGAGCATTGGCTGCTCTTCCAGTGGACCTAGGTTCGGTTCCCGGTACCCACATGGCCTCCCACAGCCAGTCTTAACTTCAGTTCCAGGAGATACAACTCCCTCTTCTGGTCTCCACACCCACCAGGCATGCACATGGTACACAGATACACATACATACATAGTTGAACTGGATGGGTAACGTTCCCCCATCATTCTAGGGTGTGGCTAGCTTCAAGGCCAGCTTGGGCTGCAGTGTAAGAATATATCTCAAAGGCAACTGGTATAGAGTTGATCTTTCCATAGGACCAGGTCTAATGGCTTTGCTGTCACAATGGATGTATATACCCTGCTCAGTATGGCAACCTAGTCACCTTGAGATGCTTGTGGCTGTGGTACATGTAAATGTAGCTGTTGTGACTGAGAACTGAATTTCCCATTTTATTTAACTTGCATTTAAGTAGCCCCATGTAGGTATCTTGGATGCAGATTAAATGGCCTTGAGAGGCTGGCCAATGATCTCAGCATCCTGAGCACTGGCATTTACCAAGGCTTCCGTTAGCCATACACCCCAGTGACAGGTGCTGGCCAGTGAATCTTGGACACCCTCAGGAATTACTGCAGTTTGTACATGTGGATGGAGCAGGCTTATTTGGGGGATGGCCTTGAGTGGTTCGCAGATACTTTGCTCCTGTTCTGACGTTCACAGAGTTATCCTCTGAAGGTGGAAGTGCTCCTGAGTCTTCCTGGGAGAGGACTAAAGCATCTAATCCTCAGAGTTAGTCAGAGAGGCCCTGAAGTCTGAATCCAGAACTGTAGTTGTTTTTCCTTCTCTCAAAGTCATGTGAGGTCATGTGACAGGATAGCGTCCTTCTGAGGTGTTGCAGAGGAGGACACTAGCTTTTCAGATGAGATGCTGTCTGATAAAGTAAGTGGCTGCCAAGTTGACATTAGGTGTATCGACCTCAGACATCCTGGGAACTGTTGGTTTGGGAACCTGCCACCATCAGACTTGTGGTCTTGTTCCGTTTCCCTGGAGTTGTTCTGATTTTATTTTTGTTGAGTTTTGGCATGATTTATTTCAGTGTTAAACTATTATAATTACAAAGATAAATCAAGAAATGTGGCTATGAATCTGTCTGGTTCTCTTACTAATTAACATTTACCATTCATTCACTGCCTCCCTAGTGTGATGGTCAGGAAGCCAGCTGCAGTGAGTCCTAAGAGCCAGGGGTGATGGTGCTCACATTTAATCCAGCACTCAGAGAGCAGAGGCAGGTGGATCTCTGTGAGTTCAAGGCTAGCCTGCTCTACATAGTGAGTTTGTGGCCAGCCAGAGCTACATATTAAAACCCCATCATGATAGAATTATCTTTTTCTCTCTTACTGTGCTCTGGGTTGAACTCAGTTCCAAGGAACTGTTTTAAAGGAAGAATAAAAACATTTAAAGGAGCGTAATGTCTCTGCCAGTGTTCTCCCTTTTCCACTGTAAGAGAAAAATAATTCCAATTATTCAAACAGTTGAGATATTTAATACCCCAAAGTGCAGAGATCACCTTGGCCTGTGTTTTCTGTACAAAGTCACTCTTTGTTTTTCATACAGCCTTAGAATTTGTGAAGTGTTTAATTTGATAACTATATAATAAGAAACAGCTTCCCCAGTATCTGAACATGTTAGATTTGAATAAAATAAAAGGTATAAAAGTAATATAGACTGCTTAGGGTTTTCCTCTACAAATGGCTGTCAAAAGTGTGTGGAGCACGGTACCAGGAAATATTTGTTCACTGCAATGATTCAGTTGTTCACTGCCTTCGTCCATTCACTCACTCACTGCATGCGTTCACTCTCTGGTCCGCACATCACTGCTTCCCCTTGCTGCTGTGATGCCCCAACCAATGGCTGTTTCCACCCACTTGCAGATTTGCTCCGGATGTTTTTTGATTGCCTGTATGACGAGGAGGTGATCTCAGAGGATGCCTTCTATAAATGGGAAAGCAGCAAGGACCCTGCAGAGCAGAATGGGAAGGGCATGGCCCTCAAATCTGTCACAGCATTTTTCACGTGGCTGCGGGAAGCAGAAGAGGAGTCCGAGGATAACTAATACTTCAAATACACGAAAGAAACAGAAACAATTTAAGTATTTTTTTAAAACGTTTCACTTCTTCGCCAATCACAGTGCAGCAAGGCCAACTCTCACAGAAACCCCACGTGTGCAGCAGTGAGTGGGAGAGGGAAAAGGAAACAGGTGATCATGGAGGATAAAGGTGCTGGAACAAGGAGACAGCACACCTGAGGGCTGGAGCTCGAAAACCAAAATACATGTACTGTTTATAGAAAATATTTTCTGTTTTAAATCTTTTCTTTTTAAACGAAGACTCATACTTTAAAAAAAAACACATTTAGCAAAAAAAAAAGAAAAAAAGAAAGGAAAAAAAACAGTTGAGAACTTTTAATTTATTTTAAGGACTGCAAATGCCAGTGTGTAATTTTTAATTTGCAGTTTCTGTAAACAACTTGTATAATAGAAAAGCAGAGAAATCAATTTCCCTCCCCTTCAGATATACCCACATCTGTGTTCAGACACAGCTGTTAGTCCAGACTTGAAGGTTTGGGGTGAACAAGGTAAGAAAGATCCTTTTTTCCTCTCTCTCTCTCTCTCTCTCTCTCTCTCTCTCCACTCCCACCCCTGATCAGATCTTTCTGCCTGCCTCTCAGCTTGCTTCCAAAAGTTAAAAATCACACTAGTAATCAAAACATACATAACCTCGGAACAGAAGGAAGTACTGTGGACCAGAAAAATCCAAGAATTGTTCAAAAAAAAGTGCTACCCTGGAAATACCCTAAATACCATTGAAATCGTTAGAGCAATCTTAAGGCTTGTAAATACATAGAACAAATATTTAAAAACATAGAAAAGGAACTGACTCAATACTATTTCTTTTCACTTTCAAAATATAAGGAAATAAAGACAAGCATTGCAAGTTTAAAATAAAGCGACGTCTCCTTTTGACAGCTTGGGAGGTGCTGGCTGGCTGCTCACTACCTAATCCCAGTTGCTTCTGATGGTGTGGCTGATGATTTGTGTGCAGCCATGTGTGTTTCTGTCCAGTGTGGATACAGGGGGTGCTTGTATGTAGATGGGAGTGCAGCTGTGTGTATGAGAACTTTAGGCAGCAGAGCACCCCATAATATCACTGATTTTTAAATCTCTCATTAATCATTATAGTAGTTAAGAGTCCCAAAGGTGGGGTGGGAAGATGGCTCTACGGTTAAGAGCACTGGCAGCTCTTACAGAGGACTTGGGTTCAGTTCCCAGCACACAAATGGCTGCTCACCACTGTAATGCCTGTAATTCCAACTTTAGGGGATACAACACGTTCACACAGACATGCATTCAGTCAAAGTACCAGTGTGCATAAAATAAAAAATTATTTAGAAAAAAATTAACAAGAATCCCAAAGGTAACTTTGGAAGGAATCTAGGAAGTTGGGCCAACAAGATGCCTCTGCAGGTAAAAGTGCTCACTGACAAGCATGGTGGCCTCAGCTTGACCCCTGGGCCTACATGCTGGCATGAGAGTCAGTTTCTGCAAATTGTTCTCCGACCTCCACGCATGCTGATGCCCGTGTGCTTGTGCTCAAGGTACATGTGTATGTGTGTGAACACACACATACACACACGCATAAAGTGGAAAAGAAATTGAGAGCTAAATGCTGCTTTGTGGTAGGAGTGGAGTTCAGCATCACTGAAGCTACGTGGATGACCATATCACCCCACTTGAGCTTCATCGGGTCCTTCTGTGGGTGTGAGGCCTCTGGTGACCTGCTGGGTCTATGCTGCTGCTGCTGGCCTATTTCTCTCCTTCCCTCCATGACGGTGGTACTTGGAGATGGAGTTTGTTGCTGGGCTTTCACCCTACAAAATGTATTTATGAACAAAGCCAGCCTGATCCCAAATAAACACTTTGTATTCCATGTCCACGTAATCTGAGATTTGTACCGGCTTCTGCCTAACAGTGTCCACAGGAGGAGACCTGCCAACGTGAGGCAGCAGAGCAGTTTTCTACTGTGGTAAAGGGCTTTCCTGGACCGGACTGAGCACACTCAGAATCCGAGCGGATGCTGTCATGGAGCCTGTTCCTCTGTGGTGAAGAGTCAGCAGCATCAGCCATAATAGTGAACTTGGGAAGTGGTTTGGGAAGGCCTGGGTGCCTTGGAAGTTTTGGAAAAGTTACCTGATTGAATGGTATAATGTGGCAACGTCTCCAGGACCCTTGTGCAGACAATTCCCATCCATGAAGAGCTGCTGGGAGGTGCAGGTTTTGTGAAGGAGCTGGTGGTGTGCGTGGGGGTGGGGGAACTGAGAAGACTTGCTTTGAGCTCAAGGTCATTCTGGAGTTAATGAGTTCTGAGTTTTAAGTGAAGTTATGAACATTGAACTAATGCAACTTGTTGGCCAAGTGTGTAGCCTTGGGATTGCTACCAGCAGAGTGTGGTGGGATCCAGTTTAAGATGAACAGTGTTTGGAAATTGTTAGCTCATGCCTGTGATTCCAGGACAGGAGAGACTGACCCTGGGGAATTGCTGCCAATTCAAGATCAGCCTAGGCTAAAGAGTGAGAGTCTATCTAGGGGGGACAATTTGCAGAAACTGAGATGTCCTACTGGTAAGAGTACTTACCCTGCAAGCCTGGGAACCTGAGTTCAAATCCCCAGCACCCATATAAAAAAGTGTGCATGGTTTTGTGTGCCTGTAACCCCAACCCTGGGAAGATGAACACATGCTGCTCCAGAGAGAGCATTATAACCAGAGTGAAAGTCAATTCAGTGAGCGAGCCTGTCCGAAGGCAGTAAGTCAGAGAGTTGTTAAGACTCTGCTCAGATGGGTGTTCTTACTACAGCGTGCATGTAACACACACATGGATACACAAAGCCCCAAAGCGATAATAGGCGGCCACAACTGGCTTGCCTTCACTGCTTCAAGACACAAGCTCTCCCGGGCCTGGGGGTAAAACACAATATGGATTTATACACATTTTTACTTCAGGAGCAGGTATAGTTCAGTGTCTCTGGTGCAGTGAAGGCAGTTGACAGTTACTCAGCAACTTGAAAGATGTCCTTTTTAAGGGGAGAAAAAAGTTTTCAAAATAAATGCATTTTAAATTCTTGGGTAGACACAGTTGGGTGATGGAGTCGTTTTTCTAAGCAGACATCACAGGCTGAGGATACAGGCAGCACAGTGTATTCTTAGCACAGGATAGGTCCTATGTCCAGTTCCCAGTACCAACTAGAAACAAAAATTTACCATCTACAAAGCGTCACAGCCTCTGCTCTAGAGGAGTTTCTGTACTGCATAAAAACAAAGATTGAGCCAGGCATAATGACACACGCCTTTAATCCCAGCATTCAGGAGGTGGGGGCAACCAGATCTCTGTGAGTTCAAGGCCAGCCTGGTCTACAAAGCGAATTCCAGGACAGTCTGGGCTACGCAGAGAAACCCTGTCTTGAAAAACAAAGCCAGAAAGGTTGGGGTTTGCACTCTAGTTTGCCTTGTCTAAACCTTGGTATAGGCTCATGTCCCCTTGCTGTCGCACACTCTTGCTCTTAGCACTTACGCAATGTAAGATGCCACAGCATATCTTGTATTTTCCCTCCCAACCCTGGGATCAGGGCCTGGCACCTGATGAGGGTGCTTTTGGAGACCAAAGTCTCATTGAGTTACTGCTCTTGGGCTGTTTCAGCATCCTAGTTGCAGAAATCATCACATTCTTTACTGAAGGAAAGATCTTGCCACAGGAGACATGGGCCTCAACCAACTGACTTGGGAGCTGGCAGTGCTGGTGGTGGATATCTGAGAGTGCTGATGGGACCCTGAGCGCGAGGGAGCGAGGGAGGGAGGGTGTATCTTCTTAGTATGATGGTTTAACCTTCCCTCAGCTGGGAATAATCAGAATCTACTGAAGTGTGTTTGCTGCGGCATGACAAAGTTACCCAGGGCTGAAGTCAGTCAGTGGGTGCAGTGTTCACAAGTCTGAGGACTGGGGCTCCATGCCCCAGCACCCACAAAGCAGTACAGATGTGAAAGTTTGCCTGTTACCCTGATGCCCAAGAGATGTGATTCCTAGGGCAAGATGATGAGCCGTGGGTTCAGTGAGGGTCCTGCCTCAGTAAACACAGTGAGCCGTGAGGAAGGCTTAATCAATCTCTGACCTCTTTATGAATGCCCATATGGGCAGACCTTCCTTTGGGCTGCCAACTCACCAAAAAAATATAGAATTATTAATTTAAATGCTTAGCTGATAGCTTAGGCTTGTTTTAACTAGCTCCTATGACTTAAATTAACCCAGTCCTATTGATCTGTGCTGATCCGAGGCTCATTTTCCCATCCTGCTCACTCTGCATCTCATGGTGTCTCACCTGACTCTGCTCTTTTCCCCAGAATTCTCTGTCCCGGGAACCCTGCCTAGTCAACTCTTTATTAACCTAAAAGTACATATTTACAGTGTACAAAGATTGTTCCACAGTATTTCCCCCTTTTGTCTAATTAAAAAGGAAGGTTTTAAGTTTGACATAGTAAAATTATAACAAAGTTATCAAGTAAGAATTACAGTTACACTGGGCAGTGGTGGCACACACTTTTAATCCCAGCACTCGGGAAGCAGAAACAGACAGATTTCTGTGAGTTTGAGGCCAGCCTGGTCTATAGAAAGTTCCAGGACAGTCAGAGCTACATAGAGAAACCCTTTCTCAGGCTGAAGAGATGGCTCAGAGGTTAAGAGCATTGCCTGCTCTTCCAAAGGTCC
>LOEQ01000613.1:759447-769965 GCA_001685075.1 Bramus lutescens | reverse complement strand
CACAGTCCACTCCCTGCCTTAGGCTTGCTTGTCTGTCTACCTGACTGTCTCCCTAGCTCAGTGGTAGGGGCATGGCGCTCTTAGCATCTGGATGACTCACTTGCCCACGTCCCACCCCAGCTCCTGTAATCGTGGCTGCCATTCAGTCTGTCATCTGACAGGCACAGAAACTAGGGCCTGGAACACAGGCCTGCAGGGCCTGAGGAGACGACAGAGTGTTCTATGGCTGTCTCTCAGGAGCAGTGAGCATAGAAGAGTCTAGCATCAGACTCTTGCTCCTCCTGCCCTCCTGCCCCTGTTGACCCAGTTCTACATACAGTGCCCGACCCCCTGCCCCACCCTCCACCTGTCTACAAGTCCCTCCCTCCTCCTCACACTCCATTGCTTACACAGCCTCTGCTCATCTGTCCTTCCAACACCCACCCACCCTCCTTCACCTTCCCCCTTCCCCTATCCATCCATCCATTCATTCTCCTTCCTGAACCCTCCCACCTCCCCACCCCCATCTATCCATCCAGAGTTCCTCTAACACTTCTTCATATGTAAACCAGGGCTGGACACTGGGGACACGCATTACTCAGACCCAGACATTGCCTCTTTGAGGACGAGGAACAAGCTTTAAGGCAGGCAGCCATGGTGGGCAGAGAGGCTCCAAGCCTGACAGTTAGAAAAAGGCTCCATAGAAGGCACAGTAGCCAAGCTGAGTCCTGGGACATGAGCATCATGCCTGCTAGGATCAGGGGCAATGTGAAGATCCACAAATATGGAAGTGCGCTTGGCTAACTCCACATATTTCTGCTGGCTGCCGTAGGGTGGGCCAGGGGACAGTGGTGGCCAGGTAAAGTGGCAGAATGTCCATCACCTTGCCTCCTCCTTCCCTGTCCCCTGTCCTGACTGCACATCCCCAAAACAGGAATGGAAAAAGTGCCGGATCCCCAATGGGTCCTCAACCCAGCAGCTAATACAGCCTTCCAGGATGGGGGGTCCTTACTGGGTTAGAATCCTGATGCTCAGTAAGCACTGACGGTGGCTGGCCTTATACCAAGCAATGTGCTGAGACCAACAGCTAGCTTACTTGGTCCTTGGGCAAAAATAACCGAGCCCCAGGAGCTATATCTTAATCTTGATTAAGATGGACTCAGAAGAACTGCTTGGCTTCTGTGGGGAGTGGGGAGGGGGAGGGCAGGAAAGGACTCACCCGAGACAACATGTGGGGGCTTAGCACCCAAATGACCGTTGTCATAATCCATGGGCTGCTCTGTGTGCGAGACTCCCAGCCTAGTGCCCAGTAGCATTCATGCAGGGCCTCTCAGCCTCCCCCTTCCCACCGTTACTGCATGTCTTCTCTCTGATCCTTTAGCGAGACGTGGAGTGTCTGTCTGCCTCTGCTGGCTCCCATTCCTCTCACCCATGCCTTCTTCTTGCCCCTAATCCTGGCAGGCCAGCTCCACCCATCTAATAGCCCTTGTCTCATGGCCTCTGCAGTGACCCTTACTGCTGGGGCTGGAGAGGTGACTCAGTGGTTAAGAGCACTGACTGCTTTCCCAGAGGAGCCCGTGGGAGCTCACAATTGTCTGATTCTGGGCCCCCTCCCTGCCCTTTCTTCGTATTCATTACACATTTGCTCAGCCACTTGCCTTTCTCCCCTAGTGCACAGTGGTGTGGAGTTGTGTCTAGCACTTCTTTCCCAGTGTCCTGAACTCTTGGGTGACTGATGGATGGTATTTTACATTGGGCCGTATTTGTGCTTGGTCCCTGGATGCCTCACGCTTGACTCCTCCTGTCTCCTTATCTCCAGCCCTGCTGTCCACTCAGACACCCCTGAGCCCTGCCCAGCCTGAGGAGAAGTTGCAGCCCCCCACTGCCATGCAGCAGGACACTGAGGCTGAAAAGCAGCTGATCCGGGAGGTGAGACCCCAGCGAGCTGCCAGTGTGAAGGAGAGGGTGCCCCTTTTGTTTCTGAGGAAGCTGGGTCTCAAAGAGGATGTCACGATGTTTCCAAAGCTATAGGGAAGACACGAATATCAAAGAGTTGCTTCCTGACTCAGACTGTTCTTTGTGTCACAATAGAACCTGTGTGGGGAGAGAACTGAGGACCAGGCACATCCCCAAGAGAAGGTCTCCTTGGTAACGTTGTTGTGTCTTAGGGCTTCTCTTGCTGTGAAGAGACACCATGACCATGGCAACTCTCATAAAGAGAAACATTTAACTGAGTGGCTCATTTACAGTTCAGAGGTTCAGTCATTAGCATCATGGGAGGACCTGGCAGTGTGCAGGCAGGCATGGTGCTGGAGAGGAAGCTGAGAGTTCTATATCTTGTGCAGGCAGCAGGAAGTAAACTATCTCACTGGGCATGGCTTGAGCATTTATGAGACCTCAAAGCCCGCCTCCATAGTGACACACTTCCTCCAACAAGGCCACACCTACTCCATCGAGGCCACAACTCCTTATAGTGCCCTCCCTTGGGGGCCATTTTCCTTCAAACCAGCACTTTGTGGAAAAGGTGGCTGGAGACTGATGGGAGTAGAGAGCTGTTCCTGGAGTGGGAGGGCTCTTGGCAGAGGCCATCAGAATGAAAAGGAATCTGCCTTTGGTGCTGCAGCCAAGCCTGGGCCGGAGAGCAGCATGGCCTGTTTATCCTAGAGTGAGTGTAGCATTGGCTTCACATGACACCTAGGTCCTCACACTGTGCATCTCCCAGCATCCCTGGGAAGTATCAGGACAGGAAGTCTCCAGGGATATAAACATAAGAAGACATGACAGAGGGTCCCTCTCAACTTCAGGTTCTTTGAGCTCAAGAGGCCCCTGCTGCTTAAACGCTGCCTGCTGTCCTTGCCTGGTGCTTTGACATTCAGTGGTCCCTGTGGGAACTGGCCCTTTTTTTTGGGGGGGGGGCTGATACTAGGCAGAAGCAGCTCCTGGGAGCTCTGGCCTTTGGGGCCATTCCAGGGTAAGTCTGGGTGTTTAGTCTGTCTCTAGGACTCAGGACCCCTTTTGTGGAGGTAAGAGGCCCTCTGGGGAGGGCTAAGCCCATAAGCCCACTAGGGGGCAGGCCCTCTTATGTTAGCAGCCTTGGTGCCCTACAGGTACCAGTGCCCACCTAGAAGCCACACCAAGTGGCTTGGGGTGACTGTAGAATCCTACATTTATGAGTAGATCAAGGTCACAGATCCTCGAGGAGGGGAGAACTGGACAGTATCTGGAAGGAAGCCTTCTAGGCAGGGTCCTTGTTATCTGGTAGGTTGGATGTTGCTTCCCCCTAGTGGTCTCCAAGGAGAGCACACCCCACTTTGGGCAGGCAGTCCCTGATTGATGGGTGTTGCCTGCCTCTCCCGCCTAAAACCTAGTGGAAAGGATAGGCCATCAGAGATAGTGCCAGTAGACACTGCTGCCCCGGGATTTCATTTCTTATGCTGCTGAATGGCAGAGTGGCTGACTTAGGAAGGAGGCCTCTGTGAGCCCTGGGATAGAACTTGCCAGGGAGCAGGGCAGAGCCCCTGAAGCATGAGAGAGGTGGGCATTTCTGAGTAGAGCAAGTTATCAGAAGGCTCAAATATGCTAATAATAATAACAAATCAAAACAACAAACAAGCTGGGTGGTGGTGGTGCACACCTTTAATCCCAGCACTTGGGAGGCAGAGGCAGGCAGATCACTGAATTTGAGCCCAGCCTGGTTTACAGAGTGAGTTCCTGGATAGGAAACTACAGAGAAACCCTGTCTTCAAAAACCAAAGAAGAATAAGAAGAGGAGGAGGGGAAGGAAGAGGAGGAAAAGAAGAGGAGGAGGAGGAAGAAGAAGATGAAGAGGAAGAAGAAGAAACAGACAAACAGCAATAAGGGGTGAACAGGCGCTGAGGGTCCACATTCTGAGTACCACCCTTGCTTAGGGACTGCCAGCCTCTTCATCACTGTGACAGAAGAGCTGCCACAGACAGCTTTTAAAAAGAAAATTTTTATTTTGGCTCATGGGTCCAGAGGTTTTGGTCCAGGGAGCAGTGGCTCCATGCTTTTTGGACTGTGGCCAGGGAGGAGGTCTTGGTGGAAGGGGGTAATGAAGAAAGGAAAGGTGCTTATCTCATGGTGGCCAGGGAGCAAAGAGAAAGAGACTATGCTAGCAGCCTCCTTCCGTCCTCCTTTATTGCACCTGGGCTGCTAGTACTCGGAATGGCATGGTCCAAGGCAGGCAGTCACCTGTCCGTCAATCTGCTCTGGAAATGCCATCACAGGCACATTCAGAGGTGGCCTCCTCACTAACCTGTGCTTCGTGGGCCGTTCAGATTGGCAGTTGTTCTAATTTCATCTCTGTGGTTGTGAGAAAATACCCTGACAGAAAGCAAGCTATGGGAGAAAGGATTGATTTTAGCCTACAGTTCCAGGTTACAGTCCATCGCTTTTGTGGAAGTCAAGACAGGAGCTTGGACAGTTTCATGTCACATCCGTGTCAGGAACAGAGAGATGTGAGCACATGCATGCTCGTTTCCTTCTTCCGGCTTGATGTTTCTTCTCTTACGCACTCAGGTCTTGCTGCCTACGGAATGGTGTCACCCACTGTGGGCTGGGTCTCTCTGCGTCAATGAACATAACCAAGACCATCTCCCACAGGCCAACCTGCGCAGACAGACCCTCACTGAGACTTTCCTCCCAGGTGACTCTAGGCTGTGTCAGGCTGACAGTTAAAGCCATAGCAACGATCAAGTTGACAACCCATTGTGCCCACCATGAATGAAGACCTGGGTTCCATGCTCAGCACAGAAAACAACAACCACAACAGCAAAAACTTGTTTTCTTTTTTAATTTTAAAAGAAGGGGTTGGAGAGATTGCTCAGTAGTTAAGGGCACTGGTTATTGTTCCAGAGGGTCTGGGTTCAATTCCCAGCACCCCCAAAGTGGCTCACATCGTCTATAATTCCAGTTCCAGAAAATCCAACACCCTTTTCTGACCCACGTACATAGTACACAGATCTACCCACTGGCAAAACACCCATATTCTTAAAATAAAGTAATAATAACATAGAACAATAACTAGAGCTGGGTGGTGGTGGCACACGCCTTTAATCCCAGCACTTGGGAGGCAGAGGCAGTTGGAACCCTGTGAGTTTGAGGCCAGCCTGGTCTTAGAACGAGTTCCAGGACAGGCTCCAAAGCTATACAGAGAAACCCTGTCTTGAAAAAAACCAACCAACCAACAAACAAAAGACTTCAACCACAATAATAATAAAGGAAGAAAGATGGGGACTCAGGTTTAGTCAAGGAGCTTAGACTGTCGATGAACCTGGAAGCCACCCACCCTAAGCGGAGGATATGGCATTACAGGGGGGTAGGCCGCAGCAGTGTGAGGAACAGCTGAGGTGGGAGCAAGAGCAGATGTGGGGGCCGAGGGAGACGCTGTTGTGACAGGAACCAGCGAGCGGTTCCAGCAGAGATGGGAGAGGGAGGCCAGTAAACAGGAACGATTTTGTTATCGATGGCTCGAGTACCACTGTATAAACGTGGGTAGATGAGGAAAGGTGTTCATGATATAGTGTAGCGTGGAAATTTAGGCTGAAAACACATGGAAAGCACAGTCCACCAAAACTGCTTGGAGAACGTTGCAGAGGGGCTGTTGCATGTGAGCTGTCACCCCCATGTGACAAAGAGACTCTCGCCTCGTCCTCTCCTGCGTTGTCTGAGTATCTAGAACGAGGTTCATTCTGAGGGCTGGTTCTGAGTGGTGCTCACTAACCACCTGTGTCTCCCACCACCCCAGGAGTATGAGGAGCGCCTGGCCCGCTTGAAGGCTGACTATGAGGCAGAGCAAGAGTCTCGGGTCAGGCTGCAGGAGGCCATCACTGCCATGGGTAACTCATGCGACGTGAAGCTGTCCACGCTGGAGGAGAACCTGCACAAGGAGAGGGAAACAGGTGTGTGTTGCCGGGAGCCTCACCTCTGTCTTTCCTCTTAGTAACACGTGTGTGAAGCGTCCTCTGTGTGGTAGGCTCCACCCCTTTCCATCCAGCCAGGCAGGTACAATAGTTAGCCCCGCCTATAGGTGAGAAAACAGGTCCAGAGAGGAAGGGTATATCGCCTTTGGCCACCCAGCTGGGGAAATAGAGTCAGGACTGGAGTCCAGGCACTCTGGGTCCAAAGCTGATATTGTCACACCACACTATCTTGGGGTGCTCTGTCCACAAGCTGGGCCACATGTGGGCTTATCGGTGCTGCTTCAGGGATGGCTTCCTAGAAGAGGAGATGAAGGCAGTAGGGTAGGGATGGATGGCATGGGAACTGTAGCTGGACCCTGGGGCTCTTCAAGGTTCTGACTCAAGCTGGTCTTTGGGAGACTGAGATGTTCCTGTTTACTGCAGAGGCCATTCTCAAGGCCGAAGTCCTCTATAAGACAGAGGTCATGTCCAGAGCCGAGTTAGCCAATGGGTCCGAGTACTCACCGGCCTTGCGGTACGAGATGGCCGTGAAGCCCACCATCCTCTCCATGCCCGACACACTGCCCGGTGATAAGGTCACCAAGAGCCAAGCTCCCCTCACATTTGAGGAACTGTCCCATGTGGAGGCCTCCAGGTCAGAGATTTCTTTTGGATCCACCCTCGAAGACTCCTCCACGTCGGAGGCCTTTCCTGGACCCGAGGAGCTTTCCAACGTGGAGTTCTCTGTGCCTGGGGTGCTGGCTGAGAGCAGGTACTTCTCTGATGAGTATCTGGGTCCAGAAGCTGCCGCGTCTTCACTGGAGGCAGAAAACTATGTCCATGAGGACAAGCCAGCGCTGGAGCCCCAGCAGATGTTAGCGGGCCTGCAAGACTCCTTTGTCGAAGTGGAAGCCAAGCTAACCAGGCTCTCCTCTACTGTGGCCATGACGGACCTGACCCAGACAGATGTTCTCCAGACCCCTGAGCAGGTAGCTAATGTCCTATGGAGCAGGCAGGATGGGCTGGGAGCACAGGGGTCATTGTGCACAAAGGACCACGTGTTGTCCATGACTCAGTGGCTTGGTTGGGGAGCCTGCTGTCCTGTGGCTGGGAAGGATGCATACATACTCTGTCACACATACTAAGAAAGCCGGGATGGAGCCCCCAGGTCACGTTAGGTAGGCACCTGTTCCTTTGACAAGACACACTGTATGTGGAAAGGAGGCTAGGTTTCTGAGTTGCCATAGTGATCCTGAGCTCCCAACCTAAGACATCCAGGGAGCCTGGGGCTGCCTTTCAAGACCCTGGACTAGGGGGTGCCTCCCCTGTCTCTTCCTGCCCAATCTCTGGTCCCTTCCTGTTTTAAGAAAACATTCCTCTTTTCTCCCCATTTTTCTCTGTTTTCTTCATGTAAGCACACATATGCACAAACATTTAACCGCACAGGCCTTTGAAATCCCAGCTCCTACTTCATGGTGTAACATTGGCCATTTGCCTCTCTTGGCCATGGTTTCCTCCTCTGAATAGTAGAGATGTCAGCTTGTGTTTTGCATGAGATAACACAGCATAGCCTGGGACACCATAGCGCTCACCCATGCCCCATATCCCCCTCACTTCTTCACTCCTACAGCAGCAGCAGCAGGCAGAGGAGGTCGTGGATAGGTCTACAGCCCCCAAGGAGGCAAGGAGAAGTGGGTGTCAGGGCATTGAGGAAGTAGAGAGGATTTCTGGCGCAGATCATTCCTCCTTTTCCTTATCTGTTTNACAGACCTGCTGGATTCCAGTGATGTGAAGTCAGAACCTGAGGTTGTTGACAGCCTCCTCCTCGGGACTGTGAGTACCTGTGTGGCCTCCCAGTGCCTGGCCCAGCTCTGTCTGACTTGTGCCCTCCCTTCCTGGGACTAGATCTCCTTACCTCCGCTGTCCCCAGGCAGCTGTCCCATGGCTGAGCAATGTTTAAACAAAGGACCGCCACTAGGTGCATGTGTGATGTGAATAGGAGACCTGGAGACAGTGGCATTGGAGCTCTTGTTTTATAGGAGCAAAGGCAGGGTCTGCACAGAGGCTTAGAGCCGCAGGCAGGCCTGGGGGTCCTAAGGCACTGTCTGGGGCCTCCTGTAGCCTGGGGCACCCTATTTGGATACCCTTTGTCTTCTGCTTGGGACAGTGCAGCAGACCTGGGAGAAGAGGCTTCTAGATTTCTTCACACTTAGGGAGAGCAGCCATAAGCTTGCAAGGCTCTAAGGCGTGGTCACAGGACAGGGTGTGACAGTCAGTGACAAAACGGTGGGAGGCCCCAGCTAGGAGGTGAGACTGAGGAGGAGAAGCCAGGAAGAGTATTTCATGCCGAGGACTTCCTGAGGTGAGGAGTGGCACCGAGGTGGACAGGTGGGGTGCCAGGAAGAGACATGGGGGAGAGGCAACAGCCAGAGAGACCAGAGTTTCCTGTGGATCAATTCAATGGGCGGCAATGGAAGCTTCTAATACGAGAGGGACTCTATGGTCGGTGTATATTTTTTTGGGAAATTATCCTGCCTGCCTTGGTGACTGATTTAGAGAGCTCAAGAGAGGAGGCTGGGAGCCCCTTTGGAGTGTTGGTGAAGATAATTGTAATAAGAATTAATTTGAGTGCAAACTTTTCATAGCTTGCTATAGGTTGGTTCTCTATTATCTTAAATCCATGCTCTGACATCAGAACCATTTTTTTTAATTTTTCCATTTCCATGTGCATGTTTTGCATGTGTATGGGCCGAAGTCTGTGGGTGCACATGTGTGCACATGCATGTGGAGGCTCCATGCTGGTGTTGGAAATAATCCTTGATTGCTCTGACACCTTATTCACAGAGACGGGTTCTTCCGACCAGGCTTAGAGCTCACCCACATGGCTGGTCTCGGTAGCCAGCTTGCTCTGGGGTTCCCTGATTCTCGCCTTCTGAGGATAGAATTACACGGAACTTACATGGGTTCTGGGGGTCTGGACTATAGTATTTATGCTTGCAAGGGTTTTAACCATTGAGCAATCTCCCCAGCCACTGACACATGAAACTTCTGGAGCACCCTGGAGCTCAGAGCTTTTCGGATTTCTATGCCCATTGGGTTTTAGACTTTGGAATTAGGGATGCTCAGCTTGTGTGTCTGTGGCAATGGGTGAACCATGCAGGCTCATTCATGTCTCCTCCCATCTTGTTTCCCTCTGTGCCCAGAAGCCTGATCTAGGCCTGAAGGTGGTTGAGGAGGTGGTGTCTGAGGCAGAGACTGGCATGTGGATGGAGTCTGAAACCCACATGGCCCAGGTGCCTGAGGTGGACCAGCCTCAGTCCTTGCTGGCCAAAGCGAGTGTGAGAAGGGAGAGCGTGGGTGTGGAAGTGGCTGTGTTGACCGAGGAGCTGCAGCCTGTGGATCAACAGCGGGTGCTGGCCCGGTGAGCAGCAGGTTCAGGGGTCAGGAGCCTAGGGTATGACTCCCAACCCCAAGGGTGGGAGTTGAGGAATTGGGGCCCAGGCTGGGCTGAGGTGAGATCTGCTTCTCAACCTCTACTGAGAGGGGCAGGGGGACTGAGGAGATGCCACAGCAGGCCAGGCAGGCACTGCTCTGACCCAGAACCACATTGGCACCAGTTTCAGCTCAGTCACCTACTGGGATGTGCTTATTCTATAACAGATAAAAGCCGCGGAGCCCCACCCCTATGCTGATGGAGCACAGATACAAGCCTGCTCCCCTGCTCCGTGGCAGGCACCATCAGCTCAGGACACCCAGTTAACCCAGCAGTCTTGTCTCCTTGCTACTCAGTTTACCGCTCTGTGAAGTGGGTTGTGGTGGGGGAGCGGGTGACAGACCCGCAGGATCTGTCAAGCTTGCTTTCCCCTCCCTGCTGCAGCTTGCAGTTGCTGGAGCAGCAGGTAGTGGGGGGTGAGCAGGCTAAGAACAAGGACCTGAAGGAGAAGCACAGGTGGCGCAAGCGGTACGCGGACGAGCACAAGAAGCAGCTGGTGGCCGCGCTGCAGAATTCGGATGAGGACAGCGGGGACTGGGTGCTGCTCAACGTCTACGACTCCATCCAGGAGGAAGTGAGGGCCAAGAGCAAGCTGCTGGAGAAAATGCAGAAGAAGGTGAGGCCCTGGCTCAGGCCCCTGGCCCCACGTCCCAGCTGGGCATCAACCCACCTTGCAACCCCTGGCAACCCCTATTCTCCACACGAGCGTTTATTAAGCGCCTGCTGTGTGTCTCTTATGCTCCAGAAGGAATGTCTGAATAGGGCTTGGCGACTGAGGCTGGGGCCACAGGTGTGGTTGGAGACCAATGTTTTGTGAAATTGTGGCCACAGGAGGCGCTCATTACATGCTGGAAGGGAGGGGGTGAATGGTGGGTCAAGGCTCAGGGGACTGGACACTGTCAATAGGGCCAGCAAGCAGTTGGTGCGTGGCTGCTGGGGGTCACTTGGGGACCAAATGGGCAGACCGGTGCTAGGCAGCCTCTCCCGCTCACCACCTTGTCACCTGTCCTTGGCTCAGCTGCGGGCAGCGGAGGTAGAAATCAAGGATCTGCAGTCCGAGTTCCAGCTGGAGAAGATTGACTACCTGGCGACCATCCGCAGGCAGGAGCGGGACTCGATGCTCTT
>LOEQ01000613.1:688819-707338 GCA_001685075.1 Bramus lutescens | reverse complement strand
GCTGCAGAGATCTTCTGCCTGTCTCCACCTGCCCAGTGCTGGGGTCACAGGTGCAATCCACCACGACTGTCTTTCTACCTAGTTTGTTCAGAATCGAACTCAAGTCCTCAAGCACATGCAGCAAGTATGCCACTCACTGAGCCATTTCGTCACCCCACCCCCACGCCCCTCCGACTTTTTTGAGACAAGGTCTCAAGTAGCCAAGGCTGCTCTCGAACTCACTATTTAGCCAAGGCTGACCTTGAATTTCTGATCCTCCTGCCTCTATCTTCTGGGTGTTGAGATTACAGGGGTGTGCAACTCTATCTAGTTTTATTCGATGCTGGGGTCAAACCCAGGGTCTTTACATGCTAGGCAAGCACTCTAACAACTGAGCAATGCCCCCCAGCCTCAGACTCTGTTTCTTATTTTCCTCCTTATCCCTAGCACCCAGCGGCAGAGCCTACCCATGTCTGCCAAGAAGAACGTGTACGATAGACATGGGTCTGGTGAATGAATGAATGGGACATCAGCTGGAAGAATGAAGAATTCTGCTGTGACTGACCTATCCCACTCACCTGGCGATAGCAATAGCCCTGAAATCCTTGTACCCTTCTGAGATGGCCTTCTGGATGGCAGTCCGCTCGGCACACACACCCAGTGGGTAGCAGGCGTTTTCAATGTTGCAGCCTGAGGGGAGAGAAAAGACCAATGGTAAGGGCAACAGAAGTGTCTCCTGATGCGGATGTCGTAAGAGCTTCCTTGTCCCTTTTTTATATCAACTTGGCACAAGATAAGAGTCATTTGGGAAAAGGGAACCTCAGTTGAGAAAATGCCCACACCCGCAAGCAAAGCCCGTGGGGGCATTTTCTTAATGGATGATTGATGTGGGGGATGCAAACTATGAGGAGGAACCACCAACCCCCAGCACCCTACCCGTGGCTTCTCCATTTCCTGTTCTGGCTTCCTTCAGTGAGTGATGGACTATGATGGGAAACTGTGGGCCAAAGGGGCCCCTTCCTCCCCAGGTCGCTTTTGCTTCTGGTCTTTATCACACCAATAAAAACCCTAAGAAGGACGCTTTCCCAGTTCAGGCCAGGGAGGGTGCCACCGTTCAACAAAGCTGGAAAGGAGGGGACGATGTGTCCAGAAGCAGTGAGGGACACTGGGGCCCACTGTACAGCGGATTTCTGAGACTGCTCAGATCTTTGTTTCCCTAATGCGAAGACTGGCTCCCCAGCAGAAGACATCGTGACTGGGCAGGTGAGCAGCCTCAGCACCCCTAAGGTCAAGCTCAAGACAGAGAGATGCTGAGGCTTGACCAAGTCAACAGACAGCTAACTATGGCAGCGTGCTTGCCTAGGGTGAAGATGCAGATTGTCTTCCAGTGGTGCAGAGGGAGCAAACAGAAGCCTCGGGTCTGGATCTAAGAGATGGAAGTGGCAGGGAGGGCCATCATGGGTCTGAATGCTTTCGTTTTTTAAGTTTTACTCATTTTTATGTGTATGTTTTGCTGTTATATATGAACCCCGCATGTGTGCCTGGTGCTTATAGAAGCCAGAAGAGGGCGCTGGATTCACTGGAACTGGAGTTACAGATGGTTGTGAACCATCATATGGGTGCTGAAGACTGAACCAGGGTCCTCTATGAGAGCAGCTGGTATTCTTAACTTATGAGCCATCACACTAGCTCCCCAATGCTCTCAGCAAATGTGTCACCAGTGACGACATGACCAAGGAAGAGGTTCCCAAATAGCTAAGCTAGAGACCCCAGCAGACAACGGACAAGGGATGTGCCAGGACAAGAAACCTCACAGTTCCTGTCTGAGGGTTCATTAGCTGCCATGGCTGGTGACTGTGTGTCTGTCCCCTCTTTTTCCTTTTACTTAATGGGAAATTCCACTGTCATTCACCATTTGTAACTCCACATTGCATTGTGGGAAAGGATGGAAGGTGGGGACAGAAAACTGTTCAATTCATTAACCACTGAGTAGAGCTACATCCAGACCTAAGAAGAACCAAGCGGGGCAGCTGTGTGACTCTGAACTCAGAGGCCTCCCTTAGCCAGGTGGTAGGTGAGTGCTTTGTGTATGGGAAAAGGAATGTGTAGAGATCCTTGCAGGGAGGCCTGGGGACAGAGGCTGCTCATTGCTTCCCACTTGAGTTTAGCTCGGCACAGAGCGACCCAGCTGGAAACCACCTTTTCCAGCCCCCCTTGGAGCTTCCTGAAGTCCTGCAGTTTTGCTGGCTTGAATGTGTGCCTGAGACATGCACATGCCTGTGTACATTCTGTGGAGGCCAAAGGAGGGTACTGGATGCTGTTGTATCCTTCCCTGCTTTATTTGACTGAGAGAGGGAACCGAGAGCTAGGCTGACAGCCAACAAGCGCGAAGCAGCCTCTTGTCTCCCTACAATATCCCAACAGCAGTGGGATTACAGGCAAATGTGACCACTCCCAGTTTTTTTACATGGATGGGTGTTTGGAATTTGAACTCAGGTCCTTGATGCTTGCACAGCTAAGCCATCTCCCCAGATCAGGAATGCAGTTTATGTCAATGAGCATGAATGGAAGCAGTACAAGCAATGAGTGACTTATGGTGACCTTTCTAGAAACTCACTGCTGGCCCTCCACTTCCTCTTTCCCTTCCTAGGGCTTGACACTGGATTTTCTTTTGTATTGCTGAGACAGATCTCAGGATGTAACCCTAGCTGGCTTGGACCTTGTTCTTGTCGATCAAGCTAGCCTCAAACTCATAGAGCTCTACTGGCCTGTGTCTCCTGGAATTAAGGGCATGTACTACCTTGTCAAGGGCATGTACTACCTTGTCCAGCAAAGGGCTAAACCTTGAATGAGACACTGTGCCAGTCTGAACCTGTGCAGGAGGGCACACTCTAGTGTGTATGGTGGGACACCTGGACAGGGTTCTTATTTCCAGAACAGCCTTGTATAACAGAGCCAGGCAGTCCACATGCCTGGACTACAGCCTGTTCCTGGTCTGCCAGAGAAGAGAGCGCTAGGCACCGTCTTCCTGTGGTTACTGGGTTTGCAGTTGTCATGCCAACTTTGTTCTTGCCTGTCACACACCCTGCGTCCACGTCTGAGTGCTCATTATGATTCTGTGATATTTTGTTCCCAGGTAGTCATCGGATATGGAAGCTGTAAACAGAGTTCATTGAATGTACAGCTGTTGCCAGAGTCAGTGTCTCCTCTCAGATTTTTCTGTTTCTTCATGATCTGTGTTAGCATGCTGGGAGAGACCACTTTTATTATGTAGCTCATCGCTCCTGGGACCTCAAAAATCCACTGTCGCTAGATATTCAGTGGGATGCCATAGCTGTAAGTGTGCTGGGAGGACAGCCAGTGTGTCTCATGNNAGGCTGGGGCTGGCTCGGAGCTGCAGGGTAGTGACAGGCTCCTCCATCCAGGAAGGGCAGGTTACACTGTGGTGCCAGAGGTGGACGGCAGTGAGCACTGACTGTTTTGACATCTCAGCATCTCTTCCTTCTTTTTATTCTGTTAGCGTATGTGTGTGTGTGTACATGTCTGTATACACGTATGCATGTATGTGCATATGTGTGCACACATGAAGCTGATGTTGGGAGTCTTCCCCAATCACTTCCCTCCTTATTTTTGATTATGTGTATACACGTGTGCGTGGGGCGTCTGTGTACACGTGAGTGCTAGTGCCTGTGGAGTTCAGAACAGGGTGTGTGCTCCCCTAGAGCTGGAGTTACACACAGTTGTGAACCACTCGACACAGGAGCTGGGTACCACACTCTGGTCCTCTGCAAGAACACTCAGAACTCTTAACCGCTGAGCCATCTCTCCAGTCCTTGCTTTTATTTATTTATTGACCATTGTTATTTTTTTAAGATGGGAATCTCTCACTAGACCTGGAGCTCATCAATTCATCTCGTCTGGGTGGCCAACAAGCGCCAAGGATGCTGCTGTCCTGTCTTTGCCTGTGCCCTGATTGGAGACAACAGGTACACAGCTTTTTACATGAATGCTGGAGAGGTGAACTCGGGTCTACTGCAAACACTTTACAGACTGAATCATCTCTCTGGCTCTCCTTCCTCCATTTTATAAAGGGTCACCTCAATTCCAGCAGGCAATTCGAGCAGAAGCTGCCATCTTTTCTCATATGGTCTTCCTACTGGCTGGCCTACAGATGAGCATCTGACCCAAACTGACCAATCAGGGTTCTTCTCTGTGTAAACATCTGTTCTGCCCTGAAATAGCCCTGAGGCTGGTCATACGTCCCCGTTTGTTCAGGAAGGGACTATTAGAGGTCCTTTGCACAGATGAGAGCTGAGGAAATGCCTGTGTGTAGACAGGTGTCCCCGAGGCCCGGATATTCTCCAGTTCCTTCCCTGGTGAGGTTGTGTGAGCTCATGCACCGCTCAGTGTATCTCTGTCACTGCAGCCAGGCTTCAGCATCTGTAACGCTCAGGACAAGGCAACCCAAGAACAGTCCTGAAGCTAGCCCCCAAAGTCTCTTCCCTTATTTGGCCACTTCCTCCTCCTGCAGCGACGACCAATGTCCAGCTATCAAAGTATGGAAGTACAGTTATCAAAAGCCCCCCAATAAACACGCCCAATTAAAATTAAACACCTCATCCTCACACAGGGTTTATGGGCCACATCTGTCCTTGCTCTATCCAGAGGCAGTCCTTTGTCTCTCTGGGACAAACATCCCTGCCCTCTTCCCTTATCCCCTTCCCCCTATCTCTTTACCACTGCATCCTAGCCCAGTCTAACACAGCCCTCCTCTCTTTCTCTTCTTAAAATGACATGGGCAAGGTCATTCGCTGCTGTTTTTCTGCCAGAGACAGAAAGCAGCCACTTCAGCTTTTCTTCCCTACTTAATAAAGGATCTCTCTGTGAAAACAGGTATTTGGGTGTGGTTTGTGCCTAATCCGGGGTCTTGGAGGGAGCCCCTGGTGTGTGGGAGTCCCCTTCAGGCACTGAACCTCAAATGACGTCACCCATGCTGAGACGTTCCATGTCACCAAATTGTAATTAAGCTCTCGCTTGACCTTCCCAAAAAGAGAGGCAGATACAGAAGTTCACACACAACTGTAATTCCAGAAAGTGACAGATGGAGGCAAGAGGATCAGCAAGGCCAGCCTTAGCTACATATCGAGTTGGAGGCTAGCCTGGGCTTCATGAGACCCTCTCTCAAAAAAAGAAAAAAAATCAGACTTGGAGTAACTTCAGCTTGTTTGTTTTATTTTTCTGTTGTCTATTGTCTTGGTCTTTACCTGCTATGGTTTAGATGCTTCCCCAAAACCTGAGTACTCCCCAGGTGGCACCCCTAGGAGGTTCTGTGTCCCCATAAGAGGTGGAGCCTTGTGAGGGCTTCCTAGGTCAGTGGAGGAGGAGCCTCACTGGGAATTATGGGCAACAGCTGTTTCTCTGGCTGCTACTGGACTGTGGGGTTGCCTCTGTGCTGTGTGTGCAGCCCTGGTCAGAGGCCTAGAGCACAGGGCTACTGGACCTTGGACTGGGACCTGAAGAACTAGGAGCCAAAGCAAACCTTCACCAAATCACAGTTCTCATTGAAAAATAGCAGAATAGTGAAGTTCTATGACTAGTAACTCCTTCTTTTTCCCAGCTAACCTGAGGATTAAATGTGAACTCACATGACAAACAAACCTTCACTCAGCTGACTGGGGTATTTCATTATAGTGATGCATGGCTGGGCGACAACCCACCTCACCAGGGAAGTAACTGAAAAAGTCTAGCCAGGCCTCACCTTTGTTTCTGCTTTGGCCTTTCTCTGCCTATAGAGCCAGCCACCTCTGCTCTGCTCACCTACATACGCTCTTCCTTTTCCTTTTCTTTCTTTTTGAAACAATATCTGTTGTAGCTAAGAATGACCCAGAAGCAGCTAAGGATGACCCAGAAGCCTGTCTCCACCTAAGCTGTGTAGCCGTTTCCTCCCAGACTGAAACATTCCATGGTCCTGGAAAGCTCTTTAAGACAGCAAATAAACAGTTCAGAACAGCTTCAGGAAGTCCCTGAAACTGACCAGATTCACTAGACCCACTAGACCCCTCCCCCTCCCCAAAAGCAAAGGGCAAGGAATGTTGAGAGTCGTCACTCTCAAGACAACTGGAGCAGCCTGGAAGAGGTTTAGACCAGCTGGACCACCTGAAAAGGACACTCTTCAGCTTGCTGAGCCCTGTACAAGATGTGCAGTGTGCACCAGGTTCCCAGCTTTGTAAGCTGTCACCCACGCTGGGGTGGGCTTCAGTGATGTTGCTGTCTTTGAGTCATTTTTGCTCCTGTAAGTAACCCCTCACCCATATTCCTATAAGTAACCCCAATTAAACTCATTGACGCATCAAGTTAGACTTTGGTGGTACTGTTGTGGGATAATGCTCTTATACACTATAAAGATTTGTCACTCGTATTGGTTTAATAAAATGCAGATTGGCCAGTAGCCTGGCAGGAAGTATAGGCAAGGCAACCAGACTAGGAGAATTCTGGGAAGAGGAAAGGTGGAGACACAGTCATCAGCCAGATGCAGGGAAGGGAGGTGAGAATGCCTTACTGAGAAAAGGTACCAAGTCACGTGGCTAAACATAGATAAGAATTATTAGTTAAGTTATAAGAGCAGTTAATAATAAGCCTGACCTAACAGACCAAACAGTTTATTGGTGCGGGAGGTCCTTCTGTCTATGTGTTGCTTTTCTTGGTTAATGAATAAAGAAACTGCCTTGGCCTGTTGATAGGGCAAAACTTAGGTAGGCAGTGAGGACTACTGAATACTGGGAGAAAGAAGGGCGGAGTCAGGGAGACGCCATGGAGCCGCTGCCGAGACAGACGTGCTGAAACTTTGCTGGTAGGCCACAACCTCATG
Organism: Bramus lutescens; assembly: GCA_001685075.1. NCBI lineage: Eukaryota > Metazoa > Chordata > Mammalia > Rodentia > Cricetidae > Bramus > Bramus lutescens. Next base: position 700,491 of record LOEQ01000613.1, on the reverse strand, counting down.
GTGATATACAGATGAATAGAAATGGGTTAAATTAATGTGTAAGAGTTAGCAAATAAGAAGATAGAGCTAATGGGCCAAGCAGTGATTTAATTAATACAGTTTCTATGTGATTATTTCGGTTCTGGGTGGCCAGGATGAACCAGCACTCCTTGCCAACAGTTTATAATTAATATAAACCTCTGTGTGTTTCTTTGGGACTGAATGGCTGCAGATCCAGAGGGACAGAAACTTCCATCAACATGGTATCTGTACTTTGGTCTGTCATGGGCTCCCTATCTGGGGTCAGTAGAATATGTGTTATATTTTCCCACAAAAGCGTCACACAACCAACTCTCTCCTGAGTTTTGTTTTTAGGGAGAATATATGCGTGGTGCTGGGGATCAAACCCAGCACTTGGTGTACGCTAGACAAACAAGCACTCTACTAACCAAGCTACACCTGGCCCCACTTCTGCCATCAGGAAAGAGGTCCAGTGCTTCTGTTAGTGTCTTTCATTTGTTTACCTCTGAGCAAAATTCTGTTTCTTCAGAGGCAGAGGAGCCTAGGTCATTGGGGCAGAGGATAAATACTTTTAATGTCTGGGAAGATGATTTGGTGCCTAAAGACAGCATAAGAGCAAGCATGAGAACCAGAGTTCGAATCCCAGGTGGACAGCCTATCTGGAATCCCAGCACTCACTCAGAAGGTAGACATGGGATCTCCAGAGCAAACTAGCTAGCTAGACTAGAATGTGGTGAATCTAGGTTTGGTGAGCTCTGGGTTCAAGTGCAAGACCCTGCCTCCAGTGAGCAAGGAGGACAAGAATGGAGAAAGACCCCTGCTGTCTGCTTCAGGCCTCCACATGCACCTGAACATACATATAAACATTCAGACACACCACACACACTTTTTGCTGGTTCTTTATTTTTGTTTTTCAAGACAGGATTTTTTTTTGACTTTCAAGACAGGGTTTCTCTGTGGGTTTGGAGCCTGTCCTGGAACTAGCTCTTGTAAACTAGGCTGGCCTTGAACTCACAGAGATCCACCTGCCTTTGCCTCCTGAGTGCTGGGGTTAAAGGCGTGCACCACCACCGCCTGACTAAGACAGGATTTTCTGTGTAGCCCTGGCTACCCTGGAACTCATGACATAGACCAGGCTGGCCTGAACTCAGAGATCTATCTGCCTCTTTCTTGCTAGTGCTGGGATTAAAGGCGTGCGCCACTATACCCCCACTAAAGAATCTGTTTTTTGAGAAAGGATTCTCACTATGTAGCCCTGGCTGTCCTGGAGCTCACTCAGTAGATTCAGACTGACCTTGAACCCAGAGAGATCAGTGGTCTCTGCCTGAGTGCTGGGATTAAAGGTGTGCACCACTATGCCTAGTTCACACACACACACACACACACACACACACACACACATTTTTTTAAAGCACTGTTGAGATTGCTAGTTTTGTCCTGAGATTAAGTCCTTTCTGGGAGCCTGCTGTGATGCTCTTCTGTGAAGAGTGGAGCTATTAGGAACGCTCACCAGTCAGCAGACCTTCCCTTCTTCCTGGCAGTCTTGAGCAGGAACCCTTCAGAGAAAAGGCACCCCAGCTGCAAAGCCTCTCCTAACTACGCCCATCAGAGGATTGATTCCTGCTCCAGGTCATGTCCCACAGCTACAAACCTTTACTCCAGCTGAGACACGCCTCAGTGAACTTTCAAACACATCCGACCTGCGGCCCATCCTTGCATGCAGCTAAGAATAGCTAAGATGGGGGCCCAACACAAAATTGTAGCCTTTTAAAACTTTTTGAAATTTTTTTTGGCTGAAGTGATGGGTCAGTGGCTAAATGTACATACCACCCTTGCAGAAAACAAGAGTTGACAGTTCGCAGCCTCTTATAACTCCAGGTCTAGGGGAGCCGATGCCTTCTGGCCTCTTTGGACACTCGTGTTCATGTGCTTTTACCCACACACAAACTGGTAGACACACAAAAGACACTGATAGACACATACACACAGTTAAAAACAAATCTTTAAAAATCATTTCTTTTTGCCAAGTGGTGGTGGTGCACGCCTGTAATGCCAGCACTCGGTAGACAGAGGTGGGTGGATCTCTGTGAGTTCAAGACCAGCTTGGTCTACAGAGCGAGTTCCAGGACAGACAGGGCTGCACAGTGAAACCCGTCTTGAAAAACCAAGGAGAGAAAGAGAGAGAGACTGATTTGTGTGTTGTTATGTGAATGACAACATCCATTTGTCATGTCAAAAGGTTAGACACACCTGCCCCTGACCCCCACCTACAGCTACTCCAATGACCCACCTCTGCCTGCTCTGGACCCTGCAGAGGCTCTCATGCATCAAGTCCAAAAGAGGGACACTCCCTTGATGACTCAGGAAGGCTTGTGATTGTTCAGAGATGGGCGGGCTGAAGATGGGCGGACGTGGTTGGCATGTTTCAATTTGCATGTCACACCTCCTCTGGCCTCTTGGCTCTGTCCATAAAAGGCTCAGGTGGAGGGGCTTTTTTCCCCCCTATTTGCAGTCTTTATGGCCGGTAAAGACTCTTGTAATCATGGGTAGAGCAAGATGAGCTGGGAATGCAAAGAGGAGACAGCAAAAAACGGTGGTGGCAGTGACACTAGGGACAAAAAGGTGGCTATAGGGTTTCAGAGAGTAGTCAGGGGACACAGACAAGGAGGAAAAGTGTGGGAAAAGCAGAAACTTGTGAAAAGCCAGGGATGAGGTAATGGCTGCCTCAGGCTTCAGAGCTCTAGGTAGCGGATGAGCCTTAAAGGCCACAGGTGCCATAATGGAACTCACTGAGTACCAGCCAGGCTACTGGCAATCAAAGCCCAGACCCATGTACCTCCCATGTGAGCACCTGAAACTCTATAGTCTCTGAGCTCTAGGTTGGGGGAACCACAAACCTTAGTTCCGGACTTGGAGTGCTAAGCCTTCGCGTTAGTCTGTCCTGTGTAAGTCTGTCCACAAGTTTGGGGCACTAGAGGACCAGCACTATCAAACTAAAAGGGTACCCTAGTCTCCTTGTGGTTTCCTTCCCTGTAGACAAAAGGACCCTTGTTCAGTTCACTGGTAACGTTTCTGCACGTCCACCCAGCAGCAAGAATCTGCCCAAAGAGCTTGAGCTTGGAATGAGATCTAAAGTTGGGTACAGTGGCCATGGGAATGAAGAGCAGAGGCTGCCTGCGCCCTTGTCCCCTAATGGGTAGAGAAGACCCACATGCCAGGTAACAGAAAACAAGCATCCATCATAAGACATGTGGTAACCAGGCAGTGGTGGTGCATGCCTTTAATCCCAGCACTTGGGAGGCAGAGGCAGGCAGATCTCTGTAAGTTCAAGGCCAGCCTGGTCTAGAGAGTGAGTTCCAGGACACCCAGGGCTACACAGAGAAACCCTGTCTCGAAAAAACAAAGAGCCGCATGGCACTGAGCTCCTGAGTCAGCCTGCCCTGAAATTGGCACTACCCTGCAGGTTTGTCACTGACAGGAGAAACCTTCCTGACTGATGCACAGGACACTCACCTGCCTCCCTCCTGCACCGGCGGTGAGATTTCAAGAGCCCTCCCATAGGGTTCACAGAGCACTCCTCATTGTGTTGTAGCTGCTAACTTTGCTCTTGGTCCCTGCCTACCTCGTCCCCAGCACAACCCAGCTCTGCCTTTGGCCATTTACCTTATTCCCCTGCTCCACCTGGCTGAAAAATCCATGGCCAAAGCCTTCCCTTGCATTTCATCCTGTATCTCTCAGAAAACACCACCACCGCCTCCTCTCCTCCCCCCCATGTGTGTGTGTGTATGTACAATTACATGTGTATAGAGGCCAGACTGAGTCAACTTCCAGTATCGTTCCTCAGACCTCATCCACCTTGTTCTTTGAGACAGTGTCTTACTAGCCTGGCGCTTGCCAATTAGGCTAGGCTATCTGGCCAGAGAGCCCCCAAACCCATCTGTCTCCATCCGCCCAGCCCTGGCATTACAAGTGAGTGCCACCAAGCCCGGCCTTTTATGTGGGTTCTGGAGATCAGTACTTTACTGACTGGCAGATCACCCCAGGTCTCTTTCCTCTTCTTCCTGTTCCCACAGTCCTGGGGCCATATACTCACATGCTCCATTAACCCTATCAGGAAATGAACTCACAATAACTTCAGGAAGTCCCTGAAACTGACCAGATTAACTAAACCCCTCCCTGCCAGAGTAAACAGTAAAAACTGAGACGCTCTCTCAGATGAAGGAAGTCGAGTAGCAAAGACGACTGAGACCAGACCAGCTGCCTGGAAGACGTTTAGAATCAGTAATCCACATGAAAAGGACACTCCAACCTGTGGAGCGGCCTGCAGGCTGTGCGGTATGCTCCAGGTTCCCAGCTTTGTGAGCTGTCAGCCAGGCTGGGGTGGGCCTTGGCGATGCAACCCTTGAGTCATTTCTGCTCCTGTAAGTGACCCCTCACTCGTACCTCTCAAAGTAGCCCCAGTAAAACTCATTGGTTCACCAAGTTGGACTTTGGAGGCGTCTGTGCTGGTCTGTCGCCAGCTCCCTATCTGGGGTGCATAGATGGGTTGGGTCTTTCCAGGAAAAGTGTCGCACAACACCCGGGTGATTCAGGAAACCACAGAACCTCAGTCAACAAGACATACAACAAAGGGGCACTGCAGTCACCTCCTGTCGTGACGTATCCCAACTGGAGTGTTCTCAAGTTTACCAAGACTCTTCCCTCCCTTCCTCTCGCCCTCTCTTCCTTCCCCTCCCCCCGCCCTGCATTCAGACCCTTGTGCCTATGGGCAAGCACCCCACCGCCAGCTGCAGCCCACTCTGGCCTAGGTGAGTGTCTACATAACCAGAAGCTAAAGAACATGAGCTCTTCCATGTTAAACTCAGTACAGACAGCTGGACACCCAGACCATGCCTGGATCCACTCCTCCAAGTCCCTGTCTGCCAGATCCCTTACCAGCTATTCTCAGCACCCCAGTGTGCAGGAAGAAGGTGAGGCTTTGGGGGCTCCAGCCCTGAGTGCCATCACCAGGGCCTCCTGTGACTCAGGACCTGTCTCTGCCTCAGCTTCTTCATCTGAAAATGGGTCTAACCTAGGTCAGGAGGCCAGAGGAAGAATTTACAGATGAGCAGGTGAATGTCAGGCATACAGGGCCTTCTGGAAGCCTTAATCCGCTCCTGCCCTGCGGGTCGCGGGTGGTCCTGATTTTGGCCACTCCCTCCAGCCTCACCTGCGAACTCCCTTCGCCACCCCAGACTTCTAAGAACAGAGAACCACTGTGTAGAACAACAGTTGAGTTGCCCCTCAGCCTGGGCAGGAAGCTGGAGAGGCCCAGTGAGGAACAGCGTTGCTCTCCTCTCCACGTGGACCTGGGCCCTATCCAGGTTGCCAGGGAGGGGACCACGGCGTCAGTCCTTACCGGAGAAGATCCTCCCGTCCCCGGTGAGCAGGGCAGCCCCAACAGGGAAGCGGCTGTAAGGGCAGTAGGCTGACTTCTTGGCCTCACGAGAGGACAGCACCAGTCGCTGGACGTGCTCGGGCTCCACGGCCCAGGAGGGGCGTTCCTGGGCCATGTCGGTCCGGAGTGGCACTCGGCCGACGTCCGGAGAGAGGAAACCGATGCTGGCTGTCTGCCTGCACTGACCAGGAGAGGTGACTCCTCCCCCGGGGTGTGTCCCTGCGCGAGACCAGAGACCTGGAGGCTCCCAAGCTGGGTGCTGGCCAGGGCTTGGCAGCAGAGGCTTCCAGGGCTGGAGCCCCGAGGATATGGCGTTTGTGACTGAGCTAGGGATATTCCCAGGGTGGAACGATGTGTGGTGCCCACGAGTGAGTCAGTCTCACTGCCAACACAGATCATGAGTGGGTCACTGGGCTGGTGCCACTTCAGTGGATGGCTGTAGACACACTGTCCAAGGGAGGAGGATTCTGGGTGGCTCTGTGATCTGAGGTCAAAGCTCAAAGGGTCCAGAGCCCTTCGAATAGCTAATGACTTTATTATTTTTAATTTATTTTTTGTTTTTACTTTTTTAACTGAAAGAAGGGCAGAGAGTGAAGGACAACCAAGGCAGTGTGCCAAGTCAGAAGGTCTTCAAAGCCTGAGAAACTAAGTCTCTATTTTCAGTGGTTTACCTTTATTTCGTCCCTGTCCTAACCCAGCATTTAAAAGCATGTCAGCTAGAGGGAAGCAGGCCTCTTCCTTCCTTCCTTCCTCCCTCCCTCCCTTCCTTCCTTTTTTTCTTTCTAGACTGTAAATTGGGTTGGTGGTACCGGAAATGGATTTATACCCTAGTTGTCCCCCCCCATATAAATGTTAGCTGGTTCCTTGATGAACGTTGGCTGTTTCCTCTGTCTACAGTAGGGATAGCAACAAGCACGGGAACTTTGGATTAAAGTGGGCTCTGGCTTGGACTCCAGGTCTCTGTTTGTTAGCTGTCTGCATGACCTGGGGAGAGCTGCATTGCCTCTCTGAGCCTCGGTTTCCTTTATCTACAAAATGGGTGCACAGTCGACATGTCAGTGGTTGTAAACCTGAGATGATAATGCCGTACAGGGATCCCCATGGGAGGATCTAGAAATGGCACACGTGAACACTTTGAACAAACCTGGTTATTGTCTCCAAGTGACTTGGCTAAGTTCGTATAGAATGGGCCGAATTCCAGGCAATGCAGCCTGACACGTCCAAGTGTCTCCAGATGGCCAGCCTTACATGAGTGAATCAGCAAAACGTCTCAGTATGGGGGTTTGCGTGGTGCTTAGGACGGAGAAAAGAAGGCAGGGGAGAGAAGAGGAGGAGGGGGCAGCATCTCTCCCTGCACACAGACAGCAGCCCTGCATCCAGGAGCATTAGCTTTCAGCCATACACAGATGAGGCCACACCTGGCAGTGCCAATGCCTGGCAGGCAAGGTTTGTCTCCATTCCTATCCACATCTCCCTCCATTAGGTTCCCCTCCCTTCCGTCCACCATATCCAGATCTCAAGAGACTCTTACCCCTCCAGCATGGCACCCAGTGTCTAACCATCCAGTTGCACATTCTCCTTGGCTGGGGACTTCCAATATGAAGACAGGTCGGTGGATCCTATTGATAAACGTTTAGGGGGCAAATGTAATCCCAACTAGGAAAAGGGTGATGGCGTCCTTGGTGCGACAGGCCTGACAGAGAATTCAATGAGTAGTCTTGTCTATGCACCCCACCCCGAGATTAGAGCGGGAAGGATCAGGCCAGATGGCTCAGCTGGTAATGTGCTTGCCTAACAAGCCTGAGAACCTGAGTTAGAGCCCCAGCAAAGGTGGAGGAGAGAACTGATTGTCCAAAGCTGCCCGCGGACCCCCCACGTGCTTGCTGTGGTAAGCACGCACCCATAGTCTCATACCACAGAGTCACACATCCACTCATGTATGCACATGAGAGAGAGAAAATGAAGGGGAGATGCGGGATGGAAAGGAGCCCATCACTCCTGAGGACTGAGAGTAAAGAAGTTTTAAAATAGTATCCACCTTCTCTCTGTCACTTTTGAAATTTTCTATCTCTATTTTTACTGTACAGATGTTTTGCCTGCACATATCTGTTCGCCATGTGTTTGCCTAGTCCCTGTGGCTATCAGAAGAGGGTGTCAGAGCCCCGGGAACAGGAGTTACAGTTGGCTGTGAACCACTGTATGGACACTGGGAATTAAACCTGGATCCTCTGCAAGAGCAGCCAAAGCAATGTAAGCCAGGGTAGTCTCTGACAAGATCTGCCTGCCTCCCAAGTGCTGGTATCAAAGGCAATTCCCTCCGCACCTACCTAGCAAGAATCAAGAATTTCGACTCAATAACAACAAAGCCTCTGAGAAGGTTGCTAACATAAAGACCAGGTTTACTCTCATTCTCTCTCTGTGTTTCCTCTCTCTCAAAGAGGTATCTCAAGCCAAAGTGTTGAGAAATGAACCTTGCTTAAGTCAGAACAGGTCAACTTTGAATTAAATGTGCGTCTTTCTCATCTCCGAATCTGTACTTCTTTCAATAACTTCACAAGCAAATTTTGAACCTTGTTTACAGTCAGAATGGAAACCTTAACTTCCTTGTGGCCTGTGCATAGTAAGAATTCCTCCAAGATCTGGGTGTGGTGGGCATGACTTTGCTGTCAGTATTTGGGAAGCGGAGGCAGATCTCTGTGAGTTGGAGGCCAGCTTGGCCTACAGAGTGAGTTCCAGGTTAGAAGGGCTACATAGGGAAACTCTGTCTCAAATAAATAAATAAAATAAAATAAACACAATAAAGACCCACATTTTTTATCTTAGAAGGTTTGTAGTCGGTTGGTGGTGGCACACGCCTTTAATCCCAGCACCTGGGAGGCACAGTTCTAGAATAGCCAGGGCTACACAGAGAAATTCTGTATTGAAATCAAAACATCTTTTAAAAACAAAATCACACTTGTTGCATACTGGCTTGTCCTGGCATAGATCAAATCCAGCTGCTTCTGAGGAGAATGCCCCAGAATCTATGGCTGCCCATACTGGACTGTGTCCTTTGCTACTGCTGACAAGCCTGGACCTCCCAGGCCCACCCTTCTGGATCCCAGGGCACTAGGACCCAGATGACTTTCAGACTAGTTACAGCCTTTGACTCCTTCAAAGCTCTGAACCTGCACTTGGGCAAAGATGGGGACTGTACCCATGGCAAACTCAGTTGTGTAGAGACTGGGAACCAGCCATGACTCAGTGAGTTCTTGTAGAGGGATTGGTGGCTGTTGAATGGCTCTTAGGACTTGGAAACTTGATTAGAGATAAATTATAGATCAATAATACTAACAGAATTTTCTAAACATGCTTTTATTTCTACTTTATGCAAAATTAAAAGGCAGCTGTCCATCTGAAAGGAGTATCTGAGAAAGAAGAGTCTTTTTTTCTTTCCTTCCTTCTCTCTTTCTTTGGTGTGTGTGCGTGCGTGTCTGTGTGTGTGATGTGTGTGCACGTGTGTGTGAGTGTGTCTGTGTGTGCACATGTGTGTGTTTCTGTGTGTGTGGTGTGTGTGCACATGTGTGTATGTGTGTGTCTGTGTGTGAGAGAGACACATAGCAGACATTATTAGAAGAGTGGGAAGGGAGGGAAAGACATGGATCGTGGGCCATGGACGGAGGCCCAGGAGTTTGTCATCTGTCCTCTGTTCATGTGATGTTTGCTGATTGTCACAGAACCCGATTATCTCTGTTAGTTTTGGCTGTCAATTTGATACAGTCTAGAGTCACCTAAGAAGGGAATCTCAACTGAGGGATTACCACCCCCCCATCAAACTGGCCCATGGGGTCATCTGTGGGGGAGTAATGCTTTGACTGCTAGTTGATATAGCCATGGGGGCGTGCCTTGATTGCTAATTAATACAGCCATGGGGGAGTGCCTTGATTGCTAGTTGATATTGACATGATATAGCCATGGGGGCGTGCCTTGATTGTTAGTTGATATTGACATGGGGGCGTGCCTTGATTGCTAATTAATAAAGCCATGGGGGAGTGCCTTGATTGCTAGTTGATATAGCCATGGGGGTGTGCCTTGATTGCTAATTAATACAGCCATGGGAGAGTGCCTTGATTGCTAGTTGATATTGACATGGGGGAGTGCCTTGATTGCTAATTGGTACAGCTCACTGTGGGCAGCACCATTCCCTGGGTCTGTGGTCTGAGCTGCAAGCCAGCGAGGACCATCCATGACCATCCATTCCTGGTTTCTGCTTTAAGTTTCTGCTTAAGTTCTTGCCCTGACTTCCCTCAAGGATGAACTGTGACACAGAAATGTCAGTCAAATCAACCCTTTCCTCCCCAGGTTGCCTTTGGTCAGTCTTTTCTTTTCCTTTCTTTCTTTTTGATTTTCAAGACAGCCCTGGCTGCCCTGGAACTAGCTTTGTAGACCAGGCTGTCCTTGAACTCACAGAGCTCCACCTGCCTTTGTCTCCGGAGTGCTAGAATTAAAAGCACGCGCCACCCAGAACACTGATTTGTTTGCCAATGGGCTCTCAACTACCCCAGAACTTCAGAGAAGCTGACTGACGTAGTGGGCTGGTCAGGGAGCAGGCCTGTGGCTCAGAACAATCACGTGATTCTGTTTCCGGTGTACAGCTGCTGGGTCCTAGACAAGTGAGCCCTGTGCTCTTCTAGCTTCGCTGGCAGTTAGGATAACAGTGGTCCCCTTGGTGAAATGGGATCCACCAGGCCACAGTTCTGCTCAGAGAGACTTTTCCACAGCTTTTGTTTCGGTTCTTCCAGGGCAGAGCCCCTGGTGGGCTGTCAATCACTGTCAGGAGGTCCCGGCGGATTAGCCAATCAGAGGCCTCCTCTTTCTGCTGACTCCCAGGAATGTATTTGGCGCTGTGGTTGGTAAGCTGAGATACAGCTGTGGCTGACAGCCAGCTACCTCTGGTCCAGAGAGCTTACTTGCAAAGTGATACAAGGCTGAGAGTGGGAGAGGGAAGAAAGAAACTCTCAGAGCTCAGCCAGGCCTGAAGGCATACTTCTAGACTGCCTCTTAGTGGAGCCAATACACTCCCCGCTAGCCTGGGCCTATTTGAGCTTTGTCCTGTCAACCTGAATGATGAACTAGTTCCTAGGATTATTGTTCTTTTGAATGAGTTCCCCCTGATTTTTATTTATATGTCTATGTCTGTGTGAGTGTATGCTACACACGTGTGGGTGCATGTGGAGGCCAGAAAAGGATGTCAGATCCTCTGGAATTGGTTGGGAGCCACTGGATGTGGGGGACGTGGGGGTTCTAGGAACCAACCTCTGAAATAGTAGGAAATGGTCTAGCCACTAAGCCATCCCCAGCCCCAAGGGTGGTTACTAGAACCAAGTGATGCTACGTGCACCTCTCCGGACAGTGCCTGAGGTGCCAGCAAGGGTTCAACAAGTGTTAATTCACCTTATAATGAAGGCTGTGTGACAGGCTCCGCCCTGGGCACCACCTGGCAATGAGAGGTGCTGGAGATTTGGTACCTGCCTTGAGGGTCTCACACTCTAGTGAAGGAGACAGAAAATAAACAGGTGTAAGACACTGTGACACACAATTAGGACCTGGGGCCTGTGACAATACCGAAGAACTAATGGTCTGGGGGGAAGGGTGGGCTGGGTAGGCTGGAAAAGCTCTCTAGCTGACTAGAACCTGGGAGGAGTCTTAAATGATGGGGCAGACAAAGTGGGTGTATCGGAAGATGCTATCAGAGTCTCCCGGCACCCCTTTAGCCATGCTATGATCACTCCAGCTTTAGCAGTCAGTCCTGGACATAACTGAGACTCCTACCATCACCATTCTCTGGGCACAGGAGTAAAAATAAAAAGTTCCTGTGTAGGATGGAATATCAGGGGACTAACGCTTCCCAGAGGATAAGGATCTATAATACATATTTAAACACCCCTGAACTCTATAAGAAGGCAGACATTCCACTAGAAAAGCAAGGCAAAGCCTTCAGCAGGCATTCCATGGAAGAAGCTAGCTGACAACTCATGCCTCTGGTCCTAGAGTTTGGGAAGCTAAAGCAGGAGGATTGTTGGGAGTTTGAGACTGGCCTGGGCCTTAGAAGCAGTGTCTCAAACAACAAAAAAGTTTTTCAAAGCCTTTAAGGCTTCAAACTTGGCCACATAAAAACCAAGCTGTCGCCGGACAGAGGTGGCGCAAGCCTTTAATCCCAGCACTCAGGAGGCAGAGGCAGGTGGATCTCTGTGAG
>LOEQ01000613.1:677893-688773 GCA_001685075.1 Bramus lutescens | reverse complement strand
TCTACAAGAGCTAGTTCCAGGACAGGATCCAAAGCTACAGAGAAACTCTGTCTCGAAAAACCACAAAAAAACCAAAACCAACCAAAAACCAAACCAAACCAAACCAAAATAAACTAGCTTTAGTGAAGAACCTTGTAAAGAAATACAGCTGAAGGCTGAAAAACTGAAACAGGAAAAAACAATCACCAGGCCTTTCTGACAGTTAACACAGTGATTTCCGGGAAGCAGTAAGAAACATCAGGAAACAGAGTAATGCCCCTGCCCAGGGAGAGCTTGATCAATTTCCTTAGTCAGTTTCCACAGAAATGAGAGACGACTATGTGACCTGACTTTGCAGGCATCAGAGTGGCATGAAGAAAGACACTGGATGAGTGTTCCACCACTGGAAACCGGGCATCGTGGTGGCGCACACCTTTAATACCAGCACCCAGGAGGCTGAGGCAAGTGGATCTCTGTGAGTTTAAGGCCAGCCTGATATACAGAGCAAGTTCAGACCAGCCTGCGGTTACACAGTGAGATTCTATCTAAAAAATAACAATAAAATGAGGGCTAGCTGGAAGCCTCAAACTCCTCCGTTAGGAGCTGCCTGGGGCCGTCTGTTGGAAACTAGTGAAATGAGGGATGTGTGGACCTTGAGACCTGGAGATTCCAGTCCTTTGTGTGCATGCGCAGATCGTAAGACCATACGCAGGAGGAGGCTTTTTAAATTAGCACTTCGAAGTTTTCATTCACTGAGAATTTTTTTCCTCTTTTCTCTCCACTCCCCCCGGCCCCCACCCCAAGACAGAGCTTCTCTGTGTCCTGGCTGTCCTGGAACTCTCTCTGTAGACTAGCCTAACAGAGATCCACCTGCCCCTGCTTCCCGAGTGCTGCGATCAAAGGCACGCCCCCACCACCTCCCCAACCCCTGGCAAGAACTGATTTCTATTAATTCTGCTGTGCGACCGAAGTCCTAGTGAACTCCTTCCCATGTGTATATCCACTTATCCTGGTACTGGTATTAGAATACATTCTCCTTTCCCTAGAGATCTACAATATAGCTGGGCCTGGTTCAGGGCTTGGAATGTGATGGTTTGAAGGAGAAATGTCCACCATAGGCTTGGCTGGTTGAGCACTTGGTCCCCAGTTAGTGGCACTGTTTAGGAAGGTCTAGGAGGTGTGGTCTTGCTGGTGGAAGTGTGTAACTAGAGGCAGGCTTTGAGAATTTTATAGCTGTGTCCTGCTGCTGGTTCTCTTTTTCTCTCAGCACAGGAGAGGTAGAAGCAGGCAGATCTCCGATCTCTGAGTATTGGGCCAGTCAATACTCAGTTCCAGATCAGTCAGGGTTAAATACTGAGAGCCTGTCTCAAAACAAACAAAACAGAGCGGGAGAGATGTCTCAGTGGCTAAGAGCACGGGGCTGCTGGCTGGATGGTGGTGGTGCATGCCTTTAATGCCAGCACTTGGGAGATAGAGGTCAATGGATCTCTGTGAGTTTGAGGCCAGCTTAAGAACATGGAGCTGCTATCATAGAGGACCAGGGTTCAATTCCCAGTGACCCACATGGTACCTCACAACCACCTCTAACTCCAATTCCAGATGATCAAACACCCTCCTCTCGTTTGTTTGGGCAGCAGCCACGCACAAGTGCACAGATACATGCAGGCAAATGCTCATACATAGTAAATAAAAAATAAAAGAAACCCTGAAATTGTCTTTTGATTAGACATGCAATCCCTTAATGCTTTTACCATTTTGTTTTCAGCATGGGGCATTGAACTAAGGGACTGTACATGCTAGACAAATGTCCTACCATTGAGCTATTCGGTCTCATTGTGTGAGCTGGGGTCTCGTCTCACTCTGCAGCCCAGGCTGACCTTAAACTTACAGTCCTGCCTCAGTCTCCTGAGTAGCTGGGATTCCAGGCCTATGCCTTGCAGCCTCATTCCGTTTACATTTATTGGTGCTGCTGCTGTAATTTGTGAGCCTGTCTTGAGGTTCCCACAACCAAAAGGAGTGGACCTACAGTAAACCCTGGAGTAGAGAGAGCTACAGTAAACCCTGGAGTGGATGCTGTAAACTCTGGAGTGAATGCTATAAACCCAGAAGTGGATACCATAAACTCTGGAGTGGAGCTGCGGTAAACCCTGGCGTGAAAGCTGTAAATCCTAGAGTGGATACTGTAATCTCAGGAGTGGATACTGTAAACTTTGGAGTGAGTATTGTAGACTCTGGAAAGGATACCATAAACCCTGGAGTGGATACTGTAAACTCTGGAATGGATACCATAAACCCTGGAGTGGATACTGTAAACTCTGGAATGGATACTGTAAATCTTGGAGTGCTATGACATTTGAGACCTTACCTATGGTATTTGGGACCTCACCTATGTGTAAACCCTGGAGTACAGAGTAGCCCTTCTCTATCAGAGTCATTCTTTTCAAGCAAGCACACAGAGCTGAGAGGGACAAACATGGAGATACAAGGGAAGAAGGAGACAGCTGCCTAGCAAGCCAGATGAGTTGAATCTACCCTGGTGACCAGTGGGGTGACAGATGTTGCAACCAGATGGCTCTCTTGTTTAGTTAATTGCTACATTTGGATTTCTCCTATGACATATGATTTATTCACATGCTAGTAGTAGGTTGACTTATGTGGTGGTTTGAATGTAATTGTTACCCAGAAGCTCACAGGGAGTGGCACTATTAGGAGGTATGGCCTTGTTGGAAGAAGTGTGTCACGGTGGAGGTGGGCTTTGTGGTCTCCTATGCTCAAGCTGCACCCAGCATGGACACAGACTCCTGGGAGTCTGCTGCCTGTAGATCCAGATGTAGAACTCTCAGGTCTTTCTCCAGTACCATGTCTGCCTGCAGGTCATCCTGTCCCACCGTGATGATAATGGACTGAACCTCTGCACTGTAAGCCACCCCAACTCTCTGTGATCATGGTGTCTCTTCACAGAAATAGAAACCCTAAGACAACTTAGGTTACAGAAAACTCCAAATAGTGGTTTGAATATCATCATTGTCATCATCGACACCATCATCACCATCATTGTCAACCTGCAGCAATCCTCCTGCTTCTGCCTCTGGGGTACAAGGATTGAAAGTGTGCACCACCATGCCCAGCTTGGTTTATATAAAATATAACTTTATTTATCTTAAAGTCTGGTACCCACACTGTCTTCGGGGATTCAGTTTCTAAATTCTAAGCTTGTGCCTTCCATCTCCAAATTTATGTCACAGTTGGTAAGCTGGCTCAGTGGGTAAAGGTGCTCACTGCCAAGTTTGATGCCCTGAGTTCGAGCTCTAGAATGCATATGGTAAAGGAAGAGAACAAATTTCTGTAAGTTGTCTTCTGACCTCCACCAGTGCCCCATGGCACACTGTCCCCGCATTTATCTCAAGCTCCAAGATCTTGGCCACTGAAGTGCCAGTCTTCACAGACTCATTCCGAGGAGTAGGAAGGGAAGAAATGTGGGGGGAGTGGTAAGAAGGATGTACCATCATTTACATTTCATTGCCCAAACTGAATAAGCTTTTATCTAATAGCAAAGAAGCCAGAGACAATTGTCTTCGGGCTGAGTATGTGGGTGACTTGAACAAAGTGAGGGTGTTCTTACTGAGGCGCCTAGCAGTTAGTCGTCTCTGCTCACCACATTCTAGTGCCCAAAGTCCCAGACCAGTGACTCAACCTTTAGCATGGTACCAGGTCCTGAGAGGGCCAGTCTGCCATCTGGTGGCCAGCTAGTCACACTGGAAGCAGGTCACATAGAAGTTACCCAGATAGGTCCCCATGGGAGTAGACATTTATTCTAACTCCACCTGCCATACTTCTCTCAGTGATCTCAGGCGGGATTAACAAATATCTAGCGTTGGCCAGGCGGCGTAATCCCAGTAATTGGAAGGCAGAGGCAGGCAGATCTCTGTGAATTCAAGGCCAGACTGGTCTACAAAGGGAGTTCCAGAACAGTTAAGACTGTTAACACAGAGAAACCCTGTCTCGAAAAATAATCAGCACCAACAACAATAACAAAATATCTAATGTCGTGGTATGCAAAAAGCATCACTTTTGAACAGAAATCCTTTTTTTTTTCAGCAAAAAAGTAAAGGCAAGTTCGCTACCAGAGTCCCCTGGCTTTACATGTCAGTGACTCAACTTACTGAGCTGTGGTTAGTGTCAGCCAGAAGACAACCTCAAATGTATCCACAATGAAGAATTTGGTGTATGCTCTAGTCAGAGTCCAGTCCAAGGAGCTACTTCTCTTCCATAATTCACGGCTCAGGGAACATAAAGTTCTGCTCTCTTTGATGGTTGGCTTTAATTGTCAACTTGCCACAGCCTAGGATCACTGGAGAAGAGCAGACAGATGGCCATTGTCGTCTAGCTCAGGTTGGCCTGTGGTTGAGGTGGGGAGACCCATCCTGCTGTGGTTGACACTGCTGTGTGTTTGGGGCTTGGCTTGGGGAAGCACAGAGAAAGAGTAGTGAGCATGCATGCATTCATTTCTCTCTGCTGTTGGCTGGGACTGGGATGCAACCAGCTGCTTCGGTCCTGCGACGGAGGATTTCCCACAAGAGTGGGCTATAACGATTCGGAATGGTAAATTCAAATAGTGAGTTCGGAATAGTAAGCCTAACAGGCCCCTCCTCTGCTCAGCAGCTCTTTAAATTGTGGCATTTTATCACAACAACAGAAGTGGAACCAGGGCACCCCCCTTCTTAAGACCATGGTCTCTGCTTCTTTGGAGATTTTAGTCACCAAGGAATCATGTTTCCATCGGGGTACCCCACAAAAAAACTACTGGTTTGGAAGATGAGACTCTGAGACTCACATCTGGCAATTGCATATTCCTTACTCCTTATGCACACACTCAGGCACACACATGCACACACAGAGAGAGGGGGGAATGAATAGCTCTGAGATGAGTTCTGGTTGGCATAGTAACCAATTCTTCCACATGAAAACCCAGAAGTCTGTCTCTGGACCCTCTGAAACTCCCTGAGCATCTTCAACCTCCTTGGCCACTTGTAAAATTAATAGAGGGTGACATCTGCTCAGCATGAACGGCTCAGGCCTGCCTCGGCTCCTTCCCAAGTGAAGTGTGATGAGCCGTGACGGCAAACCTCAGATTGTCCAAGTGGCACGCTGAAGGCCAAGGCCGCAGAGTGAAGAGTGTGTGTGTTTGTGTGTGTGTTAGCATGCTTCAAGGCATGTGTTGCAGAAGCCAGCACCTCAAATTTATCTGTATCCTCTCTTCTTGATCTCTCATGCTCAAATTTCTTGCTGGTGTTAACCCTTGATTTCAGTTATTTGTTTTTGGTGGGGAGGTTTTGGGTAGTGAACTCTTCAATTCAGTGTGTAACTGTAGATTACCAAATGGAGTCATGACTAACGTGGAGACAGGAACATCACCCCGGATCCCCCATGCAGGAGTGGGATGTAGCAATCATTGGGACAGTGAATGATCCCTTAGGAGCAAAGGATAAAGCTATTATATATTTTTTAAAGATACGGTCTTTGTACATAGGCTTGGCTGTCCTGGGACTCACTATATAAGCCAGGGTGGTCTCTGTCCCACAGATCCACCTGCCTCTACCTCCCAAGTGCTGGGATTAAAGGCATGCTCCACAATGCCCAGTTTAAAGCAGTTCTTATTTGATTGGCACGTGCCTACCTTAGGTTGGGTGGCACCACTTTATGGTATTTTCACAGAGGTCTTGGAAGGGGAAGTGGGGTGGAAATGAAGTGATGAGTGGGCTGTGAGCAGACACCAAAGATGCCCCTCCAGCCACCTGCCGTCATGAGTGGGCTGTGAGCAGACACCAAAGATGCCCCTCCAGCCGCCTGCCATCATGAGTGGGCTGTGAGCAGACACCAAAGATGCCTCTCCAGCTGCCTGCCATCATGGCTTCTTGTGCTCTAGGGCCTTGATGCCTGGAGAAGGAACTTCCAGGCACCCAGGCAGCTAGAACTTCTGTCTCAATGTCTGAAGGGGACTTATACCAGGCAGAGGTGGCCCTGCGTTCTTCTGGGTGCACTGTGGCAGATGTGTTCTGGTTCTTTAGTGGCAACCGCAGAGAAGTGGGTCCTGGTGCCAGCATGGTCCTGGCTTCTTGGTGCTGCGAATGGCATTGGTGGATTCATGTCCTGGCCGCTGTCCTGGGCAGAGCGGTTCTGGAGTTGGTGGTGGTGGCAGCTCTCCCGACTGGCTGGTTCTGAACTGGGGTCTAGAGTTGTTCTTAGTAGTTCAGCATCAGTGTGCTTCTCAGCTGTTCTGGTGCATCTGTAGCCAACCTCACTGCAGCAACACCCTGGCCCTTCTGCGCCTGCTGGGTAGACTGGGATCCACAACGGAGCCTCTGTGCCTACTGGGCAGACTGGGATCCCCAATGGAGCCTGTCCTCTGATTCTGCCTCACCTCCTTTGTCTCTTTCCACGGTTTATGAAATGGACAAATTTTCTTTAACTTACTTGAAAATTATCATTTCCTGGGCCAATGAGATGGCTTGGTAGTTAGATGCACTTGTTTCAAAAACCTGGTAACTTAAGATTTGGTCCTTGGAACCTATGTGGTGGTAGAAGGAAAGAACCATCTCCATAAAGCTGACATCTGAAATCCACATGCAGGCTGTCACAGGCGCCTCCTCCCTATTCACACACAATTATATATATATATAATATTGATATTATATAATAACACTATGTATTATATCAATATATTTATATACTATAATATATATATAACATATAATATTGCATTACATTTGATTATATATTATGTTATATATAATTATATATAAAATGTATATTATAAATATATGTAATTAAAACTTATTTTAAAATAAAAATATTTCTTGGTCTTCTTTTATCCATAATAATTACCACCCACATTTATGATAATTTCTCTAGCCATTTCCATTTCTTCTCTCCCTCTTCCCCACCCCATATGTTTCTTAATTATTGAAACATCCTCTCATGTGGGATATGATGGACTCAAGCTTGCTATGTAGCAGAAGCTGGACTTGAACTCTTTTCAAAAAAATTATTGGTCGGGCAGTGGTGGCACACTCCCTTAATCCCAGCACTTGAGAGGCAGAGACAGGCGGATGTCTGTGAGTTTGAGTCCACCCTGGTCTACAAGAGCTAGTTCCAGGACAGGCTCCAGAGCCACAGAGAAACCTGTGTCAAAAACAAAACAAATAAATAAATTATTCATTTGTTTGTTTATTTATTTATTTAGTGAGGTGTAGCCTCAGTATGTAACCCTGAGGAGCCTGGAACTTACTATGTAGTCAAGGCTGGCTTCAAACTCTCAGAGATCTATCTGCCTACCTCTGCTTCTTGAGGGCTTGGATGGAAGGGGTACACCATTACCCCTGGCTTATTTTTTTTTTATTTTATGTGTACGAGTGTTTTGTCTGTGCACCAGTTGTGTGTAGTACTCCCAGAGGCCAAAAGAGGGCATCAGAGCCACTGTTGCAAGACAGGGTGTTGCTGCTTGGAATTGATTGACCCTGGGTCCTCTGGAAGAGCAGCCAGTGCTCCCAATTGCAGAGCCATCTCTCTAGCCCAAGTGTGTTCTGATGATCTACATGCAGCAGACACTTACTAGACACCTTTTCAAATAGTGATGCCCCAGCATACCAAACAGAAAGGACCGAATGCGCTGTGCAGCTATTTAAAGAATGAACTAGACTTTAAATCCAGGAAGCTACAGGGCCACGCATGAGGTAAGTGAAAAACACAGCTCTTTGCAGGATAATGTGTCAAAGAAGGACTCTGTTTTCGTGAAAGTAAGCTGCAAAGCCTGTATTATGTTCATGAGCAGGGAGGAGGCTGGTTCCGGCTGAAATATCAACTATGTAGGTGTGTGCATGCTGAGGTATGGGGGATGGGACATCAGCCTGCCTGAGGGGGAGGGTATTCACTTTTTCTTATGTATTTGCTATTTTCTGGTTTCAAATAAGAACATGTTGCTTTTATGATCTTGGGAGAGGGATTTTAACAGATCTCTAAGGAGTCTTATGTCTGGGGCTGCATCCTTGCAGGCAGGCATCCAGTCTCTACCGAGTGCCTCGCCTGCTCCCTGGGTNTGCATCCTTGCAGGCAGGCATCCAGTCTCTACCGAATGCCTTGCCTGCTCTCTGGGTGGTACTTACCCCCACGGAGGTCCTTTCTACAGGAGACTTTCCAGGACCCACCACCATCTGAGTCTGCAGAGTCGGCCAATGGGATGTGGTTTTGGCTGATGTGGTAGTGAGAGCTTTGGGTCTTCTGTGGTCTGGGGACTGAGCAAGGCAGAAAAGGTGGGAGGGTGTTTTCTTTGATCCCTTAGCATTTGCCTGGTTTCAAAGGCTGCTGGAGGATCCCGTTCAGTCCCTGGGGGACACGAGATCACAGGCAGACTATTTTGGGAGGCAGATTATCAAATCTACTGAATCCTTTCCTGCACCCTGCTTCAGAGGCAGCTGGGGCCCTTCACAGGGGTGTTCTGAGCCATCCCTCATATTGTGGAAAGATGCAGAAATATACCCCACCTCACAAGCCTGACGTGGCCAGAAGGGATGGGGCAGTGGCGGGGGCAGGGGAGGCTTACAGTGGGAGCTCCTTTTCCTGGTTTTCCGTTTCTCTTCTCCAGGAAATCAATGCTGTGTCTGCACCGCCCCCCAGCTCTGACTCATTTCCTATGCAGTGAGTTCTGTCCAGCTGATAGAAAACCCTTCAGCCCAGGGTGGTACCTACAGACCTCTCCAGCTTTCTTTGGCTTATTTATGTCTTTAGTTTTTAAGACAAGGTCTCCTGTAGCCAAGTGTGGCCTCAAAGTCACTATGTAGCTTGAAGACCTCATCTTCCCGTTTCCAGCTCATGAGTGTTGGGCCTATAGGTTTGAGCCACCATGCCTAGCTCAGCTGCCTTGCTCTGTTTAAGTCCTCTGGTAGGTCAGCCCATCGTGTGACCTGTAATCTCTAAAACAGGGCTGCTGAGGTCATTACCTCCCAGAAGAGAGCCGCTGAGTAGCCCATGGGTTCCAGGGAAGTAAGATTGGCCATTCCCATTGCTGTCCTGACCCAACCCAGCACCCGGAATTCATGTAGACTGAGAATGACTCCCCCAATCAGGTTAGTACCCTGTGCTCCCTCTGCAGCCATGGATGAGGGTGACTGTCCAGAGCTGTGACCACAGGGTGGTCACCAATCTGCCTCGTTCTTGCACGGGTCCACATGGAGGCTGAAGGTCTGTATGGAGGAGATGTGGTTGAGCGGTGTCAGAACCTGGAGTCACTGACAGGGGCTGTGAACACCTGTGAGTGTTACTACTGAGTGTCAACTTGGCAAGCTCTAGAATCGCCATGGAGACAAACCTCTGAATGTGTCCCTGAGGGAGTCTCGAGATTGGGTCAGTTGAGGTGGGTAGAGTGTGGGTGATACCATGTCATGGACTAGGGCTGGGACTTAGTAAAAGAGGTGGCTAGCTGAGCGTTGGTGTTTCCCTCTCTCTTCCTGACTTCTGATGTACTGTGACTGGCCACCATCTCTTCCGCTACCGCAGCTTCTATGCATGATGGACCTGCACTCTCACACTGAGAGCCAGGATAAACCCTCCCTTCCTGAAGTTGCCATTATGATAAGGAAGTAGCTAATGGCCCGAAAGGAAGCAGGTTTGCAGAGAGGAGACTTCAAAGGCCAATGAGGGGCAGCTACGATGGAAGACCAGGCAGCCCCAGGTAGAAAAGGGGTCTGGGGCTCCCAGACCCTATGACTGGCTGGATAGTCTCTAGTCAGGTGCTGTAACAGGCCCTGAAACCCTTCGATGATCTTCCTTTCCAAAATGGTCGTTGGATGATAACAGCAATGGTGGGTGAGGCCTGGACTCTCCCAGATGTAGGAGTCTGAGAGCCTAAAGCATACTGATCTGGGGGGCAGCAGGAAAGGAACTTGTCTTGAGGAACAGAAAGCTCTGGAAGGATTGGTGAGACCCAGGGAAGGCACGGGACTTGGTATTGCTTTGTCAACATTCCATCTGCTTTTCCCTGGGCTACCTTCACATCTAAGTTCTCTTTCCTCATGGTTGCAAGGTGGCTGCCAGAAGTGCTGGACCTATCTCCCACCCTCTCAGCAGCTCGAGCAGAAAGTGAACATCTCTTTTTCCCAACAGTTTCAACAAAAGTCCCAGGACTAAGTCCCCTGGGTACTGAATGGGACGACATGGCGTTATGGTTTGAGTGTGAAGTGTCTACCGTACGTTCATTTGTTTGAACATCTGGTCCCCAGCTGGGCAACTCTGTCTCATGAGGTTGTGGAACCTTTAGGAGACAGAGCCTCACTGGAGGAAGTGGGTCAGTGGGGAGGAGGGCGGGCCTTAGGTTTATAGCCTGACTCTAGTTCCTGTCCAGTTTCTGCTTCCTGTTCCACTGAGATGTAAAGAAATGAGAAGTTACAATCCATGCTCACACCCCACAGAGCCTCCACACCATGCCCCCAAACAATGGACTATGTCCCCTCAAATTATTAGACAGATAAACACTTCCTCCCCAAAATTGCTCCTTGCCAGGCTCACAGTAATGCAAAAGGTGACCAATAAGCCGGCTGTTTCCAGAACCAACATTGAAAGTTAAGCAAGTGGATGTCTTGACCCGCCAGGACTGGATGCTATGTCCTCCTCTGGAATCCATGGAGAGTTAGCTCTCTGGAACCACAGGGTCTGAGGGTGTGGAAGAGCAGACTTATCTGAGACACCCTGCAGGACAATTCTGTATTCTGTCAATTATGTGTTAAATAAATGCTGATTGGCCAGTAGCCAGGCAGGAAGTATAGGTGGGACAATCAGACATGAAGTAGAGGTAGGGCAATGAGAACAGGAGTATTCTGGGAAGAAGGAAGCTCTCTCCCCAGTCCTGT
>LOEQ01000613.1:647562-661376 GCA_001685075.1 Bramus lutescens | reverse complement strand
CTGCCTCCATGTATGACTGCATGCCAGAAGAGGGCACCAGATCTCATTGTAGATAGTTGTGAGCCACCATGTGGTTGCTGGGAATTGAACTCAGGACACCTGGAAGAACAGTCAGCGTCCTTAACCTCTGAGCCATCTCTCCAGCCCTCCAGAAACATTCTTATAAAGCATCTGTCTTTGCACAGATAGCCTATGCTGGTGGATATCCTAAATTCTGTCACAGACCTGTTTCAAAATGCAATTGACTTTCTTTGAAGCAACAATTATTTCTAATAATAAGCCCTCTTGTTTGTTTGCTTGTTTTGAGTCAGTGCTCGGTGCATATACTAGGCAGGCCTAGAACTCTTTATGTAGCTGGTGCTGAACACATGGTCATCTTCTTGCTCCAGCCTCCTATGTGCTAGGACTACAGGCATGAGATGTAAATGCACACTTCTCTAAATCCCAGTGTCAGATTGTGCCAAACGCCTTCTTTTTGTCTCAGGCAGTCCTCATGATTCCTGATGCAAGGCACAAAGTATTACTGCCCCCATGTTGTACTGTCTTAGTTACTGTTCTGTTGCCAAGACAGTACTCCATGACCAAGGCAATTTTTAGAAGAAAGCATTTATTGGGGCTTACAGTTTCTGAGGGTAAGTCTAAAACCATCATGGTGGGGCTGATAACGGCAGGCAGGCAGGCAGGTGTGGTGCTGGAGCAGTGGTTGAGAGCTTACATACTTATCCACAAGTAGGGGAGAGAGAGAGAGAGAGAGAGAGAGAGAGAGAGAGAGAGAGAGAGAGGGGGGAGCACAATAACTTAGAATGTCATGGGCTTTTGAAACTCAAAGCCCACCCAATAACACACCTACTCCAACAAGGCCACACCTCTTAATCCTTCTCAAGCTGTTCCACCAACTGTGGATCACACATTCAAATATGTGAACCTATAGGGGCCATTCTCATTCAAACCACCACACATAGACAAGGGAGTTAAGACTCAGAGAGGTTTAGTAATTTGCCTATGGTCACAGAGGTAGTGAGTGGCAGGGCAGTAATTGAACCCATATGGGACATGCTTCTAACCTTTGACAAAGTTATGCATGTATATTTATGACTAAGAAAATAAGGAGAATGGTATTGGAGGGATGGCGATGTTCTAAGGTCCCTGCTGTGTAGATGCGAGGTCTTGAGTTTGGATCCCCAGTACTTATGTAAAAGCCAGGCATGTGGCAAATGTCTGTAACCCCAGAGCTGGGGGAACAGAGACAGGTGGATCCCTAGAATCCATTGGCCAGCAGTTTAGCCAATCAATTAACTCTAGGCCAGTGAGAGACCCTGTCTCAAAAATCAAGATGAAGCTGGGCATGGTGGTGTAACCCTTTAATCCCAGCACTTGGGAGACAGAGCCAAATGGATCTCTGGGAGTTTGAGACCAACCTACATAAGTGAGTTCCAGGACAGCCAGAGCTACATAGTGAGACCTTGTCTTGAATCCCCACGCTGCTCCCCCAAAATGGTGAAAAGTAGTTGACATCAATATTGATCATTTCCTTCTGCACGCAGGTGTATATATGTGCACTTATATGCTTACTTACCCATATGGAAATGTTCACAGTGCACACACACACACACACACACACACACACACGTAAATCAATAAAATGAAAATAAGGAGAGGGCTAGAGATGTGTCTCTGTTGGTAAAACTCTTCTTCATGCGTGAAGCCCAGGGTTTTATCCCCAACACCACATAAACCCAGCATGAAGGTGTTCACATCTGTAAGGCTAGCACTCAGGAGGTGGGAGCAGGAGGATCAGAAATTCAAGGTCACCTCTGGTGACATAGGCAGTTTGAGGTCAGCTTAGCTACAGGAGACCCTGCCTCGGGGAGGTTAAGGAAAGGGGGAGTGTGACTGAACTCCTAACTGAAGGGGTTAGGATGTAAAGGAACCTTTGGATTCCTGAGATGCTCAGCTACCCAGTGGAATGAATGTAAACGAGGGACAGAGCTGATGGGCGAAATGCTACCCGCATCGCACCTGCACCCCTGAGATAAGACCTTGGTCCATCCATCAAATTACAGGCCAGTTTAAACAAAATCATGTTTGCATAGCAGAGAACAGAGCTGTGTCAATAGAGGCTGGGATTTGGATACAGGCTCATCTCAGGAATGCAGACACCTGCAGCCGGGAGGCCCTGAGTCAAAGCAGATAGGATCTCAGACAGGGTGGAGAGGTAGCTTTGGAGTTCCCACCTTCTTGTCTCAAAACTAATACTGGTGCAAATCCCCTGCCCCCGCCCCCAAGGGGAGCCCCTCATCTAAGCACATCTGGCCACTGTTCTTAACACTCAGTCATCAAATGATTTCGGAGTATGTGCTGTGTGCCAGATGTTATATGGGAAGCATGGTGGTGCTGAGGGGAGCAAGACAATGGAAGTCCTGCCTCTGAAGGCTCTTATAGTCTTGTTTGGGAAAGGGATGCGTGCTGGAGGAATACAGGCACGAAACAGATTGTGCAAACTATGATTCTGGTATTCACTGGGAAGGGTATTGAAGGGTTGATCCTCAGTTAATCACAGGGTGGCAGACTCCCACCCCATCTGAAGAAGTAATTTCCTTTGAAGCTGAGAGGTGTTGCCAAGGAAGAGGCTATGTAAAAGGGGGAGGAGGAGGGTGCTGGGGTGTAGCTCAGTTAGTTAAGTGCTTGCCCTCGCATACAAAAGGCCCTGGTTTGATTCCCAGCACTGGTTGCAAGGATACACCCCTGTGATTTGACCTTTTGGGATTTTGAAGACAGGGAGGTCAGTAATTCAAGGTCATCCTCAACCACAGAGGCAGTTCAAGGCCAGGTGGCACACACCTTTAATCCCAGCGCCTTTAATTCCAGCGCTCGGGAGGCAGAGGCAGGTGGATCTCTCTGAGTTCCAGGCCAGCCAGGGCTACACAGAGAAACCCTGTCTCAAAAAACAAAACAAAACAACAAAAACAAAAAGCAAAAACAAACAAAAGAAGGTGAATGATACCTGAGATTGTCCTGACCTCTCTATGCACATGCACTCAAGTCCTCATTTACTGACACACTCACATGCACACACACTCCCATCCCACTGCCACATACGAATTCTGGTACATTCTGCTGACTGCCCAGGGTCAGCTCGACTCAGGAGTGGGAGAAGTCTGCCCCAAGTCAAGGGTCCCTGGCAGTTGATCGTGTGAGGTATTTGGAGGCTGGGCAGGAAGGACATTTAGTGCTTTCTGCAGCAGTGTCTCTGTTGAGTGGCTCCTGTCCCCATTCTCCAGTCATTAGCTCTGCTGGAGACAGTACTGTTCCCAGGGTTGCTCAAAATCCCTTCTCCACCTCTGGACCTGCCCCTCCCTTCACTGTGCCTTCCCGCAGTGGTTCATCTATCTATCTATCTATCTATCTATCTATCTATCTATCTATCTATCTANNNNCTATCTATCTATCTATCTATCTATCTATCTATCTATCTATTCATCTATCTATCACCTCTGTGAACCCCAGTCCTGCGTCATCATCATCACCCACCGCCTCAGCCCCCCAAAAGAGGTCTTGGAGCATCCTAGCCTCCCATCCCTGTGAGGATCCTGCCTTCTTCCCACAGCCACACTCCTTCCCAGTGTCCCTTCTTTGGCGTTGAATGGTAACCACTTCAAAATACCACCTTAAATCACCTTGTGGCATAAGAACTTCCCCTCTGCCTCATCTCCAGCAGGGCCTTAAGTTCCCCGTTCTTTCCTTTCTCGTTTTAAAGTTACTAGTGCGAGTCAAAGGACAGCTCTCTCCTTCCACTGTGAGACCCAGGTTTTGAATTTGGGTTGTCAGGGCTGTATGACGAGCACATTTATCCTCCGAGCCAGCTTGCCGTCCCACACTGTCCCTCTGACTTCTGGTATTCTCTGTTTATCACCTTCTCAGCCGACCTGCTGTCCCTTGCACACCTTCATACTTGTGTCCTGTTGTTGTCCCAAATGGCCATGAACTCAGTGGCTTAAGCCACTTTTTCTTGCAGTCGTAGCAACCAGAAGTCCAGAAAAGGTCCTACTGTGCTATCATGAAGCTGCCAATGGACTCAATTCCTTCTGGAAGCATCTATTTCCCTGCCCTTTCCAGCTTCTAGGACCATCATATTGATCTTGCCACCTGTATTCGAGGTTACAAGCACACATATCCTGAGGCCAGAGGCCAGATGGCCTTGGGTGTCTTTCTACAGTCGTTGTGCCCTTGTGGTTTTTGCTGTTTGTTTGTGAGACAGGGTCTCACCATGTAGCCCAGACTTTCCTGGAACTCACCATATAGACTGGGCTGGCCTCCAACTCAGAGATCCACCTGCCTTTGCCTTCCCAGTGCTGGGATTAAAGGCCTGTGCTACCACGCCAAATTTACCCTGTTTATTTTGAGACGAGGTCTTTCACTAGGCCTGGAACTCACCAATTAGATTAAGCTGGCTGTCCATCAGGCTTCCACGCTTAACCTTTACATGGGTCCTGGGGTCTTCAAATTCGGGTCTTCATGTTTCCAAGGCAAACCTTGGAATCTACGAGCCATCTCTTCAGCCCAAGCTGCAGGAATCCTGGGGTCTCCTCCACTAATAAGGATTCCTGCGTACGTTGGGTCCAATCAGGTGATTCTGCCCTTTTCACAGTTTCCCCTCCCTGTTTTCATTTTCATTGCTGCGCTGAGCCTCACGCCCTTTGCCAAGGAACCCCACATGCACAGACATTCCAAGCATTAGCCAGGGGACAGCTGGGAGGGGTTCTTCTCTTTTCCACCAGCCCCTCAAACACTCTGCCCCTCCCGAATCTCCATCGACGCAGCTGTCCGCTTCCTGCAAGCCAGATGAGAAGGAGAAACCATGGCACGCTAAATTCCCGCAGGCTCTTGGCAGGCGACCCCAGTGCGACTGCAGTTTCGCTGCCGGTTCAGTCCATGCAGGCTGCCTGGCTCCCAGCAGCTGGCAGGTGCCTCCTCTCCCTTCAAGCCCCCACACTTCTCTCCCATCTGCATTCTCTGTTGCCCCGTTTCCTACTTCCCAGAGAAAAGTGGGGCAGTCGGAAGGAAGCACGCTTGCCCAGACACAGTTGGGCCTACCAGCATCTGCGCTTGGCTCAAACTCCCTTTGTCCCTCTGGCTCAAACCTTGCTCTAAACAGTCTTGTCGTGTCCTAGAGCCCTCCCTGGCTCACTCACTGCTTCCGGTGTCCCTACACTTCCCTCTGGTTATCTGTGCCCCCCCCCGATTCTGGATCATTCTGCCATCAGCATGTAAGCCTGCTCTCATTTCTCCCATCATATGAAACACAGCAGACCAAGCCCTCTTTTGTCCCCGCACCCCACTTAAGTACAAAATCTTATTTCTCGTTTTTCTTTGTAGAAAAAAAAAATCTGTTCTCTGTTCCCTTTCATTCTCTTGGATCCGCTAACGTCTGGCCTTGGCTTCCACTTGAGTGCTTCTCAAGGTCAGGGATAACCAGCCATCAGGCGGGTAAAGACAGTGGTCCATTTGCAGCCTTCATCCGTGAACACAGTCGGCTGCTCTTTCCTGAAGACATTCATCACCGCTTTTCTGGTATTCTTGTCTCTCTGTGGGCCGCTTCTTACCAAGTTTCTTTACTGGATTCTTAAGAAGGTTAAGGGGAGAGAGAAGGGTATCCTATACATTACCTTATAAGCTATCTCTGAATTTATTGTCCCCTGGACCTCTTCTTTCAATTTCAAGTTTATTTCCATCTTCCACTTGGAGGACAGGTAAACTCAAAATTAAGCTGCAGTGATGGTGCACTCTTGCTTTGGCCAAGAACTTTATCCTCCACCCAAAGTCCTCTGTTTCCCTCCCATCTTAGCCATCTGAGCCAATCCCTGTTAACTTCTGGACATCTCTTTCCTCATCCTTCACTGGCCCAAGCTACTGTCCCTGACTGACTGGGTTAACCTAGAAATCCTCCCTCTGTTCTTCTCAACAGAGGGACATTTGAGAAGGTAGATCCACTCCTGTCCTGTAAGTTCCAAAGCTCATAGGCTTGGCTTCTAGGACCTGCGTGGCCTTTTCCACAGATTGCTTTGAAATGGCTACTGCTAACTCCTAATGCCTGATGTTTCTTATTCTAGGGCCTCCAAACTGCCTGTCCCCTCACCCAAGGACAGTTTTCAGATACCCTGAGTTCTCCCTCAGTCCTCCTTCGCATTGTTATCCAAATGTCACCTTCCCAGAGCTGCTTGTAGACCACCTGCCTTAGCCAGCACCCTCACCAGCCTCTCTGATCTCCAGCAGGGCTACAGCTCTCCACACACCCCACACAGGATGTGTGGGTGTCCTGTTGTCTCGAGAGCAGACACCAACAGTGTCTAAGCCAACACCATGTATTGCCTTACATTCTGGTGTCGGGCTGGTGTACAGCTCAGTAGTAGAGCATTTGTTTAGCTAAAGTGTTTCCTAACACTATATTTACACACACACACAGAGTCATGCACACATCTAAGTGATGCACATTGAAATGCATGCAAAATTGGGTCAAGCCCGCCTTCCTTTTCTGAGCTTCTAGAGGCTGCTTAGGCTTCTGGGTACCTCATGTCTACTCTAGGCTCTTTTGTTTATTTTAAATAAATACTATTACATATGTGTTTGCACATGTGTGTTGCACACATTATGGTACATGCGTGGAGGTCAGAGGACAGCTTGTAGGAGTTGGTTCTCTCCATCCACCACGTGAGTCCTGGGGTGAAGCTGTGGTCGGCAGGTTGGCAGGAAACACCTGTACCTGTTGAACCATCTTTCTGATTTTCCAGGCTCTTTTAAGGATTCTTGTGATTACTTTGAATTGATGAGGAGAATCCGGGGTGAGGTCCTCAACCCTAAATGCTTTTTTTTTCATTTAATTTTATGTTTTTGAGACGGAGTCTCATTATGTAGCCCCAGCTGGCCTGGAACTCACTGTGTAGACCAGGCTAGCCTTGAATTCCCAGAGAGCCACCTGCCTCTGCCTCCTGAGTGCTTGGTAGCTGCAGACACTTGTTCAGGCTGGGAAAAGTTGCCATTGCTTGTCCTTCACATCTGCCAGTAAACCATTTCTTTGATTATGTTGTTGTTGTTGTATGTATGCATGTATGTGTATATGTATGTATGTGTGCATATGCACGGCGTGTGGGGTGGGCACACCCACCACACTGTGCCTACGATGTCAGAGGGCAGCTTTGTAGGTTGGTTCTCTCACGCTGCCTTCACCTTGTTTCTAGGAATCCTCCTCAGGTTGCCATGTTGTGGCCATCTCTCTCCTCGTTTTGTCTGTTTACCATCTGCACCCACCGGCCCCACCCCTCTTAACACAGGTCTGACCCTGCATCGCAGGCTAACTCAAATTTGCTGTAGTCCTGTTTTAGTAATTCTCTGAGAGAATTATTGGTATGTAATATACTGCCTGGCTCTGAGCATTTGTGTGTGTGTGTAGTGTATGTGTGTTTGCTTGTGTGTGCATGCATGTGTGTGCATGCTTGTGGTGGCTGGGGATTAATGCCAAATCTCTTCCTTGGTCTCTCTCTACCTTCCTTTTTGAGACAGAGACTCTCTCTCCCTGTGCCTGAAGCTCGCTGAGTGCTGAGCTCTGGGCATCCACTTTCCATTTGTCCCTGCCCCTTCGGTGCTAGGGTTATAGATGATGTCACCATCCGTGACTTTTACATGGGTGCTGGGGACCTGAACTCAGGTAGTCACGCTTGGTTCTAGCTGTATTCTCAAGGGCAGAGTGTAGGTTTTTGTCCAGCTTCCCCCTTACCTAGGGCTACAGGTGGCTAACGACAGCCGTGTGGTGAATACTGGCTTGGCACTAGCGTCTGCCTTGCAAGCTCTGTTCTTCACACACATGCCACCCGATGGGGCAGCGGGCCACAGGAAGTACCTGTCATGTGCTTGCTCTGCGGAGACCACAGTGCCCACCCAGAGTAGAGCTGCCCAGAGGGTACTGGGCTGTCCTTCAGCCTGGACTGTCTTTGGGTGTAGCTTGATTCTCTGCTGCTCAGCGAGCTTTTATTTAATTCCTTGATGTTTATCGAATCCTCAGCGGAAGGCTTGGCCCCACCCACCCCACTCCAGGAGCTGTCTAGAAAAGCCTTCTCTCCCTCAGATTTGAACCAGAGATTAGTCTTTAGTCTGGAAAACATGGTATTTGTTACCATAGCAACTGAACTTCTAAAACCATGGATGTCAAGTACCATGTGGATCCCAGTGCTCATAGCAACCACCATTCTGTATGTTTTTTTTTGTGTGTGTGTGTGTGGGGGGGTGCCTTGCTTTCTTTCTGCCCATGAGCTGGGGAGGGGAGAGGGAGGTGAAGGTGAACAGTCAGGATTCCTTCTAGAATGGATGGGACAAGGAGATTTTAGGACAAGTGAGGTTCAAGGCTGGACCTTTTCAAGTTCATATGGTCACAGTGCTGCCCCCCCACCACACACACACGCACGCACACACACACACACACACACACACACACACGGCAGGTGTTTGTCTCCCACCAGTCTCTGATGCTGCTCAGACCTTTGGACATTTGCTTATACCCCACCAGGGACACACATGGGAATAGACAGAGAATCACACTCCTGTACCCCAAGCTCTGACAAATGTAGCTGTCACCATTCACCCATCCCCCTCTTTAGTGGGGCCTGGCTCTGTGCATGTGAACATAACCCTAAATGCCCACCGTGTGCCTGCACTTGGCCCTCCGGAGCAGAGAAGACACGATTCAGGATGTGTTGCATGCTCCCCAGCCCTAAGTCTTTGCAGATGAGAAACAAACTTGCAATTTGTACTGAAGACTGAAATAATGGGGCGGAGATGCATGAGGCTCAGGAAGGAAGCAGTGATTAACAGGGGAGATGCTGGCGGGGATGGGAACCAAAGAATCCAGCCGAGGTTTTGGTTCTTTCACGGAAAGTGCGGCCAAATTATAGTCATCTCCTGGGCTGGGAAGAAAGGCCTCCAGCTATGTTTCCCCATCTCAAACCAGTGCATTCTCTCCCTGGCAGATGCACAGCCTCCTCTTGTGCGGTTGTTAAAGTCAGGCTGTGTCTTGGGATCAGTGTCTGTGCTAAACATTTGCTTCCTCGCCTCCATCTAAATTTATCATCACTGATACCTTGGAGTCATGACGCCTGGGCTTAACCTTTTACTCAAGGCGTTCATTAGTAACCAGCCCCAAGACCCCACCAAAGACAGGCCGTGGGGCCAGTTAGGACTCTGATGGGTGGCCCCTGCCTCTGGTGGTGATTGTTACTACCATTTCCCAGCCATGTGGTCCTCTGTGAGCCAGGGCATCCTCATCTACAATTCCATCATTGCCACCGCCTGCCCGGGTGGCTTACCCTTCAGTTCATCCAGTTAACAAACGCATACTGAGCACCCACTGTGCACCAGGCAATATTAAAGAGTTGAGGGTATGGCAGGTGGAAGTATAATCCGGTAGTCTCGATGAATTTATATGACCAGTGATAACCGCATTGTTTAGGATCAACCACTCATGTGGTAACAAGTGCTCTGGTGACAGATAAATAGGGAAGAGGGTCGAGAGAGACAGAGTGGATGCTGGTAGCGGAGGTTAGGTCCCATTGGGAGCAATGACTAAGACAACATTGACTCCTCAAGGGCCATATTTCCTTCCTTCCTTCTTCCTTCCTTCCTTCCTCTCTCCCTTCCTCCCTTCCTTCCTCTCTCCCTTCCTCCCTTCCCTCTCCTTCCTCCCNCTCCCTCCCCTCCCTCCCTCCCTTCTTCCTTCCTTCCTCTCTCTTTTTATTTTTGGAGACAGGGTTTCTCTATGTAGCCCTGGCTGTCCTAGAACTTGCTCAGTAGACCAGGCTGGCCTTGAATTCAGAGATTCCCCTGCCTCTGCTTCCTGAGTCCTGGGATTAAAGGCATGCACCATCACAGTCTGGAAGAAGACAATACTTTTTTAAAAAGATTTATTTATTATGTATAAAACATTCAGCCTCCATGTATGGCTGTATGCCAGAAGAGGGCACCAGATCTCATTATAGATGACTGTGAGCCATAAT
The DNA here is from genome assembly GCA_001685075.1 of Bramus lutescens. Lineage (NCBI taxonomy): Eukaryota > Metazoa > Chordata > Mammalia > Rodentia > Cricetidae > Bramus > Bramus lutescens. Next base: position 651,336 of record LOEQ01000613.1, on the reverse strand, counting down.
GTAGTTGCTGGGAACTGAACTCAGGACCTCTGGAAGAGCAGTCAGTGCTCTTAACCTCTGAGCCATCTCTCCAGCCCAAGGAAGACAATTTCTTATTTCTCTTTCCTTAGGATTTGATGGTGTGTGTGAAACTCAGTAAGGAATCAAGAATCCCCAACCCTTCTCTAATGGGATCTCACTATGAAGTCCTACTTGGTCTGGAACTCACTCTGTAGACCAGGCTGGCCTCAAACTCACAAAGATTCACCAGCTTCTGCCTCCTAAATGCTGGGATTAAAGGTGTGTGCAACCACCACCAAGCCAGAAACTTTTTTTTTGATTTTCAAGACAGGGTTTCTCTATAGTTTTTAGAACTAGCTCTTGTAGACCAGGCTGGCCTCGAACTCACAGAGGTCCATCTGCCTCTGCCTCCCGAGTGCTGGGATTAAAGGTGTGTGCCACCACTGCCCAACTATATATATATATATTTAAATGGTTCTGTAGAGAAGAGGTGTGCCTTGGGTGTTTCAGCCTTAAGTTACGAAGAATTGTTAGCTGGCCAGCCCCTCCCCTGCCCCAAGACTCCAGTCCCTGGACCCCAGTGCAACACTTACCCCACACTTGGCAGAGAGCAGCATCCGTGCTCTGTCGCCAGCCTTGATACTGCCTTTCCCACTCCTATCAGCTTGAGGGTTTTCCTTTATGTCTTTACCTTCGCATCCTCATTTGCTTCCCATGGTTGTGATAAAACACTGACAAAAAGAAACTCAGGGAGGAAAGGGTTTATGTCAGCTTGTAGCTTGTCGTCCAGTACGGAGGGACGTCAAGACAGGAGTTTAAGGCAGAAACCTGGATGCAGGAATTGAAGCAGAAGCCATGGAGGACTGGTGTATATTGGCTTACCACCACCGTTTTTATACACAACCAAGGCTCACCTGCTCTAGAATGGCACCCACCACAGTGAGCTGGGCCCTTCCACACCAATCACCAATTAACCAAATACCTCATGGATATGGCCTCCGGCCAAAATGATGGAGGTAATGTGCCAGTTGAGGCCTCCTCTTTTTGGGTATATCAAGCTGACAACCAAGGTTAGCCATCACAGCACGTGTGTGTGTGTGTGTACACGTGCATTAGTGCGGGTCCCCGAGGAGGTCAGAGGTGTTGGATCCTGCATGTGTGTGTGAGCACGTGCACATTAGTGCAGGTCCCTACGAAGGTCAGAGGTGTTGCATCCCTGGAGCTGGAGTTTCAGGCCTGATGTGGGTGCTGGGAATGGAACTCGGGTCCTTTGCAAGAGCAGTATGAGCTCTGAACCTCTGAGCCATCTCCAGTCCCCTTGCCTAGTTTCAGCTGAGTCAAGTATAGGACTGGAACATGTGAAGTGAAACAAGATGTTTAGGGAGCTGAATTAAAGAGACATTTTTATGAATGGGACGGTGGGCGTCTCCTTAGGTTTTCATCCTTGACCTTTCATTGGTCTCCCCTTAACCTTGACCTTGAGTTTCAATGACTTTGTAATAGCGAATTCTTGGCTAATATAGCTACATACATACACACACACACACACACACACACACACACACACGTTATGTTCATGTCATGCCCACGTCATGCCCACGTCATGAGCCCCTAAGAGACTACCAGGAGTCTGAGTTTGTATGCAGAAGCAAAGAGCCCTATTGCAAGCTTGAGCTTGGGCTCTCCATCCATCCGGACACAGCAGTTGGATCAGGGAGAGCACTGAGCTCAGCTATGGCAGGGCTTTGAAGGAGTACACATGGTAGGGAATTCTGGGTTCAGATGGGGGTTGAACTCCTGGTTGGGCAGGAGTGGGGTGGCAGAGTCTTGTCAAACAGAGATTGGTACTGGTGTTGCTGTAAGGAAATTGGCAGCCTGTATACAAGTTAGGTAAGCTGTTCTTAATGTTCTGGAGCATCAACTTGTTTGTCTCAATTCTGATTGCCCCCCCCAAAGGGTGCAGCCTGATGCTTTTCCTGCGTATTGTAATGGTGAGGCCTGTCATGGCTGCACTGAGATGGTTAGGCCTCTTCAACACACACACAAACACACGTTTTGGTTCTTGATTTTTTTTAAATAGTAAATCTTTTTTTAAATTTATTATGTATACAGTGCTCTGTCTTTTTTATATGTCTGCAGGCCAGAAGAGGGCACCAGATCTCATTGCAGATGGTTGTGAGCCATCATGTGGTTGCTGGGAATCAAACTCAGAACCTCTGGAAGAGTAGCCAGTGCTCTTAACCTCTGAGCCATCTCTCCAGTCTGGTTCTTGATTTTTGAGACAGGCTTTCTTTATGTAGTTCTGGCTGCTCTGGAACTTGCTCTGTTCCAGGCTGGTCTTGAACTCACAGAGATCTGCCTGGCTCTCCCTTCCAAGTGCTGAGACTAAAGGGGTACACCACTGCCCTGCCCTCCCTGTGTTTCATAATCACAGGCTGAAAACACTCTCTACATTGACCCATTGGCTAAGTGTACCTAAATATTCAGGGCATTTGTTAATCGTACCAAACAGAGTCAAGACTGTTCACCCAAATTTTAGTAAGATTAAGCCAGCTCTCTTTTCTGTCAGGAAGGGCTGTCTCCCTAAGACGGGGTTTGACAGAATAGTACCAGATACTGGAGCAATAGGGTGTCTGTGGCTCAACAACCGCAAGGCTGGGGGGGTGGGCTGTTCCGAGAGTTCAGTTACATAGGACCTTGGCAGAACATTTCAAAATGATTTGGCAGAATATCTTACCCTCCAGGTCAGGGTATAGGGTGTAGAACATGTCGCATTCCAGAAAATGGGTCAAGACAGGGTCAAACTTAAGTTTTACAGAAAACAGGAATGAACCTATTTTGACCTTGTAATAACTTGGCTTCTAATCTTAAGATGGAGTCACACTGGTTCTGTAGAACGCACAGTTGGGACCAGCCTTGTGAGCCTGCAGGTTCAGCTTGTCTGAGCTCAGGTATGGTGCAGAGGTGGGGACATTCTCCTTTCTCTAGCTGGGAGAAGCAGGGCTCCTGATGCTGGAATGGCTGTCCAGTTTATGGGGAGCAGAGTGTATTCCTTCCTGTAGTTTTTATTAGTTTGAATTCCTGGAGGAAGACATTTTCCACCTGACAGCTAAGAAACTCAGGCTTAACTGGGCACAGTGTCACAATCCTGTGATCCCAGTGCTTGGGAGATTGTAAAACTTTAAGACTGACAATTCTGAACCCTCTCAGCCTCCATGCCTTAGTACTTACCCTCCTCCCCTGGGAACCAAGGACCTAACAGCTACACATGCACGTATATTCTCCAGAAATTGGGGCAAGATAACCTTTAAGATGTTGACTCAGTTTCTGAACAATTACCCATACACGTACGTTTTGATTCAGTCCCCTAGGAAACGGGGTCAAAATGACCTCTTACCTCATCTGATCTGGAAACAGCTCTCCAGCCAATTATTGATAATAGCCCTTTCGAATAAGCCAATCATAGTAGTCAAATAACAGCCCCCCTTGCTTCTTTAAAAGTAGCCTGTACCAGCTATTTGAGGTCTCTCGGCTTCCCGAATGATGAAGGACCCTGTCATGACAGAATTAATAAAATCCTCATGCTTCTGCATCGGTTGTGGTGTGAGAGGTGGTCTCTGGGGGCGACTCATCCTTGTTGTTTGGATGCTAGGGTCCAACAAGATGAGATGGGAGAATAAGGAGTTCTAGGTCATCCTGGGCAAAATTGTGAGTTCAAGGCCTGTTTAGGACTATAAGAGACCTTGTCTTTTTTTTTTTTTTTTCCTTTTCGTG
>LOEQ01000613.1:621266-638561 GCA_001685075.1 Bramus lutescens | reverse complement strand
CATCCCAGGGGAAGCTCCTGCTGCTGGGAGAAGAAGAAGCCAAGGGCCTGGGACTGGTCAGAGGAGAACGTTGTCAAGATGATCTTTGTAGGAGGGGCGGGCTGAGCCCAGTGGTGCTAGGCTGGACCATACCTTAACCTGACCATTCAGTTATGCCAGTTAAACCTTACTTCCTGCTGGAGGGATGGCTCAGCGGTTAGGAGTACTGGTTGCTCTTCTAGAACCTGAGCTGATTGCCAGCACCATGTGACAGCTCACACATTATCTGTAACTCCAATCCCAGGCATGTACATGGCACACAGACAAACATGCGGGCAAAAACACCCATACACATTAAAATTAATAAATGAAGTAAAAATTTGAAAAACCCTTACTTTTGTGTTAGGACCCAAAGAGAGATTTGGGGTAGAGCCCCTGGGTATCTTTGCCCTCCCTTTCCCAGTGTGGCTGCATTGGGTAAATGTCTTTTTTCTGCTCTTCACTATTAATTTAGCTTTTTAGTTGGCTTATTGAGGACAGGTGGCTGAGCCTGGCTAGTTGTGGATGCCAGGGCACAGCTCTGACCCTGACTCCAGTAACACTAGGCTTTTCCCTCCTTTCTTAGTTGACAACATTGCTTTGGGGCAACTGTTAACTGATCTAGAGATGGATCTGTAAGGTCAGGGGACGGTCTTGCCTTGTGGCATCTGTCACCAGATCTAGAGATGGACCTGTAAGTCAGGGGACGGTCTTGCCGTGTGGCATCTGTCACCTGATTTAGAGATGGACCTGTAAGGCCAGGGGACGGTCTTGCCTTGTGGCATCTGTCACCTGATTTAGAGATGGACCTGTAAGGCCAGGGGACGGTCTTGCCTTGTGGCATCTGTCACCTGATCTAGAGATGGACCTGTAAGGTCAGGGGAGGGTCTTGCTCTGTTTAATTCATATCTCGATTCTTAGCTCAGCGTTTGACAAGTAGTGGATGCTCAGTACATGCTAATGGTTTTATTTTGGCTGAAATTTCACAGCCCATCAGCCAAAGGCTTGATTTGGCAATTGTGTGAAAGTGGACTCCCGAACCTTAGTCCTTTTTCACCGGACTGATTTCAGTAAGGGCTCAGAAACAAAGCCATGGAGTTCTTGTGGTGAAAGATGTTCTGGACTCAGGAATGAAGCAATTCATGAGGAGGCAGCTGGACCTGCTGTACAAATGGCCTCCCAGTGGGAGTCCACTCCCAGCTCTTCACCTAATTCAATTCCTGTGACTCCTGGAGTGAGTGGCTCAGAGGGTAACTGATATTTCACTTTCTTGACCCCCAAACCAGTCTGGCTTCAAGTTGGCTGTATGTGAGTGAGACTCTTGGAATTGCTGAACTCTCCAGGGCCCATCTTTGGATGACCTAAAAAGCCTTGCCAGGACATGAGGATGTAGCTCAGTTGGCAGAGTGCTTGTTTAGCCTGCCTAACATCCGGAGTCGACCCCCAGCACTACATAACCAGATGTGGTGGCATACATCTGCATCTAAGAACTCAGGAGTCTGGGCAGGAGGATCAGAAGTTCCCAGTGCTAAGGAGGCAGAGGAGTTCAAGGGTAGCCTGGGCTACATAGTAAGACCTTGTCTCAAAAACAAACGAAAGTCAAAACAAAAAACCCCAACCCAAACACAGACAGACAAATGGAGAAGTCCCGAACAAACAGACAACATGAACGAGTTGAAGGACATCCTCAGGTGTGTGTTGAGTCCCAGGCCAGCCTGTGATGTGTGAGACCTAGTTAATTCCTAAAAGGATGAAATAGCCCTTCCTGGAAAGCCGCGGGACTCCTAAGTTTAGATTGTCATTTTGTGGTCAGGCCGTGGGACTAAATTTAGATTTTCATTTCGTGGTCCAGTTACAGACCGCACAGAGCTGAGTGTGTCTTCTTCCGGTGTTTTCCTTGGTCACGGGAATGCTTGAGTGTTGCAAGGCTTCCATACGTCAGCCCTGCACTGGCTTTTGCTGTACCTCAAGGTTCACTTATCCCACCTCAAAGATCCCGTGAGATTGTGGTTCTTGCCCCCCTTTTCAGTTTTGGAAACAGACTCCTAAGTGAAGTTGTTCAAAATTACCAAGGATACGCCTCAGCTCGATCTGGTTCTATGTTTGCTGGAGTTCGTTCTACAGTACGCCAAGCGGCTAATACCTTTTGTATTTTCATGTAAAAATGCTCTCACTAAAGGAGTGCTTTGTTTTACTGGAAGCCGATGGTGAAACCTCCAGCCTTGGTGAAGATGAGCCCGGAGCCACCTGCCTGTTTATGGTCAAGGTTCAGGGTCAGATTGGGAACCCCATCATCTAGTTCTACCTCCTGCAGGATCCTCACCCCCATCCCCCAATACCGTAAGTTTGGTTGAGCATGTCAGTAGTCAGTGGCCAACTTAATATCTATTTATTTTTGTGTTTAGGGAGCTAAGAAGATCCACTTGGGTGAAGATCTGAAGGGCATTCTTTCAGAAGCTCCGGGAAAGTGCGTGCCTTATGCTGTCATTGAAGGTGTGTTTGCTCTTTGGTGTGGGTGGCAGCAGTTGCCTCCTAGTAATAGTAGGTAAAAGCCATCTGGACTGACACACACCCTTCCTCTTTTTCTTTTTTAAACCTCTGTTTATATATGTATGAATGTATTTAGTTAGTTTTGTTTGTATGGGCAGGGAGGGCGAGGGTGCCATTACTCACTTATGTGGAGGTCAGAGGAAAACTTGGGGGAGTTGACTCTCTTTCCACCTTTGTGTAGGTTCCAAGGTTCAGGTTTTCAGGCTTAGTAGCATTTCATCTGCTGAGCCCATTCTCGGCCCTCTTGAGAGCCTTTTAGTTGTGGGGGCCTGTTGTCTTGGGCAGGGTGACTGAACGGTTGTGGGCCTCTGACGGCTTTAGGACACTTGGTGTAGTATAAGATAGATAAGACCTTAATGATGTGATTCAGGTGAGCTGCTTACATAAGGCACTTCGCAGAGCACTCCCCAAACCTGCCTTCCGGTGATGTAGATGCCATCGTGTTGAGTGATAGTTGAAACCGAGCTCTGACACATGCTGAACCCTTAAGCAAGGCAGAGTCGTCCGTCAGAAGGACCATGATTGCTTTCTCTACAGGAGCTGTGCGGTCCGTTAAAGAAACACTCAACAGCCAGTTTGTGGAAAACTGTAAGGGGGTGATCCAGCGGCTGACACTTCAGGAGCACAAGATGGTGTGGAATCGAACAACCCACCTTTGGTGCGTGTCCTCTGGCTACTCTCCCTTGGCTGGACCCTCACTCTGCCTGTTTGGAGGCTGGGCCTGGGCTGGCTGTGCCATTAGCGTTGGGGGGGCAGGTTGCAGAGCTGCTTCTCCACACCCTCAGTGCTGCTGTGTGGACTGTGGACTTCCCTTAGAACCCACAAGGCAGCCAGTTACAGCGCAGACTCCCAGGCCCACTTCCTGATTACAGAGCCTGGTATCACAAGGGACCTGGAATCCATTGATTCTTAGCACACTGAAGCTGTAGGACCACTCATTTGTAGATCAGTCACGCGTGGATTCCTTTCATTTGTGTCATCACATGAAGTGAACCATTTCCCCTTCTCTCTGAGCAGATTTTTGTCTCAGGTATTTATATAACAGAAACACAGGGAATAAACACTAAAGGTGACCTCTGTTGCCAACTGCTGTCCACTGAAACCTAAGGACCTAAAGTAGACCCTCCTTGCTGTGGTCTTGGTGATTTGGGCATTGTCGAATGGCCCTTTCTCAGGGGTCGCCCAAGACCATTAGAAAACACAGATATTTACATTATAATTCTTAACAATGTCAGTTGCAGTTATGAAGAGAATAATTTTATGGTTGGGAGGAACTGTATTAAAGGGTCACAGCATTGGGAAGGTTGAGAACCACTGCTTTAGAATGGACTGATTTGGAGACCAGCGTCCAGTAGTATCGTGGAATCGGGGTATCTGCATGTAGGTGGCTCCATGTGTGAGAGTCGGTTCCTGTTCCTCTTTTGTTCATCTTTGGTCCTTACATTCTTCTAGGAATGACTATTCCAAGATCATTCACCAAAGGACTAACACTGTGCCCTTTGACCTTGTGCCCCACGAGGATGGTGTCGCTGTGGCTGTGCGAGTGCTGAAGCCCCTGGACTCGGTGGATCTGGGCCTGGAGACTGTGTATGAGAAGTTCCACCCCTCTGTGCAGTCCTTCACTGACGCCATCGGCCACTACATCAGTGGTGAGCGGCCCAGAGGCATCCAGGAGACGGAGGAGATGCTGAAGGTGGGGGCCACCCTCACCGGGGTCGGCGAACTGGTTCTGGACAACAACTCTGTCCGCTTGCAGCCCCCTAAGCAAGGCATGCAATACTATTTGAGCAGCCAGGACTTCGACAGCCTGCTGAACAGGCAGGAGTCCAGTGTCCGGCTCTGGAAGGTTCTGGTTCTGGTGTTTGGCTTTGCCGCCTGCGCCACCCTCTTCTTCATCTTGCGGAGACAGTACCTGCANAGCAGCAGCTCCAGGAGGAGTTCCGTGAACATGAGGCCCACCTGCTGAGCCAAGCGACTCCTGAGGACAGAGAGAGTCTGAAGAGCGCCTGCGTTGTGTGTCTGAGCAGCTTCAAGTCCTGCGTCTTCTTGGAGTGTGGGCACGTCTGTTCCTGCCACCAGTGCTACCTCTCCTTGCCAGAGCCTAAGAGGTGCCCAATCTGTCGTCGGGAGATCAGCAGGGTGATTCCCCTGTACAACAGCTAGGGGTGTAGCAGTCATACTGCTGGTGTCCGTCCCCTGGTCAGAATTTATCTTGAGGCCTTTGGTGGGGTGGCTGTACCTTGAGGTATGAAGGAGGGGACACGGGCAAGTCTCACATCTCCAACAGCTGGGTGTTGCTTTTCAACCTGGACAGGTCCTTTTCCAGTTCCAAGCACCTGGTGGGGCCATGGTGAGGTCCCCTTCTTAGGAGCCAGATCTGTGTGTGACCGAATAAGACCAGCTCATGCCCACGCAGCAAGGCCAGGGGTCTCGCCTTTCGCTCCCTGGGGTACTGACTCCTTAGCTTGGGAGGAAGGCTGAGCTCTGAGGGCCTTGCTGCCTGGACCTCCTCCTCTTGCTTCTGTCCATGGGAAGGAATTTCTTAAAACCTGTCAGGCAGGGCCGGCCACTAGTAATGTTTGCACACGTGGGGAGAAGGTGAGAGGCAGTGAGAGCAGCATTCCTGCCTGGCCCGTGTGTGTGTGTGTGTGTGACACACACACACACACACACACACACACAATGTGTGTGTGTGTATGTATGTGCGCGCGCGCGACACAAGTCAGGAGGAGGACAACAGACATTTCTACATGTTTCTCGGCAGGGAGGGCACCAGGGTTGTGGGTGTGGCTGCTGCCTGACTTTCCCAGACAGCTCTGGTTTCCTGTGGAAAGGCCTCACTGAAAGGGAATGAAAGTCACTGCTGTCCTAACCTCTGGCCTTTGTAGTTTCTCTTCTTGCTTTCTACCAAAGAAAGGTAGCTAGCTGGCGGCAGGTACACTTACAGAGCCTGTCTGGACTGCCTCATTGTTCCTGTTAGCAAAGCCCAGCAGTGCTCTCCCTCCCAACCTCCTTGACTTGTGAGTGCCAGAGAAATTGGAGACTGTCTGTGGGCTGGGCGGTCTGGGTCACTCAGCTCCGCTTCTTGAGCATCTCCTGTCCTCCGTGAGGGGAAGGAGGGTGTCTTCCAGGCGCTGACACTAGTACGTGCGCCGTCCGAGTGAGCAGCACAATTAAACAGACTGTGTCCCACGTGTCTGTTGCTTTCTTCACTAGAGTTCAGGGGCCGAGAGGAGGCTTCCATGGGATGGAGGTGAAGCTCCACCATGACAAGATGAAGGTGGAGCTTGGAGACCTCTGTTTTCCTCTTCGGTTGTTGGAATGTGGTTCATGGTGGTTGAGGCCCTGCTTGCCATGCCCACAGGGGACTCTAATGAGCCCTAAGTATAGCCCTAGACAGCTGGCCCAGGGTGCCACCCGACCTTGCTGACATAGTTGTTTTTTACAAATGTATCTTGTTCAGAACACTGGCGCAGCCAATGTCGAGTGGGGCACTGTGGGCAGCGAGGGGATATTCAGTGTTGTGTGTGCGGTATTGTACCAGTTGTACTGTAAGTTGGGCATGGTGACAAGCTGGTCTTGGTGAGTTTGAAGCCAGCCCACTCTGCATAGTGAGACACCATCTAAAACAGCCAGGGCTGGAGATATGGCTCAGTGGTTAGGAGACTTCACCTGTTCTTGCAGAGGACCTGGGCTCAGTTCCCAGAACCTACATGGTGGTTACAGCCATCCAGCTCCAGGGGATCCGTTGCCCTCTTCTGATCTGTGTGGGAACCAGACATGCGCATGGTGTGTAGACATACATGCAGGCAAAACACCCATACACACAAAACTAAAAAACCTGGAAAAGTTAAAAAAATAACACAGAAGCCAGGCAGTGGTGGTGCACGCCTTTAATCCCAGCACTTGGGAGGCAGATGCAGCCGGATCTCTGTGAGTTCGAGGCCAGCCGGGTATATAAGAGCTAGTTCCAGGACAGGCTCCAAAGCTACAGAGAAACCCTGTCTCGAAAAAGAAAAACACAAAAATTACCCAGAAACAGACCCTGTGATTATAAAGGAAGGGACTCTTACCACAGGCTCTGTGTATGAACCAGGGGAGGTGAAATTAATGAGGGCTGAACGCTCACTAGCAAGTTGTGGCTACCACCTGAACTCCAAGCAAACAGAAAGCTAAAAGAATGATAAAAGAACAAATTACAGTCTTGCCCAGGGAACTCCAGGTACTTCCTGTGGGGGCCCAGAGATTCCCTGTGTCAGCAAGAACAGTTGGTAGAGGAAGACTTGACCATACTGGAGGACAGAAAGTCTGCTGGCCAGTGGAGTCCTGTCTAGTGATGTGTGAAGACCATTAGCTGGACAGGGTGAGGGGATCACTGGGAGAGCTGGTCCCCTTTCCTCACCTTTATGCCAGGTGTAAGGGCCCAGTGGGGCTTAGAGACTCGCCTCTGCCAGAGTCAAGAACAAATCTGGTCAAAGGGATTAGGAGGCAGGACAGGTGGCTTGTCCCCAATGGACTCCTGCAGGTGACTCCCACTGTGGGAGACTTGGGAGCAGATGTCTTCCAGCTGTCGGAAGTGGGTGTGTCCCCTGTGTCTCTGGTCCCTGCTTGATCCCGGCATATCTGACCCTGCAGCTGTTGCATCTGTGGTCTGTGGCAGCTCCTTCCGCTTTGCAAGCCTCACCTCCAGGAGGGTGGAAGGGGCCTAAGCCGATATGTGGGACCCAGGTTAGGTTGCAGGGTGCTAAGGGAGATCAGGCTAGAAAGGGGCTGATGCGTCCCGAGTCTGCCTGTCATTCGTCTTGCTGCCCCCTTTATGTCTGGCAGACAGGTGGGAGTCATCTTGGAGAACTGCTGCTGGCTTGGAGAATACCCACACAGACGCCTTGCGTGGCTAATACTTTCAGTCCCTCACAGTAGGTATGGCACCCCTAGTTCATTTCCAGTACTTGAACTAGTGTGGTGTGTCAGGCTACCTCAGCCTGACTGTAAAGACCTCAGTCTTTGCTGGGAGCCCTTGAGGCCTGGGGACCCACAAGACCATTCTGTTTTTCTGTGTCCATGGTCCTGGGTTCCAGGACCCTCACAGAGACCCTGGTCTGCAGATGCTTCAGCCCTAAAGTAAAGTGGCCTAGAATGTGTAGGGTCCATATGCACCCTCCTGTGCACATGGAGTCCCAGATAACGGGGTGTTCGGGGAATAAGGAGACAAATGTGTGTGTGCTCAGTTCAGTTTCTTTCACAAATACTTTGGATTGTGCTTGGTTAAATCCCCAGAGGCAGAGCCCACAGCCTTAGAGAGCCCACTCTGTTACCATAAACGGCATTTGTACCAATTTTAGCCAATCAGCACATCCATCCATCATTCAAGCCCCTCCCCAGCTGACTCTGGTGGCCGATGGGCTAGGAGGTGGTCTTCAGAATCCCAATTCATTCAAAATTCTAGCGGGACATTTGAAAAGCAAACAGAAACACGAAGAAGTAGGCCAATCTCATGCCCTTCACAAGCCTGATCCCAGGTCATTCAGAAGGGCCAGCTGGGCCGCAGCTCCGACACTGGGGAGTCCTGCAGGGCAGGAGGACATGTGGAGTTAGATGTCACTGAAGGGCATTTGTTCATCCATTGAACAGTGTATATCTCGTGCCTGCAGGAGTAAAATGAGGGACACCCAGTTCTGTCCTAAAAGGGCCTGGAATGTGTCTCAATGCATCCATTTGTTTGTCTAGGAGTGAGTTCCACTCGGCAGGGACAGGATATGTTGCTCTTTGGCTCATTGGATGCCACAGAAGGACATTTTCTTAGTCTGTTTTTTGTTCCTATAGCAGAAAATTTGAGGCTGGGTAATTTATGAGGAGCAGAGATGGATTCCCAGCAACTCTGGAGGCTGGAGAATCCAGAAGCGTGGCACGCACCCCTGCTGAAGGTCTCAGTCCTGTGTGATAACAGCAGAAGGCAGCATGTGGGAGGGAGAGAGAGAGAAGGAGGGAGGGAGGGAGAAGAGAAAGGGAGAGTAAATTATTTAAATAACTAGCTCTCCTCACCACAATGGCCTTATTAAATTTATGGTCTCACTTTTTGATGGTTCCACCTCTTCATCCAGTGACAATGGCACTAAAATGGCAATGTGGGTTTGGGAGGAGACATCTAGACTATAGTGGGGGGCCGAAGAGATGGCTCAGAGGTTAAGAGCACTGGCTGTTCTCCAGAGGACCCAGGTTCGATTCCTAGCACCTGCACACTGCCCCTCCACCATCTCTTAACTCCAGTTCCAGGAGAGCTGATGTCCTCTTCTGGCCTCTGAGGGCATCAGGCATCCCCCTGACTCCACTTAACCACACCATGATGCCCTTGCCCTTGCTCATACAGACTCAGCCGCTGGAGTCCTTGTCCTTCCTTCCACTCACTGGTGTCCACTTGCCCCGGGGACTGCTAGGAGTGTCTCCTGTCACATCCTCCTGTCTCCTGCTCTGGGCTGGATTTAGTGTCCCTCATCTAAGATTCCCAAGATATACTCTCGTCTTTTAGTTCCTCTCCTCAGTGCCGTTTTTGGTTGCTGGTACCCTTACACAGTACGTGATGGTCTCCTGTCCTCACCTGGAGGTAAGTTGTGTCCTCCCTTTCGTTTTCTGACACAGGGCTGTGTAGCACAGGTGTGTCTTGAACTCTTGATCTTGCCTGAGCCAAGTTATGGGAACATGGCAGGTATGCCTGCAGCACATTCTTATTTACACAGAAGGAAAGCAAGGCCCATGGGGTGGAATGTCTCACCAAGTACACAGGAGAAATAGGATTGAACCGAGGCCCGGTTCTCTAATGCCGAAGCTCTTAGCTGATGATGCTATTGGTTACTTTTCTCGTTGCTATAACCAAATGCCAAATAGAAAACAACTTGAAGGAAGAAAGAGTTATTTTTGTTCAGTTTATGAGGAAAGAGTCCATCATGGTGGAGCAGGCAAGGCGGCTTGTTCACAAATTTGGGAGCAGAGGTGAGCCAGTGCTGGTGCTTGGGTCCTTCTCCATAGGATGGTGGCTCCCAATCCAGGGTGGGCCTTCCCTCCTTAGTTCAACTTTCTGGAAACGCTCAGGGATGTATTTCCCAGGTGACTCTATATCCAGAGAAATTGACATCACAAGTCCACTCCTTGTCAGTTTGACACTGAACATACCACTTTATATGAACATTCTACCCCTCATGGCCACATCAATACAAAATGCATTGAATTAATCTCTAAAAGTCCCAAAGTCTTAACATCCAAAAGTCCAAACTTACTGTCTCTTCTAAGACTTATGACAATCTCTTCCCCTGTGGGTCCCTATAAAATAATCGAGTTCCATCCTGATATAACACAGAGAATAATATGGGAAGGAACAGAAGCGCAAGGAAAGATTATGTCAAAGCAAGACCAAAGCCCTGCAGGGAAGACACAAAACTCTGGAACCCATGTCCAGCATCTGGGACTCATGGCATCGTCTATGCTCCAAAAGGCTGGAGTGGCTGTGTCTCCAGCTCTGCCACCTGCAGCACACAGCCTGTCCCATGATCCCCAACATCCTGGGGTCTCCACTGCCTCTTAGGCTTGACCTTGATGGTTTCACACAATGGCTTCTTGGGGCCTCACAGGAAACCTGAGCCTGCCACACACACTGGCTGAATTAACTCACTTTCTGGAACTTTGCTGCAAGCTGCTATGGCCCTACAGCTCTTGCATTTTTGCATGTCTACACAGCATCACACTGACGACCCTGATATGTTTTTCTGCCTTCTGGAGATAGATACACATGGACTCTCTTGTACCCCAGCTTCAATGGCCTCTGGGTGCTTTGCAGCCGACCCAGGGAAGACACTTCCACAGACAGTTGTTTGGGCAAGAAACCCTTTTAGCTGTATTTCCATCCAATCTCTCTTCCAATGCATTCATTTTCGTAGTTGGAATCTTTACCATGTGGGGTCTTGCTCACAGAGCCCTTTGCCCGTGGTCCCGGGTCAGAGTGAGGATCCTCTTCCGTGGTACAAGTCCCCTGAATGGTTATATCTGCTTCCTCTGCAAACTCACCCAGTCACACATTTCCCACATCTTTCTGTTCTCCCACTGTGGATCTGACTGACAGCAGTGAGCAGGAACCATGGGACAGACAGAAAACAGTTGTCTTGAAACTTCCCCCACAAAAACAAATGAGCCTATTACCTCTCATTTTATGTTCACTCAGGTTCTCAGGACATGGTCAGAAGGAGCCAGGATGTAACATGGATGCCCCAGTTCCCTAGAGAGTTCCCAATAGACCTCTGAACCATCATGAGCTGACTCTTTGCTGCCTTTTTTTTCTCTCCCCATTTTGGTGGTCCAGATTTCCATCGCCGTGGCCCCTTGCGTTCTTTTCACACCGTTCTATGGCATTTCTAGCCTGTAGGTCCAGACTTCCACATTCCTTCTGCAAACCAGTTCAGCGGCCTGTGGCCCACACGGCCGGACTCATCACAGCAGCGACCCCACTCCTGGTACTGATTTCCTGCACCAGTTACTTTTGTCACTGCTGCAACAAAGCAACTTAAGGGGGATGGGTTGGTTCTGGATCACGGTTAGAGGGGAAACAGTCCATCACGGCAGGGCAGGCAAGATGGCGATCATCTTGCCCACATCTGGGCAGATTACAAAGCAGAGAAATGTGAAAGCTCAGCTTGTTTTCTCCTTTTTCTCTTTTTATTCAGTCCAAAGCCAGTCCGTCCAAGAGTCCAGTCCATGGGATAGTGGTACCAACATTTGGGTGGGTCACAGATACACCCAGGGGATAGATCACCTAAGCCAGCAATTCTCAACTTGTGTGTTGTGGTCCCTTTGGAGTTGAGCAACCATTTCACAGGGGGCTCCCTAAGACCATTGGAAAACACAGATGTTTACAATACAAGTCATAACAGTAGCAAAATTACAGTCACGAAGCAGCAATGGAAACAATTTTATGGTTGGGGTCACCCCAGCATGAGGAACTGTATTAAAGGGTCACAGCATTAAGAAGGCTGAGAACCGCAGGCCTATGTGACTGTCAATCCAGTTGACAGTAAAGATTAACCTCACAAATGCCCGTGGACCAATGTGAACGCCAGTGAAAGGAACAGATGAAATCTGCCTGGAGGGGCTGGGCTCTGGACGACAGGTGAGAACAGTGGCCTGGCTGACAAGTGAGAGGGGAGGGGCCTCTTTTAGGGCCTGTGCACTAAGAGGGTGAACTGAATAGAAGGGACATTATGTGCAGCTCCTTGCCCAGATTGTTGAGGATTCTACACAAGGAAGCCAGGGCCCTATGGTAATTGGTCCAAACAGAGAGCAAAAAGATTTGAAGATCGTTTTTCTCTGGTCCTGGCTCCATTGCTGGTTGGTTCCCCTAACCCCATGAGAAAGGATCTTACTATGGGATCCAGAATGGCCTTGAACTTGGGTCCTTCCTGCCTCAGCCTTCAGAATGGTGATAGCAACCATGCCTGGCTGCTGTGTGATCTTGATCCAGTGGCAGAACCTCTCTGGGCTCCAGTTCTAAATATAAAAGGAGTAATTTAGATTAGAATTCTCCAGAGCTCCATCTAGCTCAGACATTTTGCATGTCCACAAGATGGAGAACAGGAAAGAGGTTTTTGGGGGCTCTCCTGTGAGCAGGGCATCTGGGAGCTGAGGGGCTTCTTTTTGGCCTAGCTGTGCCACAGCCGCAGAATGGCGTTTGCACATTTCCTCTCTAATTAGATAGTGTTAACTTACAATTTTGAATGAGATAAGTTTCCACGCGTGATGTCCTGAATTGCTCCCCGAAGCGCCCATTAGTCACTTCCCTGCAGCTGCCTTATTGTTTTCCAGATGCCAGCCGAGGGACTTGGCATTTCCCTTCCCTGATTGGAGTGGGCAAGGCAGAGCCGGTAACATAGGCGGGCTTCGCAGGGAGGGGCTTTGCAGCTTTTACTCTTCCTCCTCAATGCCTTCGGGGGTCGTCACTTCACATCAGGGCCCTCAAAGCAGATTCCTCTACCCCTGGGTTGAGACTGGCGCGTCGGGGGCCACAGAAGAGCTCAACACATGTTTACGAGGCTCTTGGTGTGCCTGCGGGTACAAATGAGAACATCCACCTGCTCCTCATGGCCTTCCCTCCTTCGCCAGGTGCCGCTTGGGAGGGCACTTCAAGTACGCGTTTGCAATGGATCCTCTTCCCCTTTGCCTCTTTCCCAGGTCCCTAGCGAGTCCTCCCATATCGGAGCATCTGATATGACCACCAGGTGGTGCTGTGGCCCCATAATTGAGGACTTCCGGGGCCCTTGGAAGAGAAACAGGTTGTGACCAGAGAGAGGCCTGTGCAATTTTCTCAACCCTGAGGCCTGGAAAAAGGCCTCGGAAGTCTGAGAGAAGAATCTAGGGAGGACCCTGGGCTGTCCATCCCAGCACCGCTTTGGCCCAGCCTGCTAAGGATGAAACCGAAATTCTCCGTTTCCCACTTTCTTTGCCCAGCTCACTAGGACACTGGCTGCAAATGTGAGAATTTGTAGACACTCAGAAAAGTCCTGGGGGAAGGGGGCCTCGTGTTCCTCCCGCTATAGTTTCCCAGGCCCTCAAGTCTTTAAATACACTAGCCATCATTCCCTTACTCAACAACTAGTATGCATAATGCATCAAACCGTCTTAAAATATGCGCATGACTTCATGCTGGGGAAGGATGCTTGGGGAAAAAAACACCCTTATGACACAGATTTCAGCTTTTGATTTTTCTCTGGGAGAAATTCTACTTCTCCCCAGCCTGGCTCTTTGCCCGCTCTCATCCCCTCTGTCCTGTTCTTACCCTTCTTTTTTTTGGGGGGGGGTGTGCTTCCTGCCTCTTTTGCCTCTAGCTGCCCTTTCAACACTCCCTCCGTGTTCTTGTTACTAAGACACTTCTCTACTGTACCCTCTGCCTTCCTTCTCCGTGCTTGGATTTCTCTCTGAGGCTTTTGAGCCTCTAAGATTCTGCTCCTGTTGATTTCTCTAAGTCTCCCTCACCTGGGCAGAAAGTATCTCTCTGCACTCCACCATACCCGCCCAGGGGCTGCCAGGCAGGACTTCCCTAATGGCACACAGGCCGCCCTTTGGCTACCAATGCTTCCGGTCACAAGGGAATTTGTACCCATCTCTGCAGCCCCCAAGGGCTGTGGGTAGAGGAGCTGCACCGAGCTGTTCCCTGTCCTTGGTTTAAGCTACAGACTCCATCTGTACTTCGCCTGACCCTCTATAGTCTCTCTCATTTCATAGCTGAGAGGAACTCTGGCTGGGGGAGGGCAGTGCAGTCTCCAGGTGACACAGGAAGGAGGAGGGGATGGGGCTCGGGCTGGAAGCTGCTCTGCTGCTTCCTTGGCTTCCTAAGCAGAGTCTCCGTGCCTAGGAGTGGCGGGAATGGCCGCCATCTTCCTCATTCGGGACTCATTGTGATGAAGCGGACTCCTTTCTCACCTGGCAGTCCTATAGGATGCATCCAGAGAGTTTGTTGCTCATTGGCCTTCTGTATGGGGGTCTGGGCTCAGCAAGTAGTCATCCCATTTCTCTGGTCAGGACTGAGCTCTCTTGGGTCTGACCCCGGATCCAGGAATCTTCTTAGCTGGTTCTGCCTCTTCTGGATTGGAAGTGCCAAATGATGCTATGTTGTCCTGAGGATTCACCAATGAGAGATGCTAAAGTGGTTGCTTCTAGGGTGACCCATCACCAGAAGGAGCTCCAGGCTCCTAGAAATTTTACCCACAAGATTTTGCATCTTGGGAAGAGAGTTATCCCTTTCATTGATTAAGGCGAGGTATGAGATGAAAGAGCTCGCCTCTGTGTTTTCCTAACTCCTGGCATCCTCAGGGGGGCACTGCCACCCGCAATGGGAGAGCTTGACCCCCATTTGGAACCTGCTGCCTTTCATTGTCAGGGTGGCTTTGGGCTGTCACTTAACTTTTCTGGCCTGGATGCCCTCATCTGTAAGCTGGAGGTGACAATCTCTGTCGTTTTGCAAGGTCCTGGGGGTGGAAATGTGTTGGGTGGCCAGCAGGATGCGGACATAGCAGATCGCGGTCGCTGCACAGAAAGGAGCATGGGGTCTCTCTGAGCTGGAAGAGGACCTTCTCTTTTGGCTCCTTTTTAGCAGCCTTGGCTCGACTTCATTCCTATTGAAATCAAGGTGTTTTGTTTGTTTGAATGTGTATGGGTGTTGTTGTATGTTTGTGACCCAAATGTGTGCCTGGAGGCTGAAGAGAGCACTGAATTTCCCAGAACTGGAATTACACAGATGGTTGTGAGCTGCCATGTGGGTGTTGGGGACCCAGCCGTCAGAGGACGTGTGGCAGCTGCCTTCTTCCCTGCTCTTGTCATTGCCTTCTGAAGCTGCTGTCTGTGCCTCAGTTTCCCCATCTGAAGAAACAGGAGAGGATGGGAACAGAGGGAGTCTCTATACTGACTCTCCTTCCTGTGTCTTACTGGTTCTGGGTGCTCAGGGTACAGCAGGGGCTTTAGATACAAACTTCTAATGGTAGAATTACTGGAAGGACCTGGGGAAAGGTCTAGACCTAGTGAAGAGATTTCAGGTGAGAGCTAAGAGAAAGTTGAAATGAGGCTCTGCAGCCCCTGCCTATGCTTCAAGCAGTTTTTGTCTACTTGGGATTTGGTACCTCCCCAAACCCCTCTTAGTAACGGAGATCAAGCTGAGGGTCCCACAGAGTCCCAGCCCTCTTCTTCACATCCGGGAGAACGGAAAGGAAGCTGGGCTCTTCCCATCCCCAAGTTTCCCAGTTCATGTTATCATCAGAGACTACAGTGAGAAGCACTTTAATAAAAGACACAAAGAACTGGTTATGTTCCCCTACAACCCTAGCACTCAGGAAGCTGAGGCAGCAGCTTCAGCCAGCCTGGGCTACACAGTAAGACCCTGTTTTAAAAAAATAAAAATAAAATTTTAAGATTAAGTGGTACAGACTTTTAATCCCAGCACTCAGGAGGAAGATCTCTGAGTTCCAGAACAGCCAGGGCTACACAGTGAGACCCTGTCTGAAAAACACAGACAAACAAAGCCACAAAGAAAGTCACTTGTTTTCAATCACATTTATTGAGGGCATATTATGTGCCAGGCATGATGTGTGCATGGTCTCCTTTCATAGAGGAGACCACTGAGTCTGCCAAGTTTTACCCAGCTGACAGGGCAACATGCATTGTTGTGACAAAATGCTGGACAGACACAACATACGGAGAGGAATTATTTTAGCTCACATCTCCAGAGGGTTCAGCCCATGGCCAGTTGGCTCTCTGCTCCTCGAGTGACAGGAGCTATGTGGTAGAGGACAGTCACATCATGGGAGCCAGAATGAGTGAGAAAGGGAACTGGGGGCCAGAGAGCACCTTCAAAAGCATGTTCCGAGTGACCTACTTCCTTCAGCTACACTCTACCCCCTAAAGTATCCATAATCTTCTGAAATAGTGCCACCAGCTGGGGATCAAACACTGAACACGAGAACCTGTGGGCAAATTTATATTTATATTTAAACTAAGCAATAGGAGAAGAAACTGAGGCACAGGGAGGTGAATGGATTGCCAGCTTGGGAAGTGACAGAGCAGGGATTTGAACTTGATGGCCCCAGACTATGCAACAGCAGGTTTCTTTTCTTTTCTTTCTTTCTTTTTTTGTGGTCATGGAGGAGGGTGATCTTTATCTCTACCTTGCTTTTTGTTGCCTCCAAATCCTGGTATCTTTGGTACAGCTGTGGGCCTCTGGAGTGGAGACAGGTAGAAATGGAGTCTCTAAGACATGTGTTGACTCAGGCTAGAGAGAAACCCAACCAAAGACTAGAGAAACAGAAGGTCAAAGCTTGAGTGCTGCAGGTAGCCAAGAAGGATGGAGGCAGATAACCACCCCTGGACTCGCATTTTCCATGGCAGAACTTCCCGTGTGACCTTGGGCGGATCATTTAACCTCCAGCTACACACCTTTCTCCCAGCCCTGCCCTCTTCTGGAGGCTGAGTTTTCAAAGATAACAGCCTAATAACGACAGAGAGGCAGAGATGTTTTTCAGGACTGGAGATAGCACCCGGGGCATCCTGAATAGTTAGGCAAGTGTTCTACCACCGAGCTACACTCCCAGTCCTCAGAGATGCTTTTCAGACTGCCAGTGTCCATATGCTTAGGAGCCACGTACGGTTCCTGAAAGGGGTGGGTGCTGAGTTGGGAGCGTGGGGGCTGCCACCTTCAACCTTATTTATCCAAGGCGAGGTAAACATAAGGGCTGACTGATGTCTGGAATTGCTGTCTCCTCTCCCTCACTGTCTGTGTGGATTTCTCAGCCTTGTGTGACTTTTTATCTGACACAATGGGGCCCCAGTAGGTACTTAACTTGTAAATTGCTTTGTGTTGTTCTGTGGCGAGAAAGGAGGCCCTTCTCCTGACCATGACCTTGGCCAAGCCACTCACCCCCCCCTTCACCAGTTAACAGAGATTCAACCTCTCCTCTTTCTACCTCACTTATTTTGAGCCGTGAGGTCAATAAATGGATGTGAAAAGCGTTTTGGGGCAAAACCAGAAAGCCTAGCACAAAAGTAAGAGTTGCTCATAAGTTTACATAACCCTGCACTCTAGGCCTCTATAAATGCTCTCTGCACCTGGCTTCAGAGCTAACCTCAGAGCAGACTCTCAGAAAAGCCTTAGTGAATGGAGACCCTGCCTTGTGGAGGGGAGCACCCATTGTCTGGGGACCTGCT
>LOEQ01000613.1:575407-587505 GCA_001685075.1 Bramus lutescens | reverse complement strand
AAATAACTAGCTAACTAACAAGTACCTGCAACTCTAGCTTCAGAGGATCCAGTACCCTTTTCTTTATTTTATGTGTTGAGTGTTTTGTCTGCATGTATGTGTATGTACCACAAGCGTGTCACGTGCCAGTGGGTCTAGAAGAGGCCGTCACATCCCTTGGAAGGAGGGCTACAGAGTTGTGAGCCCACACATGAGTGCTGGGAACCAAACCTGGATCCTCTGCAAGAGCAGCAGGTGCTTTTAACCTCCTAGCCACCTTTCTGGCACCCCTATCATTTTGAATTTACAGAGCTTTACCCAACTCCTTCCAGTTCTTATACAAGCATGGTGTGTTTGCCCCTCCACACTACACACACACACACCCCGTGCTGCTAACAACAGTGTAGACATTTCCCATATTTCAGCAGCTTTTCCAGGGTTGTCTTGTTTCTGTCTAAGGCTCTGGTTGGAACACCAGACTGGCTTTTCAGTAGAGCACCAGAAACCCTTTGTGATCTGACCTATGGTTTCCTCCAGCCTGTTCCTGGTCCATTTCCCCACCTCCTTCTGCTCTGGTCACCCAGATTGGACTGTACTTTCTGTAAGGGACCAGGCCTTCTTTCACTCCTGGGACACTGCACACCCCTCTCCTCCTGACCCTTCCTCTTCCCTTCTAACATTTAGTCATCCCTGAGGACTGACTTGGGGTGCTCTCCTCCATGAAATCTTCTTGACCAAGCTCAGCCTTCTGTTATATCCCCCACCCCCCACTGCACTTTTTTCCCCCTGGTTTTTGAGATAGGGTTTCTTTGTGTAACAGCTCTGGCTGTCCTGGAACTCACTTTGTAGACTAGGCTGGCCTCGAACCCACAGAGATGCACCTGCCTCTGCCTTCTGAGTGCTGGGAGTAAAGGCGTGAGCCACCATGCCCAGCTCCTCATTGCACTTTTTACCCCAATTCTGATGATTGATTTCCTTGTCTTCCTGGTTATGCTGGAGCCCTCTGGGACCAGCACCCCCTTTCATTTATCTCTGTGGTAATACAGTGAGTTGGGGAACAGTGACATCCACAGAAGTACTGCCTCAGGTCAGAGACAGGAGTCAGGCAGCCTAGGGAGACACCCAGGGAGGCTTGTAAGTATGGCTGTGCCGCAGGCGTATTTGATGGAGTTCTTTCTATAATGTGGGCTTTGCCAACCCCCTCTTTTTGCAGATGAAGGATTAGACACCTGCTCAGGCACACAGCTACTAGGAGGTGGGTCCCAAACTGCTTGGTTGGCAGAGACTGCTCTAGACCTGTGCAGGTGGGCAGGCGGGAAGGTTCCAGGCTGGGGCAGCTGACGAAGCAGTCATTTTGGAAGGTGAGTCTGAGGAACCCCAGTTCCTGCAGAGCTTCTGCCCAGGGGATATGTTTTAGGTTACTTATGAACATAATAAGTGTCAGGGGTGCGGTGTGCTAGCTGGTTTTATGTCAAGTTGGCACAAGCTAGAGCCATCTGAAAGGAGGGAGCCTCAATGAAGAAAATGCCTCCATAAGATCAGCTATAAAGCATTTTCTTAATTAATGATTGATGGGGAAGGGCAAACCCTGGGTAGTAGTGTTCTATAAGAAAGCAAGCCAGTAAACAGCTCCTCTCCATAGCCTCTGCATCAGCTCCTGCCTCCAGGTTCCTGCTGTGTTTGAGTTCCTGTCCCAACTTCCTTCAATGATGGACTATGATGTGGAAAAGTAAGTCAAAGAAACCTTTCCTCCCCAAAGGCAGGGTTGGCTTTTAGCCATGCTATTTCATCATAGCAATAGTAATTCTAAGATGGGGGGTATCTACATGCTAATGTGGGGCTAGGGAAGAGAAGAACCCACTGGTATTTGGGGGATATTGGTCCTAGAATGTTCTGAAAACTGGAAGCAAGCCAAGGGGTATCTTGAGGGAGAAGGAGCACCAAGTCCCAGAGAAAGTAGAGACACAAGGGCCGGCAGGGAGGAGTCAGATCACACCTGATGGAGCAAGCCCCTGATACTGAGTTCTAGCAATTTAGATGCTGGGGCCCCACTGGGCACCTGCTGCTGTGTATGCTGTTTACAGCCTGGCTTCCTTGACTGCTATTGTGCATAGCTGCGCCCTATATGGCTTGCGTGTGTTGCACTGGACAAGCCCCCTTATACTTAGTGTCTTCAATGCATCCTTCCACTACCCAAACAGGGGAAGACCACATTAGTTCCACAAGAAGATTAGGAGAGGGTGGCTGAGTGAGCAAAACGACCTTCCCAAGGTCACACAGTGAGAGGGGGTACCGAGCATGAATGAATGCAGGCTCAGGAACTTGGCCTGGGTCTGAGAGGCTTCTCTCCCTCTCGCATAACTTCTGAGAAGCAGCAGCTGCCCCACAATGAAGGCTGTGGACTGAACGAATGAGTTGGGTTAGGAAGAGGCTAAAAGAGCCATACATCACAATCTACATGATATATGTTTGCGTTTCTCTTGAGGGAGTTATGTAGAGCTAAAATTGCTGGGTCAGCTGGTGTTTGCTGAGCATGTGGCAAAAAATGCCTTGACTGTTGTACATGTGTGTCAGCCATGTAGGAAAGTCCATGTTCCAGGGCTGGGATGAGACTCAGTTGGTCAAGTGTTAGCCTAGTAAGGCCGAGACAGTGGGTTTGGTCCCTGGCACCACACAAACCTGCTATAGCAGCACACGCCTGTAACTCAGGATTGAGATAGAAAGGCAGGAACATCAGTAGTTGAAGGCCATCCTTGGCTACGTGGTGGAGCCAGGCCAGCCTAGGCTACAGAAAACAGTCTGAAAGGAAGGAAGGAAGGAAAGAAAAAGGGAAGGAAGGAAGTCCATTTATCTCTCTGTCATGATTAATGCTTGAACCCAGAACGCTTGCCTAAAAAGCCAAGTTGTGGAGAGACTGTGAGCTTGAGAGGGCGTTGGGCATCGGAGGTGCTTTGGTTGGGCTGCCCATCCCTGTGGAGATTTAACCTGTTAGTAGTACGCCCCCCCGCAAGAAACTTTCAGCTCTGTGTTGTCACTTTTTACTGTGGGGGGTGGCAAAGTAGAGAGTCGCCTGCCATGGGAGGGGATGAGTGTTCATTCCAGAGGGAAGAGCCGGTGCTGGCAGACTTCGTAGGGTGGGGTGAATGCTCCGACTTTGCAGCCAGGTCAGACCGGATCTCATCTTCTGCTCACTCACCTACTAACCTTGGCTGGGACCTCTGTTCTTTCTTCTATAAAATGGAGGAAAAACCTAACTCGATTACACTGGGGTGATGAATTGCCTAGTCTTGACAAGTTCAAGGACTAGTCATTGATGACCTACTATGTGCCAGGGCTTCACTGTTCTTGCTGAGGAGGAACCAGGAGGACAGGAGACAGTCCCTGCTGATGGAGGCCATTGACAGCAGGCAGACAGATCCCAAGCAGAATCAGTGAGCGTCACCCGTGACCAGCGATAACAGAAGGAGGTAAGTAGCCTTCTGCTTCAGAAGGGCTCCAGGAGAGGTGTTACTTAAGGTGATGCTTGAGAGGGGCATGATTGGAGCTGGGGGAATGGTGCCTTGGGCGTGGGAACAGCATATGCCAAAGAAGAGAGAGCAGCACAGAGGAGCTGTGGACAGCTGGGGTCTGATGAGGCCTTGAGGAGCTCTGAGCTTTCTATGAAGGGCGAGTTTCTGTTCCCTACGTTCACACCACACCGACTGTTATTCCTCTTCCCCTGACCTGCCTGAATCTCTTTGTGAAAACCCAGAGCCCAGCAGGTGCAGAGCTGGGGTCTGCAGGCGATGAGCTGGGGTTTCTTCTCCAACCTCTCAGGCAGGCCTGGCAAGCTGTGGGCACCAGCTGGCGGCTAGAGTGGTTCCGACTGAGGGTGGTCCAAGGGCCTGGAGTGGGGGAACCATCTGCGGCTCCCTATTGTCCACTGGTCCATTGTCTGGTCCACACCCTCTGCTCTAGGGACCGGGAGGAACAATGGGAGAACATGATCCCTGGGCTCTTGTTTCTAGGCCTGGCCCCTTGCTCCTCTATGACACTAGGAGAATGCCCTCCTGGGGCGGAGGTGGGGGTGGGGAGGTTGTGGAGGGTGGCTCTGTCAGGCACCACAGGCATCCTGCCCTTTCTCATCACTATCTCCTTGGCAACTGCAGCTGCCACCTTGTTACGGGTTTTTTTTGTCTCCTAGGTGTTTTTTTTTCCTCCTTCGGGTCCCCCCCAAAGAATAGAGTGTTTCTGAAAAAGATCAGATTGTCACCTCCAGAGGGTCCCCAGGTCTTGTTGCTCAGCTTGAGAACTCAGGCAGCCCGGGAGTCCAGGGAGGGGCAAATGAAACGATGTCATGCTCAAGGTGCTGACCAGAAGCAGGCACCCAAAATAAACTCAGATGACATTCGCAACAGAGTATTGACACTGTCGTCTTCCCCATTGTGACCCCTCCCCCAAACACCAGACCTTTATTAAACTTCCCAGATTTCATTTTACAGGTCAAGATCAGTGTCACTCAGACTCAGCCAGCACAAGGCAAGGGTGGGTCGTGGAGGGAGCCGGTGCCAATAGCTTTCTACTGGTTAGTGTGCCTGGATGTATGGGCCCAGGTCTAGAGGCCCAGTGAATGGGGATGAGACCCTGAGTGTTTCTCCATTGGCTCAGTCTTCCCTCTAGAGAGCAAGACTCAGGGCTTGTAAGGGCAGCTTGTCTGAGCTCTGGTGTTTGGGAAGTCAAAAGAGTTAAGATGCTGATAATCATAGACTATGTGTGTGTGTGTGTCCATGGGAACATGTGTGTACTGGTGTGTGTGTGTGTGTGTACACACTAGAAGTCAGCCTCAGCTAATGCTCCATGGTTTCTGAGATCTGCCATGGTTTCATCCACCATGGATTTTGAGACATTGCTTCCCATTGGCTTAGATCTCACCATGCATGCTAGACTGGCTGCCTGATGAGCAGAGATCCTCTTGCCTCTGCCTCCCCAGCACTGGGAGTATAAACACCTTGTCTGCATTTACATATGGGTCCTAGGGACCAGACTCAGGTCTTCGTGCCTGCACCGCAAGCTCTTTAATAATGGAATCATTGCCTCAGTTTCCTTAGGCAATCAATTCTTAATTTCTTTTTTTTTGAGATTATAATACATAATTACATCATTTCCCCCTCCCTTTTGTTTCTCCAAACCCTCCAATAATACCCTCTTTGCTCTCTTTCATATTTGCGGCCTCTTTTTTATTTAATTACTGTTACATACATATATTTGTGTGCATATATATATTCCTAAATATGTAAATACAACCTTCTCAGTTTGTATAAGCCATAGACAATGTTTACTGAGCGTTTTTCCTGTGCCAAGAATTGCCTGGACACATAAAAATATTTTATTTATTCACTTGCAGCCCCTGGGATTAAACCCAGGGCCTTGTGCATACTAGGTCAGCATGCTACCATGCTACCACCGAGCTGAGTCCCTACCCCTTTGTGTACAGGAACTCAATCTTCACACCTCCCGGTGGCAGTAATTATTGCTCTCATACCCGCTTTATTGATTAGAAAGCTGAGGTGAAGAGAGCCTAAGTACATTGCCACAGTCCTGCATCCAGCGGGCGGCAGATCCAAGACCTTCAACTGGACAGTTTAACTTTGGGATCTTTGGTATTATTCTAATTCTTTCCATTGCCTGGATCCTCAGGGGCTCCCAGAACATGAGCCCAGCTTATTCCTGCTCCAGGCCAGAGCTCTCTGGAGACACAGAGGAGGAGGAGTGGGTCTGGGACCGGGCAGGTAGCTCAGTGGGTAAAGCATGCCACTAAATAAAGGCATGAGGACACTGAGTCCCCAGAACCCGGGTAAACCCAGATGGGGTAGTGAGCATAGTATCTCCCTGGGAAGTTTGCAGGTCAGCTAGCCTGGTGTATGCAGTGCAAATGACAAGATCCTGTCCCCAACAAGATAAAAGGTGGGGTTCCCAATGCTAGAGGTTATCCTCTGATTTTTGAATGTCTCATGGCACGGGGTATCTGTGCTCACATATGCAAATGCACACCCACCTTCACCACCACCACCTCCACCACCACCGTCACCAAAACAACAGCAACAACAAAGAGGTCTAGCTGTCACTTGCAAATGCATTGATCTCCTTGGAGTTAGGCTTAGACATCCAGTCTTTGTGTCCTGACTTAGCTTTGTGACCTTAGATGAGCCAGATCACCTGGAATTGATTTCCTTCTCTGTCACTTGGGATGGATGACACCAGTGCCCTCATCACAGAGATGATGGGAGCATTAGATGAACAACCTCGTGTGACACCTAGGACAAAGCCTGCCTCAGAGACCGTGGGTGTTAGGGGATCATTATTATGGCTGTCACCACTCCCCTCAGGGTGGTCCTGGGACTTGAACAATACGTGAAGGCACTTTGTACTGGAGACAATTGTGCAAATATCAGGGCTTGGTGTGACTCACGCAGACACAGAGTGTTCAGTCTGGGAGGTGGCAGGGGTGGGGGCTGAGATGAGAGCCATCTCCCTGGCATCCAGGGCCAAGTGCCAGCCCAGTGGGCTGCAACGAGCTCACCAGCAGGCAGGAGGCAGGCAGGCTGCTAGTCCCCTCGCTCTTGAGGCAGAGGCAAGAGTGCACGCACGTGGTTCCTCAGTCCCCACTGTCAACAGAATGGAGGTTTCCCCCTAGCTCTAGCTTCTAGGGTGTGGAGAATGTGTGTTCCTGTGTATGTGGATGCGCATGTGTGTGTGAGAGTGTGGGTGTGCACGCACATGTGTGCACATGCTGTGGAACCCAGAGGTCACTAACAAATGGCTCCTCAGGAGACATCCTCCTTGTTTTTATTTTTAAACTTTTTTGTCATTAAATATTTTGAAGTATTTTTAATGTATGTGTCTGGAGACAAACACCTTATATTTGTTTTTAAAATTTTTATTTTGTTGGTGTTAAAAAATTTTATGTGCGCATCAGTGTACCTGCTTGCCTGTACATACACCATGTTTATGCAGTTCCCCAGGAGGTCAGAATAAGCATCAGATACCCTGGAACTAGAGTTTTAGGCATTTGTGAGCCATGATGTGGGTGCTGGGAACCTGACCCAGGTCATCATGTGCTCTTAATCACTAAGCCATTTTTCCGCCTTTTTTGTTGGTTTGTTTTATTTTTGTGGGGAGGGGTGTAATTCCTTTAGCCACCCCTAAGGCTGCACTTCCGGGCTCGGAGGCCAGNCATCTTTCCATCCGCGGAAGAATAGTATTACTGATAATATTATTGGTAATATTATTAATAGAATAATAAGGGGTGTTGTTGTTTTTGTTGTTTGAGACAGGGTTTCTCTTTGTAGCCCTGGCTGTCCTGGAACTTGCTCTGTACACTAGACTTGTCTCAAACTCACAAAGATCTGTCTGCCTCTGAGGGAGTAAAGATGTGTACAACCATCTCCGGATTCTACCTTGTTTTTTAGAGATAAGGTCTCTTCCTCGGACTTGGGGCTCATCAATTTTTCTACGTTGGCTGGCCAGTGAGCCCCAGGGATCCAAGAGTACCATTACCCAGAGTTTCATTTGGGATCTGGGATTGAACTCAGGCACTTACACTTGCACAGCAAGTGTTTCACCCCCCCGAGCCAGCTCTCCATCTCCCTATCCCTGATTTTTGATAGCTCTAATGATGAGGAATAAAAATGCAAGTAGAAAACAGACACATGCAGGGGTGTCAGACAGGTGCTTCTCCTCTGTCTCTGGGATTGTACTGCTTACCAAACAACTGGTGGGCGCTCCCTGTGGTAAGTGGAGGGCGTTTCCCAGCCCCCAGATCTGGCTGTCCTGACACCCACTTGCTCTGGCAAAGGTTAAGTGGAAGAGGTTGTGATGCATGGGGTCCAGCCGCAACTGTAGCTTTCCAAGTTTCAGCTGTGTGGCTTTGGGAAAGTGGCTTAACACGAAGGGCTCTGTCTCTCTAACTTGGGACATCACAGACCCCACCTTGGCTGTCATGTGGCTGCAGAGAAAATGTACACAAAGCCCTTGGGAAAGTTGGGCTGCGGGATGGTTCTCACAGGTTCTGACTTAGGTAGGTGGGAACCTGAATCCCGGTTCCACCACTTCCTGAGGGTGTGGCCTTTCTAACTGTGGGTTTCCATCTGTACACTGGGTCTGCCACAGGCTCTCACCCTTCATTGAGGACTCCCATGTATAGAGAGCTTGCCATGGCACTGGCTTCCAACTAGGCTGGTCAGGAAACCTGGGGTAGGGAGGTGCTCTCCGTGATGTCCCTCCTTACTCCTCAGACTACCTCATGCCACTGATAGAGCCTCTTAGAGACGCTGGCCTCTTAGAGGTCAGCTCTAGTCCAGTTCTTTGACTGGGAAGCTTAGGCCTAAAGTAGCACTTTCTTAGGATCACAGAGAGTCAGTGGTCAGCACTGCAGCAAGGTCTCCTAGCCAGGTGCTTCCTGGGATGGCAGGGTTCTTGCTCTTCTGCAAGGTGTGTGCATTTAGGGGTTGATGACTCAGGAGGTGGACCAAGTCAGTCCTTTCGCTCTGCCCTGTGTAAGCTGGACAGAAGGGGCAGGTATCCAGGGTGAGGAAGGCCTCTGATGGATCTTCCCTGTGCACCCCTCCCGTGTGGGTGTAGAGGAACCCCTGGGAGGTTGGCATCCCCCTTACCATCTGGTAGTGGCAGATTTGAAGTGACAAGTGACTGCTGCAGGAGGCTGGAGGGCAGCCAGACCTAAATTATTCTCTCCGGGTCTCCATGGGGAAACAGTTTTGAGGAGGGTGGTGCCTTTCCCAGGGTGCCCCGTTGGGCAGAGGCAGAGCGAGAGCTGAAGCCTGGGCTGCCTGGCTTAGTGTTTTTGCTTTCTGCTCCATCTCCTCCCCCATCTCCCTGGGATTCTGGCCTGTGGGTGTAATTGAGAGGAGGCACAGATAGGCAGGATGGAGCCTGTCCCAGCCATGCTTCATCCTGGCAGAAGTTTCCTTGGGGCAGTCCTTTGCACCAGGTGATTACAGGGCTATCACAGCCCAGACACACCCTCTTGGGTCCTTCTCTAGGGACCAGCCCTGACCTCATCAACTGGAGCCAGTCCAGTTATTGAGTCAGGGATTCCAGGAGTATGCTCACTTGCAGGGAGGATGGAAGGGTTTCCCACCCTTTCCCTGGCTGACGTGGTTGGTTTGCTACTATGCACAGGTGTACATGTACATACATATGCATAGATGTTCATGCATGTACGTTAGTATGTATATGCATACATGTGTGCAAGTGTATATATATATATATACATATGTGTGTGTATGCATGTGTAGGTGCATTGTGGACTTGTCCCACTGCTGCACTGTATGAATATTATTCCCATATGTGCTGAGTTCATCTGTAGGCCTACTATGCACTGTATGGAGCATATGTCCACAAGTATTCTCTCTACCCTTTCCTTGTCTGCTGTGTAGATCTCCCTAGTCGTGTGATACATGTATGGGTTGTGTTCTGTGTGCAAAGTGGGCTAGGACCCCAGGAACAGGCATTGGGCATGCTCACAGCCCAAGCTCTTCTTGCATAACACTGTGCATTGAGTGTGCATGGTGTGAACACACAGAGGGGCAGTCCCGTGGCACCAGGCTGGACTCTGTCTGGGCTGGGAAGGGACTTCTAGGTTCAGTGTCACAAACCTGTCCTGCCTGATTGCCAGCACCGTTAGCTTGACCTACACTCTGCTTCCATGGCTCCAGCTCTCACAGTGTGGATAGGCCCAGGACATAGGTAATACCTGCAGGGAGCTGGAGGTAGAAGGTCACTGAGGGGTGAATCCTGTGCTGAACCCAGTGCCACTCAGAGACCTGGACACCTGCAGCTTCCCACGCAGGAGACAGGAGCAGGCACTGGGGCTTCTCTCTCTTGGACAATCTGTTCTGTGACCATTGGCCCCCAAGATCTGTTGGCCCCAGGTCCCCTGTCATCTTATTTTATATAGTATAGGTCCTGACTCTCTCTGTAGGCACACAGGCTCCTGGCAGCCTTTTGCCTGCAGCTGACCCCACAGCTGGCCTTGCTTCATCTAAAGGTGAAGAGCCTAGCTCTGTGTTGGGTCAGTTACTCAAGCCATCACCCCCCCATCATCACTCCCCCACTCTCAGGGTTACCTCCAGACACCCCTGCAGCCACCCAGTGGGGTGGGGAGGTGCTAACATCTGGCACCTGCATCCATCCCCCACGGTGTCCTCATGTAATCCAGGCAGAAGTGTCTGTGCACCAGGCAGGAGCTCTTCACCCCCGGTCCAGGGCTGCCATGGCAACATAGAAGTTGGCTTGCCATCTGCTGTCTGTGGGGACCTCAGTCGGGCCTCTGCCATGCTAGAGATTAGTGTGGGAAGACAGCTGACTTGTTCTGGGACAGTCATTGGCCACATCTGGTGCTTCTCAGCTCTGGAGTGTTTGGACATAAGGAAGCCTGGAGTCCCTCAGGCTGCTTGCTGGAGAGGAGTGGATATCAAGAGAGCCCGCCGTGTCCCCCACCCCCCTCGGGCTGGGCTCTCCTAGTTACAGCCTCTTCCAGAGAAGGGTTGGGGTTTGTTTGATCACACTGGAATGTACATGGTTAACCCCCTCCGGCAGGGCAGTGAATTTGGGGATGCATAGAAACCTGGCCTTTAACAGTAGTTAGAAACTTAAGTTAATAAATTATCATGAGGGAAGATTTGAGGTATGGGAGGTAGGCTAAAGTGTGTGTGTGCATGTGCGTGTGTGTGTGTGTGCAGGTGTGCACACCTATGTGAAACCCAGAGGAGAGCATCAGGTGTTCTACTTGGTCATTCTTCACCTTATTCCCTCCAGACACAGTTTCTCACTGAACTTGGAGCTAGACTGGTAGCCAGAAAGCCCCAGTAATTCCCCTGCCCCTGTCACTGCATCCCCAGCAGTTGGGGTACAGAGTCACTTCCCACCATTTATTTTTAAGGCGAGTGCTGGGAGTTTGAACTTGGGTCTTCATGTTTGTGTGGCATGCGCTCGTCTCATCTCAAATCCTAAAACAGTGTAAAAATAGTCACTAACAGCTTTGGGTCAGAGTGAGATCCTGAGCCCGTCCTTGGGTGTCTTGATGAAGGGCCGGAGGTGCCCACTCCTCACTTGACCTGGGTCTCTGAGGCCTCTGCCTCTGCTACGAAGCTGAGCCTTCCCCACTGCAGATTCTACCCCCATCACTGCTGTCTCCTGAGAACTTGGAAAAAAAGAAGTTTTCCCTTCCACACTCGGTGTCTGGTGTGAAAAGAGCAGCGGAGAGGGGACGGGAGTCAAGATTCCAGCAGAGACTGGATGGGAGTCAGGCAGGGTTGGAGGTGGAAGTGGGGGAGGGAGTGCAGTACGGGGAACCCTGAGTGGGGGGTAGGAGCGGAAGGAGACTACTCTCAGTGTGGTTGAAGTCTTCTAAGAGAGAGTAGGGTGCCTGTGGGTGAGTGGCTTCCCTCCCCATGCCTCAGTTTCCTTATTTGAAAAAGAAGTACGCAGACCTGCTTGGGGTGGGGCTGCAAGGGAGGCTGATACAATGAGAGCCTGCGACTGCTTAGAAAAGGCAGTTTTACCTCTGTCTCCTCTGTGGATTCTCTGCTGGAGAGGGAAGTTTCTAGAACCGCCCACAGTCCTTGTTAAGGCACATACCTCAGCATCTGAGTCCTGCATCCATCCACCGAGAGAGGAACCATCTCCTGAAGACCCTGGGACAGGCCCCACAGGCCTCTTCACCTTGGTGACGGTGACTGGTGCACAGGCTGAGAGGTTGGAGAACTGAGTTCACCCCAATGGACCCCCCAGCCCAAGCCTACACCAGTGATTAGGACAAATCCAAACAAAGGGTTTTTCTCAAAGGTGGAGCCCACCTCTCTGCCGCACCCTAAACAGGCCACAGTCAGCATTAGCTGCACCCAGCTTGTATCTGAGCTTGTGCATGTAGAGGCCAGAGGTCCACGCTGGGTATCCATCCACCCTCCCCCTTTAGTGAGGTCTCTCATTGAACCCACTGATGTGGCTAGACTGCTGGTCAGTGATCTTGCCTCCATCTCCCCAGTGTTGGGGTGACAGACACACACCACCCAGCCGACCTTCCTGTGCCTTTGCAGCAAGCATTTCCCCCACTTCGCCCG
>LOEQ01000613.1:530276-549074 GCA_001685075.1 Bramus lutescens | reverse complement strand
GCTCCATCAGGAGGGAGGGGCTGCTCCATCAGGAGGATCTGCTCCATCAGGAGGGAGGGGCTGCTCCATCAGGAGGGACTGCTCCATCAGGAGGGGCTGCTCCATCAGGAGGGGCTTCTCCATCAGGAGGGGCTTCTCCATCAGGAGGGGCTTCTCTATCAGGAAGGGTTTTTCTATCAGGAGGGGCTGCTCCATCAGGAGGGGAGGGGCTTCTCTATCAGGAGGGGCTGCTCCATCAGGAAGGGAGGGGCTTCTCTATCAGGAGGGGCTGCTCCATCAGGAGGGGCTGCTCCCTAGTTGTTTCCTTTGCTGTGTTTGTAATAGCTGCTACTGGGCCACCATGATGGCTGGTCACTTCTTTGGTACTCCAGTGTTTTCTCCTCCCTGCTTCTTCTCCCATCATCTCGAGTAGGGGAGGGTTTGCTTCAGGGCATCATTCCAAGATACCCTTGGAATCTTCTAGCCTCTACTCCTAGGAGAGAGCCCAGGTGCTTGTGAGGACAGGGCAGGGGCTGTTTTTCTCTGAGGAGATTCATTTCCTCATAAGTGGGGGCAGCTGGGGACCCCATGGGTTTTTAAGTCTTTCTCAGGGCAAATGTCTGCCCCGAGACAGCCTCTTTTCTGCGAAACCAGAGAAGCCCTTGCCCGCCTGTCCAGCACCCCTTCTGCGCCTCCTGACTTTCATCTTTCGTGAGGTTTCTCTTTCCTAAAGGTGGCGTTGTGGCTCCCCAGGAGCGCATGGTGGGAGCTAGAAGCTTTTTAATCATTATTTTTCTCCCTGCCAATTGATCTTTGTTTTCCAGAGCTGAGATTCTTTCCATTGCAAGGAGAAACATTTCTTCACATCAGTCAGAGTGAAAAACGCATGTACCGCAAACCATACTTCCATGTTCCATGTGTGCCCGCTCCTGGTGCCTGCTTGCAAAGGCCCCACTTACATGGAGATGAGCACCTGGAGGGTGGCTCCCCGTGGCTTCAGTCCCTTGTAGTCTCACCCTGTCACTTCTCATAGCTATAGTGTCCACTGGAGCCCCCTGGAGGAAGTTAGTTTATGTATACAATGGCAGGAGAGGAGATGCTCGCTATAGGCTTAGTACTGAGGGTCTGTGTGTATGGCCTGTGTGGAGGTGTTAGTCTGGGCATGCCTATGTGCCATGGAGATGCCAAGCACAGCTGTGAACCGTGGACAGAACATATAACCCTCGGGACACTGGGCAGTACGCAGCGCTGTAGTATTTTCCTCTTTTAAGGATGTAGAAATGAGAGGGAGATAACTCAGTTGGTAAAGTGCTTGCTTTGCAAACATGAGGGCCCAAGTTCATTTCCCCAGAACCTATGTTAAAAAAAAGAAAAAGTAGCATGAAGCATGATTATAATTATAATCTCATGCTGGGAGGGTGGACACGGGTGGATCTGGAGTTTGCTGGCTAGCCAGCTTAGGCTACCCAGCAAGTTTCCAGCTAATAAAAGACTTAATAAACAAGGTGGCTGGCATCTGGGGAATGACAGCCTTGGTTGGCCCCAGTTTCTGTGTGCATATGTATCTTCCCATGAACCTGCACACATATGTGAGCATAAACATGTACGTGCACATGTGCTGTGGGACAATGGTTTTACCCTGTAAAGATTTGTTTCCTGTACTTGTTTAATAAATGCTGATTGGCCAATAGCCAGGCAGAAAGTATAGGTGGGACAATCAGGCAGGAATTAGAGGCGGGGCAACAAGAACAGGAGAATTCTGGGAATAGGAAAGCTCAGTCTGCAGTTATTACCCAGACACAGAGGATGCATGATGTGACTGCCTCACGGAAAAAGGTACCAAGCCACGTGGCTAACACAGACAAGAATTATGGACTGATATAAGTTATAAGAATTAATAAGAAGCCTGAGCTACTGGGCCAATCAGTTTATAATTAATGTAGACTTCTGTGTGATTTCTTTGGGATTTAATGACTGTGGGAACTGGGCAGGACAAGGACTGGGTGAGACAGAAACCTCAGTGTGTGTGCTTGCACACATACATACACACACACACACACACACACAAACGGGCCAGGGATATTACATAATGCTATAATTTGGATTGTGAATGTCTCCCAAAGGCTCATGAGTTGGTCACATGCCTAAAGGGCTATTTGAAGGTTATGAACTTTTAAGAGGTAGTGGGAAAAAATTGGGCCTTTGGGTACATGTCCTTGAAGGGGTCTCCTCTCTCTTAATTTTCCAGCTACCACAAGTGGAAATTTCCTCTCACAATACACCCCTGCCATGACATACAAAGCAACCGATGTAAATGTCTTGGCTGAATCTCCTCCAGCTGCCTGATGGGCCTTTGTTCTTGTCGGCTATCTCAGGAATTTTGTCGCAGCAGTTGAAAGCTGACAAGTTCCCATAGCTTGTTCAAGGTTTTGCCATGAGGAAGTTGGAGTGCCAGGGTCTTGAACTCAGGCAGTGGCTCCATTGTTCACATTCCCAAGCCCTAAGGTATCTGGGAAACAAATGCCTTTCAGTGTAGGCACTTCAAGGGTTAAGCTGGTCCCTGGCCTGGCTCTTTCCCTCCACGCAGGCATGTAAGTGGATGACTGATCTGCCCACAGGTATGAGACAGGGAGGTGGCCGAGGAGTATGTGCACTCTTGCTCGAAGCTGTCCCCTGGGGCCACCTGGAGTGCCTCACCTTCCTCTGAGGCTCATATCCTGTGGTCACTGCACCATCCTCTCCAGCACTGACCACCAGGGCCACATGTCCCAGCTGAGTCCCTGTACTACTTGCCTCCTTCCTCTGCCTGGCAGAGACCCTCACGTTGGGACAAATACCTCCACCAGGGACACATGAACCAACCGGGTGGAGTCAGTCCCTCCTTACCAAGTCCCCACAGTGTGACTTAGAGCTCCTTGTGTCCAGCATCCCACTTCTCAGCTGGTCATCTTAGGCAAGTTCCTCCCCTCCCCTTCTTCCCCTCACCTTCTTCTCTTCTCTCCTCCTCCCTTCCCTCTCCTTTACCCTCTTCTATCTTTGCTTGGGTTTATTGTTATTACTACTACTACTATATTTTTGAGACAGTGGCTTGGACCTCACCAGCTAGGCAGGCTGACTGGCCAGCAAAGGCCCCTGGGCCTTGCCTGTCCCCTCCTGCCCACCTCTGGAATTGTGAGTGCATGCCACCACACCCCACACTTTCTTGTGAGTTCTGGGGCTTAAACTCAGATTCTCAATCTTACAAGGGAGGTCTTTACTGACGGAACCAGCTCCTCAGTCCTTGGGCAAGTTTCTTATTGTCTCTGTGAGGGGATGATCCTGGTACCACCCTAAGACTAACCCAAGGCTTCTGGGAAAGGGCTGAGAGAGGGACCTGCCACTTAGCCTCTCTCCCTACTGCTCATGCTGGGAGAGTCCTGGCAGGTGAATTGGATTATTTGTCCATTCCTCTTACAAAGGTATGGACCAGCTCTTTCTCCTTCGCTGGGACCTGGCTCTGTCCTGGCCTGTTGCTGATGTTGCTCAAGGTTGACCGGCATCTGAATGAGGGGATTTTAATTTTCTCCGGGAGAGGGGGCTGTTCTTGTAAGCAGTGGACTCGATCCCATTCCTCGGTCTCAGGGGTGGGCTCAGGATGACTGCCCTATGCCAAGGATGCAAAGTAGGGCAGGCCTGCCCCCCCCACAACGGCACCGTTGTTCCTAGTTCTAATCAGCAGAGCACCCGGGAAGCATGGCGTGATGCCTGCTTAGATGGTGACACAGCCTGGTGAGATGGCTTTGGGAACCTCAGTGGCCTCTCTGTAAAACCAGCTTCCTGACCTAGGTAAAGGGCTCATGGGTGGGACAGCTGCTGGAGTGGCAGAGGGGTCATGTGTCTGTTTTATGTCTATCTTCCCATAACCACTGCAGCAACACAGGGCAAGGGCATGGCCGTGCCCACAGCCCTAGAAGCTGTGCCTGATACCCAGTATGTGC
Source organism: Bramus lutescens (assembly GCA_001685075.1). Lineage (NCBI taxonomy): Eukaryota > Metazoa > Chordata > Mammalia > Rodentia > Cricetidae > Bramus > Bramus lutescens. The sequence continues at coordinate 545,118 of LOEQ01000613.1, read as the reverse complement.
TGGCTAGTAGCTGCCAAATGTAGAATCAGCCTAGAAGGTGGGGGCCATTTGGAGGTCTCCCTCTAACTCAATATCCAGTTCCACAGACTGACTTAGAGCTGTATCAAAGTCCCCTGGACACCACCTCTGACCCATCCCAGGATGGTTAAACCCAAGGTACCACCACCCCTACATGGCACTGTGAGCTCCAAGAAGGCGGGCAATGGACCATATTATTTAGGTTATGTACTAGGTTAGATATCTTGGTCATACCCTTGCGCACCAACCTCCGTCTCTGTAGAAAGGGTCCAAGGCCTGTTTCCTGGAGGAGTGGGTTCATAAGACCATGGAGCAACAGAACCAGCTTGAATTCTAGTTCTGCTCAGTCGAGCTGTGTAACTCCAGCCTAGTGATGTAACCTCTCTGAATTTTAGCTCCCTCGTCTGCCAACTGAGGGAGATGGAGCTTAGTGGCCTGGGGGTAACTGTGAAGATGGAGTGTGAGGATAGTCACAAACCTCAGAGTAGAGGCTTTCCCAAACACATGCTGTGATGACGGAAGATGGGGTGGGGGCTGTGATATGGGCAGGCATCTGCAGCCGGGACCTCAGCATTGGCAAGAATGATGGGTGGGAGCTTTGCCTTCATAACCGGAGCCTCATACTGCCAGAAGAGCTGAGGGGCCCCTGGCATCTGTTTGCCCGGTTCTTGTCGAGTTGGAGGGAGCTGGAGGCTGGGGAAGTGACGAACTGTGGCAGCCACGGGACACATGGGACACTGCTGAACAGCAGTTTCCATCTTGTTATCTTAATGCTTCCTCACAACAGCTCTGGTGATTGTTGGCTCCCTGTTCAGAGGGGGAGGTGAGAGCCCAGAGATGTCAGCTGACTTCAGGTCACTCAGCACAGCAGCTGCTGGAGGGAAGCCAGGCAGAGGGTGTCTATTTCGAAAGGAAGGTGACAAGCCTTCCCAGCACCTGCCCATCTCTGCCTTAACTCCCTCTTACTGCAATCTCAGCCTATTGGTCCCGAAGACCTCAGACCATGAGCCAGATACGTAGGTTCAAATCCTGGCCTTGCCACTTCCCAAGTCTGTGTGCTTAACTTTCTGGGGTCTGGGTTCTTTGTGGGTCAAATGGAAGTGATGCTTGAGTCTGTTCTCAGGTGCTGTTTTGGGGAGTTGTACAGTCCATCAGTGTGTGCCCCTACCTGGGCCTCAGTTTTTCCATATGCCAAATGGATGCTGTTGACTGATCACTGATTTGGACTGGATACTTGGTGGTAAAAATTTTGTTTTGTATCCATAGTAACCAATGAGTTTGGACTTTTTAGTTCCATTCCCTAGATGCTGAAACTAAGGCTAAGTGAATTGACATACTGGAAGCAACCTGGCTACTGGGTCCAGCTCACACTCAGCCCTGAGGGGCTGCAATCCACAACTTCCAGTCTTCTCACCTCCCCTGCCTTTGAGTGGCACTTCAGGGACCCTGTTAGGGGCATTCCACTAGCCTTGGCCTTTGGAGTTCCCGCCCTCTGCTGAAGAAGTAAATCCACTCTCACTTGTGGGGTTCCAGTCCTTCTCATCCTCAGGCTGTGGCAGGCCCTTTACTGGCCCCAGACTCTGAGTGCTAGGGACTGAGTCTGTTTCCTATGTGAGAGGCCTTTGCCCAGCCCTGCTCTGCTTCTGGAACCTCCACGTCAGGCGGCAACAGCCGCAGGTTACATAACGAACAGCCGGTTATGTAAGAGTGAAGTAGGCCCTGGGGGGGTGGAGGGGTGGGAATAGAGTGGTCCTCAGCTTCCAGCTGAGGCCCAGCAGAGCGCTTGGCTCCCACACCCATGGTGCTCAGCTGTCCACCCAGGCCTGGAACTGGGAATGGGCCTGGTGCACATAGGAAGCACAAGCTGCTTGGTGTCAGGTGGCCTGGTCAGGAGCCTAGAGCCCTAGTTTGGGGCTTGCTCTTCATGACTTTCTTTTCTGGGCCTCTGTTGGGTGGTGCTGAGCCCTCCACTACCCCTCCCTGCTCTAGGGGCACAGCACTTTTATCTTGGAGAAGAGGCTTTCATCCTTAGATTCTGGCTCCCTCTCTGGGTGTTTGTTGTCTTCTCCGGGCCCACTTACCCAGAAAAGAATTCAATATTAGCTTCTCTGAAACTGGGGTGTCTGGACTTTGGGGTTCTGGAGGTTGGCAAGAGAGCAGATGGGGCACCTCATCTCCTCACCTCCAGTCATACTTGGATAAGTTTTAGCAACAAAGACTACCAATGTCTGAGCACTTCCCCCAGCCAGGTGCTGTAGGCACTAGCCCAACTCTCCCGAAAACCCTACAAAATCCGTATGGTCACTGTCCCTATTTTACAAGTGGCACTGATGCTCAGAGTGGGAAAGTGGCCAACCCAAACTCACACAGTTAGTTCATGGCCTTGCCACGGTGTGTTTTCAGACTTGTTAGGCTCCAGGACCCATGACAGAATAAGAGCAGACTCTGCCCGGTTCTGTCTAGGGACAGAAGTGGGGATGGCCAGATGGCCTAAGCACACTGTTCTGTGGTCTGAGCTCTGAGGAGTGTCCATCCCCCTCACTAGCCACCCCCGGATCCCCTCTGGACTCACCCTCCCCTGTGTTCCCTTTATGCCGCCCACAGTGGCCCTAGAGCATCTGTGGAGTGGGCAGCACAGCCTGTGGGCTGAGTGGGCAGCTGGCAAGAGGGTCCTCAGACACTTGTATTTTAAACCCGGTTTCTGCCAACCCCTGCAGTTGGCTCAGGCAGGTGGAGGCTTCTCCTTTGGGCTTCTCTGAGAAGGAGGCTGGGCCACCTCTGATGCTGGAGTCTCCCAACTTGGCATCCATTTGTGTGTGGGGTTGGGGGGAATGGACTGCTCAGTATTGGACTGGAAGGGGTACCTGGGGGTGCTGGGGGCCCTAGCAGTCCAAGCTAAACTCATACAAGCTGTGGGCAGGTCTGGGGCTACAACTCAGGAAATGGAAACCGGGGTGTAATTAGCATCGGGTGGCAGAGGAGCGTGGGAGGGCTGGGCAGAGGCGGAGGTGCCCTGGACTGGTGGTGGGAGGCCTTTAGGGAGCATAGAAGCCATTCTTAGATCAGGGAGAGGAAGTGAGTTAGTGGCAGAAGGAGCACTCAAACCCTGAGCTCCTGGTTCCAGGGAGCCATTGTGGTACCAGGGCAGTGTTGTTCTTGGGGGTTCTACTCTTGGATAGGGGCTTTACCTGTCCTGTAGGAGAGGAAGAGGGAGGAGGAAGGGGAGGGGAGGTGGAGATAGGGAGAGGTGGGCCTTGTGTTCTGTGCCACCACAGGAGACTCCAAGAAGGAACTGGATCAGGTTTCATTGTCAAGGCCACCTAAGGGTGGAGGGGAGAGTGGAGTCTTGGGGGTCACAGTGGGAGTGCTTCCTTCTAAACTGGGCACATCTGCCAATTTCCCTGCCCAATCTCCAGCTCTGGGAGATGTATGCAGGAGAAACACCCTGAAATGAAAGACAAGGGTGACTGTCAGGAGAACTTTTGGGCCTCATTTTCTTTACTTACCACACTGGGGAAACCATTAGCTGAAGCACCACTAATAAAAACTCATTGGGGTTCAACCTGAAGACCAGAAAAGCAAAGCAGCCAGCCACTCAGCCACTTTACCAAGCCAACTCTTACCTTGACCTCAGTCCGAAAATGGCGATCCTGCCTCCAGCAATCTCAGAATGAGACTGAGAGCTGTCCCCTCCTGTTTTATAATCCTCTCTAGTTCTGGGATTAAGGGCATGCACCACTACCACCTGGCTTGTATGGCAAGCTAGTGTGGCTACTGGGATTAAAGGTGTGTGTCATTGCTGCCTGGTTTGTATGGCTGGCCAGTGTGACTTTTACTTTTCTGATCCTCAGGCAAGCTTTATTTACTAAAATACAAATGAAATGCCACTACATCATCACTTACAAGTTCTCATTTCATGCTGGGAACAGGGAACAAACACACCCTTTCAATGTTATTTGAATTCACAATGGGCCATTTTTTTAAGGACTTACTTGTAATCATATATAAGTGTGCATCTGTGTGTGGGTATGTCCATGGGTGTGCAGACACCCTGGGAGTGCAGCATTGGCCACCTGATGCCCCGGATCTAGAACCATAGGTGGTTGTGAGCCTCCTGATGTGGGAACGCAACTCGGGTCTTCCGCTAGAGGTGCACACCCTTAGCCTGGCCACTGAGCCATTTCTCCCAGCCTCACATTGACCCATTTTTTTCTGATGAGGATGTGGAGACTCAGAGAGATGAAATGTGATTCAGCTGATAAGTGGCAGAACCTGGGTGTCTTCAGAGTCTAGCACTTAGCCTGCTCCTGGTGCCTCCACCCAGGCTGCCAGGGCTTCAATGAACCTTAAATAATAGGAAGAGAGGGTGGCTGAGGCTGTGCACAAACATAGTTGTCAGTGTCCTTCCGTGTTTTCCTCCCAGGACCTCCCTGAGGGAGCTCCAGAAACTTCCAAGCCCCTCCCCCCGCTTCCACTTGTCCTAGCCTTCACAGACAGAGACAATCACCCTGCTCCCAACTTGAAATTCTTCCATTTCCCCTACTGTGTTTGGGTCAAGCCCAAGCTTCACATCTTAGACTAAGGGTCTCCCTCCCTTCCTCCCTCCCTCCCTTCATCCTTTCCTCCATCTTTCCTGCCTTTCCTCCCCATGGTTTTTGATTCTAGGAACAGCACTCCCCAAAAAAGGGAGAGAGGAGAGAGGAGAAGAGAGAGGAGAGAGGAGAAGAGAGAGGAAAGAGGAGAGAAGAGAGAGGAGAGAGAGAGAAAGAGAGAAAGAGAGAGAGAGAGTCAAAAGAGGTCCAAAAATGACTTGATAACAGAAAAAGGAGATTTAAAAACAGATGCATGGATGTAATGATATTAGAATTTTTGCTTGGTTAAATATTTAGTTCCATTTTATTATTGAGTAGCATTCCATAGGATGTCAGTGTCCTTCTGTGTTCTCCTCCCAGGACCTCCCTGAGGGAGCATCCAGAAATAGGATGGATATACAATTTACTTAACCAACTGCCTATCAGAAAATATTTTACTTTTAGTTTGATATCCACCCAAAAAACCTCCTATATTACTTTTACATAGCCATTCCTACTTCCTTTTGATAACTATAGACATATATTTTCTTCAATGTTTTCTCTCATCATGCCTTTATTATTAATCACTATATTGATTTGTATTTTATTTCACATTGCTGTAGATTAAGCTCAAGGCTGAAAACATGCTAGGTCAGGGCTCTACTGTGGAGCCACATACCCTTCCTTACTGTTTTAGTTAAAGTGAATTTCTTGTATACAGTATATAGTTGGATCATTTTTATTAATAAACTACATAGCAAATCCCTGTCTTTTAGTGAATGCATTTGGACCATTAATATTTAATGTAATTGGTTTGGTTGGGTTTACCTGCCATTTAAATTTTTGCTTTCTGTTTATTCTCCGTATTTAATTCCTGATCTCTCATTTTTGCTTTCTTGTGGGTTATTTGAGCATTTCCCTGAATTCTCTTTTGGTGTCTCTACAGTGTATTTGAGTACATCCCTGTGTACACTTTCCTAGGTATTATTTTTTATGTGCATAACTTATTGTCTGCTGTGGTTGCCATGTTACCAGTATGAGTGAGATGTAGAAGTTCCTTCCTTTGAAGTTTCTTTCCTTCCTAATTGAGAATTACAATTATCCTAAATATTTCATTGCATCTATTGAGACAACATTACACTGTTTGCTTTAGTTACCAACTATAACTGAGAAAACCCATGAGGAAAAGGTGTCCATAATGCATACCTATATTTCTACTTTTTAGGTTTTTCCTTCATGATGTCTCAAGATTGTTTTCTCTCCCTATTAGTCTAAGAATGCTCTTCTCAGTCTCCTATTTTTCTTTTGCCTGATAATATCTTTTAAAAAATGATACTAAATATTGAAGCCAGGGCCTTGTTCATACTAGGTAAATACTCTACCGGTGAGCTATACCCCAAGCCTAATCTGATAATGTCTTGACTTTTCCTTGATTCCTGAAGGGCAGTTTCACCAGACATAGAATTTAGGGTTGAAAGGCTGCCCCCGTCACCAGCATTTGAAAATGCTGTACCATGTTCCTCTGGGCTCTGTGGTTCCTAAAAAGCCATGATCATCCACACCACAGCACCCAATGCCACTAGGATGAATTAAGAGGTGTTGGAAAGATGAGGAACAAGGTGGGCTTTTTGTTTTGTTTTTAGTTGATATTGAAGGGAAGGATGTTTAGGGGGTTGATACAGGGGGAAGGGAGGATATAGAAGGACAGGGAGGTGAGTGGGATTGGGGGTACATGATGTGAAATTCACAAAGAATCAATAAAGAATTGTGTTATAAAAAACATGGCCATCTGGACTATATTTTCCTAGTTATTTCATCCTTTTGCTTTCAATATCTTCCCTCTTTCTCTCTCTTTCATTCTCTCCCTCTATTTTTGAGGTGCTAGGGATCAAACCTGGGACCTGGGATTCACTAGAGGGTGCTCTACATTTAGAACTCAGCATCTTCTCCATCATCTCTTGTTTACTGAAGTTGGATTTGTGGTTTGTCTTAATATGATTTCCTTAAGCTTATTCTAGCTTTTGAAACTATAGGTTTATATTTTTGACCAAACTTGGGAAATTTTCAGTCAATCTTTTGTTTCTGTCACTGTCTTTCTCTGTCCCTGGCTCTGTGAAGGTCTGCTGTAGCTCTACAGACCCATGAAGCTCTCAAAAATGTTTATGAGTTTGGATGTTTTGCCCGCGCTGTGTCTGTGCTCCACATGAATGCCTGGTGCTTGTGGAGGCCAGAAGAGGGCATCAGATCTCCCAGGACTGAAGTTACAAACAGTTGTGGATGCTGAGCATCGAACCTGGGTCCTCTGGAAGAACATCTGTCTCTCCAGTCCAGATCTTGTTTTTGAAGTCAGTTTCTCTCTTGCTCAGATTGGGCCAACTCCATTGTTGTGTTCGAATTCATTGATTATTTCACTTCTTTGTCCATTTTGCTATAGAGCTTATGGTGTGTGTGTGTGTGTGTGTGTGTGTGTATGTGTGTGTAGGTTGTGGGGAAAGTTGGGATGCATACAGTCAAGATACAATGTATATATGTGAAAAATTATCAAAGGATAAAGAAAAGATATTTTAAATATTTTCTTATTTTTTTCTGAGACTCTCAGTCCCTCCCCCCCCATCTGTCTCAGGTGTGTTTGACAGGGCTTTGTTAAAGGATGTTTTAAAATGAATAACATAACACATCATGCACCCTAATCTCACTCACCTCCCAGTCCCTCCATATTAGCCTGTCACCCCTGTAGCATCCCCCCATAGGAACCCCATCCCAAAATAATTAAAAAACAAAACAAAAGAAATCCAACTTGCTTCCCCGTCTTTTCTGTCTTTCCAGCACCTCTTCGTTCCTCGTAGTGGCATTGGGAGCTTCAGTGTGTCACACACCTTTTGTTTGGTCAGCCCCATCTGCAATTGCTCATTGCTATGAGTCATTGGTCTGGTTTAAGGCCTCTGGCCTCTGGCACACCATCATGACTTGGACCCTCACCGAAACTTCTTTTGTGTATCCTGCTGTTGCCTGAGTCATGGAGATTCTGTGGCTATTTTCCAAAGGACCAATCCCTTCATGTGCTCCAGCAGGTCTAGATGGGGCAGATCCTAGGGTGGACCAACCCAAGGTCCAGGATGTGGGCCTGACTGGTTTCTGAGCTGGTCAGTCAGGTGAGGGGTGGGGCCTCTTTTACACCCCTGCCATCAGGGTCAACTCTCCCATGCTTGTGATGTGTGGTGGAGCCATCTCTTTTTAGTGGAGGGGCAGCTGTCCCATGGGGGCAGAGCCAGCTCTCCTGCTGCAGTGTCCAGCAAGGGACAAGGGTAGCTATCCCAGAGCCAGTGAAGGGCAGGGCCAGTTCAGCACAGCCCTTGGCTTTCAACACACATGGTTCCTATGCCCCACTGTGATAACACAGACCATGGACATCAACCCAGACCCCAGCTGCCATAGCACCACAGACACAGAGGAGACCCTAGGCAGCATCTTGGGCCAAATGTCACCATGGTCCTGGGAGGGAGCACAGGCCACTTAGATCAGTATGGCCCCAGCAGTGGCATGGCCCCAGCAGTGGCATGGCCCTCAGACACCAACATGACCTCAGGTGGTTGACCAGATCCTGGACATCCCCACGGCCCTCTGTGGTAACAGAAGCCATGGACGTCAGTCAACTCTGACCCTGGCTGTTGTAGAGCCATGGACTCAGATCTGGTCCTAGGCAGCAGCCTGGGCCCAGATGTCACCCTGGCTCTGGTGACAAGTGGGCCACCCATATCAGCCAGTCTGTTTCTCATGGCCTTTGCCTCTTGAGCTCTGCCTCTTTCCACAACACACAGACCCTTCTGTTTACCTTTCTCTCCCATTTCTCCACCACATGGTCACTCATCATAATGACACCTACTGGCCCAGTGCCTGTGGGTGTCTTTCACCGCCTGGGCTGAGTGGCACCAGGCAGGCCTGCCTGTCTTGTTAAAGGATTTTTATGTCGTCTACTTTTAGAAGGCTTTCAGCAGATTCTAACATCTCCACTGGATCTGCTTTATTGGGTTCAACTGACCATCTTTTCTCACTGAGCTGAGTTTCCAGTTTCTTGGTAGGATGAGTGACTTTCATCTATATTCTGAGTATTACACAGCTTTCTATCATGCTTACGTTTCATCTATATTCTGAGTATTATGCAGCTTTCTATCATGTTTTTGTTTTCTGACACCGTGCTGCCTCATTTGTTTTGGGGTGAGTACAAGTTCAGCCTCGTCACTCTCCTCCTTATGCTCCCCAGGGAAGGGCGGTTACTGCTCTTGGGCAGAAGTAGGTGCCCTGGCTGGATGGGGAAGGGTGGCTTGGATGGCTCCCCACTAACAGCGGAGCTAGGGAAGCCCCGGGACTAATGTGTTGGGACAGTTTGGTCTTTAGTCTTTTATCTCCACCAAAGCTGGGGGAGGGGAGGGACGCCTCATCCCCACTTGGGGTAGACAGAAGTCTGTGGTCCCTACATAATTTCTGCTGGCTCTGTGGTCACTATGATGGTGCCAGGAAGAAGGCAGGGGTGTCTCTGTATTAGTTGGCACAGCAATGGGATTAGTGTTGTCACCATGAGAGCAAAGCTGCCCAAAGGAAAAAAGGTGGAGGAGTAGAGAAGCCAAGTTTAGACCTAGAAGAAGATGGCCTTGGGGCTCCACTCAGGAGGTGCACAGTCAACCTCCAAGTAGCTACTTTCACTGGGGTCAGGCTGAGTCAGAAATGAGGCTAGGGGAGTGGCGTTTGTAGGAATATATCAATCAAATGTGGGTGTGAGGATGCTTAGAGATGCAGGCCTTGTGTTACTCCTGCTGGTCCTCTTCAGCCTTTACTTCACTAGCTGTGATTGACTGGTGGTTTGCCTGAATGGGTGAGTCTGGGCTTGGTCCACTCTCCTGGAGCTTTGACTTTAGCCAGCCTGCAGGGAACCTTCCAGGTGTTGGTGCCAGGATATTTGCATTCAGATGGGTAATCCCACCAAGACAGGAGAAGACGGAGCTAACCATTTACCCATTCACCCATTGACTCAGAAACACATGTACTGATCTGTGGGCTTGCCTACCTGTTCATCCACCTATGAGCCCACCAAGGCTGATTTGTCAGGCTTTTGTGTCTCCAGAAAGAGGAAAAAAAGAGGGAGAAGACAGGAGAGGTAGGAGGGAGAGAGAGCACTGAGGGATGAAAAGAGAGCCAACAGCTCATTCAGCAGTCTAGCGGTCTATCCGTCTATCCAACTACCTGCCCAGTCATTCATTCCCACATTCTTCTGCCTACCTGCATGCCTGCCCATTCAATCCATCTACCTATCAGTGCTACATTTCCTATCTTCCATCCATCCTTCCTTCCATCCATCCACCTACGGGTCCATGCAGGCCAGACTAAACATGGTTGCTGAGTGCTAGCCTTGAGACCTAAGTCTGAATGTTGTCCTTTGAGACAGCTGCCAAGTAGGGGAGGTTAGTGCCCAGAAACAGTTTGAGTGCATGCTACAAGCTACCATGGGCACAGGAAGGGATAGTCTGTAGATCACAGAGAAAGGGGAACTTTAAGAATGGGACACTATGACTCCTTGCCAGCTTTAGAGAGCATCAGGGAGCAGATGGTCCTGCCATGAATGGTGGATTGTTAGCCAAGTTATACAACTCTAGAGTTCAAGGGCTGAGTGAACTCCTTAGGAGACATAGAGAGATGTCTATTCATTCCAGATAGAGAGGGCACCAATAAACCAAATTCTAGCTTGGCCAGCCAATGAGTTGACTGGGGTTACTTGTTGAATCATAGGCAACTCTTGGATAGCTATGTCACCAAACAGTGCCACCCCTCGTCTGTGTAATCCCAGAACAGCGGTGGCACTGGAGTCAGCTACACCACCCTTAAGTCCCACTCAGTTGGCAATTTATCCCTTGTATACTAGTACCTGGAATCTCAGGGAGGGGAAGGGCCTCAAGAATGGGAGGGGCTTCAAAGAGAGGACAGGCTTCAGAGAGGGAGGGGCCTCCAGAGGACCCCTTGAAGTTCTAATGAATCTTCCAGGCCCTTCCTTCTCCCTTCCTCTATAAGGGAATGTTTAAGATTCTATCTCAAAATGGCCTCCGTTAGGTGATCACATCCACCTCAGGATGGTGGTTGTCATGTCCAACCTGGAACAAAGACATCAGCAGGCAGCAGATCAAATGGCCTGGATCTTCAGTTCTCAAGAACTCTTGGGTTGTGGGGAGCCCCAGCCCAACTCTCTGGGTCTCTGTTGGGTTCAGGGCTAAATGACAAGTCCTTTTGAAAGGAACAATTCATGTGGAAGAAGTGACTTTTGAGTGTTTGTGTGTGTACATGCTTGTGTGTGCATGTGTTCAGGCCTGTGCACACATGTATGTGTTAGTGTATGTGCGTATCTGTGCCAGAGGTTAGTATCAGGTGTCATTTTCATTCTATGTACTTTTTGAGACAGGGTCTTTTATTGAACCTGGGGCTCCCCCATTCAGCTAGCCAGCAGGTCCCAGGGACCCCCCTCATTGCTACCTCCTCAGCACTGAAATTATAGGCACATATGGCAGTGTCTGGCTTTTTATGTGGATGCTGGGGATCCAAACCCAGGTCTTCACGCTTGCAAGGCAAGTATGTCTCTGACTGAGCCACTTTCCCAGCCCTTGCTCCTGCCTTTGAGTAGAGCCTGCTCATTGCTCTTCAATATCAAAGTCATGTCTGGAACCATGGTATGGGGATACCTTCTGAGGGAGCCTTCATCTCTCATCTCTCATGCCTGGGACAACAGCATGGGGCAAGACCTTCTGGGGAGCCTTCAAGGACCAAGGCATGGGGCTAGGCCTTCTGAGGAGCCTTCAGGGACCAAAGCATGGGGCTAGGCCTTCTGGGGAGCCTTCAAGGACCAAGGCATGGGGCTAGGCCTTCTGGGGAGCCTTCAAGGACCAAGGCATGGGGCTAGGCCTTCTGAGAAGCCTTCAAGGACTAGGGCATGGGGCTAGACTTTCTAGGAAGCCTTCAGGGACCAAGGCATGAGGCTAGACCTTCTGGGGGAAACTTCAGGGACCACAGCATGGGGCTAGGCTTTTGGGGGAGCCTTCAAGGACCAAGGCATGGGGCTAGGGCTTCTGAGGGAACCTTCAGGGAACACGACATGGGGCTAGGCTTTTTGGGGGAGCCTTCATCGCTCATATCTCTTTGGCCCTGCGTCTCCATGGTCATCATGAGGGATTCCTCCTTGCATTTGCAGTGTTTGGTGCTCGGTGGTGGCGAGCAAACTCATGAGCATGCAAATTCCATTCGTCAGTAAGCACCCATTGAGGGCCTGCTTTATGCCAGGGACTATTCTGGCAGCTTCTTGTACTCCAGTAGATGAGATGCAGTTCTCCATCACAGGAGCTTGACTCAGTATTCAGTGTGTTTAGAAGCATGCCAGCGAGCCAGGAATCCCACTGTACACACATTGAGGGTCTGGGAAGTGGTAGGGGCTGGAGTCTCTGGGTGATGCCAGCGATCCAGGAATCCACGGTACACACACTGAGGGTGGGGCTGGAGTCTCTGGGTGATGATGTCTTGGGAATAGGGGTGAAGAGAGAGCAGTACTTAAGAGAGGTACCAACTGCAGTGGAGTTCCTAGCTGCCAGTTACCAAGTCCTTGTCACAGCCAGTGCATCCATGGTCTGATCGCCTCACCCATAGGTCTTATGTCTAAGAATTCATAGGAAAAATATTTGGAAAAGTTGATGCCAGTATTGAACATCATGTGAACTTTGAGCCTTTCGTGATTCTCTAAATGATGCAGTATGACACCTGCTTGCATAGCTTTTCCAGTGCAACAGGCATTGTAAGTAGCTGAGATAATTTAAAGCACATGGGGGATGTGCCTGGGTCCTAAGCAAATTCTGCACCATTTTGTATACCGGCCATCTGCAGATTTAGAGTCTTTAGGGACCCTGAAACCATCAGCAGATACCCAAGGGTGAATATATTTTCCACTGACACTGTGTACCCCAAGCACCCTATGACGTAGTTTTATTTTTAAATATTTTGTTTTTAATCGTGTGTGTATGTATGTCCGCGTTTTGCACCTATACATGTAAATGCAGTACCGAAGGAGGCCAGAAGAGGGAGTCAGATCCCCCGGGGCTGGAAAGTTAATTCCCAGCCACCTCCCATGATGCTGGGCAAGGGAACTTGGATCCTCTACAAGAGCAACATGTACTCTGAACTGCTGAGCCATCTCTCCAGCCTCCAACACGGGCTTTTTATTGGCTCGGTTTCATAGAAGAGAAAAGATACCGAGGGTCCAGGAACTGAGGAGACTCATGGAGTCTCCCAGAGGAAATGATGAATACATGATTTGACCTTGAGCGCTTGGCTCCACTGCTGGGGGAGGGGAGAGAGGATGGCATGAGGGTCTGCAGGAGCTAGTCCTCTTTGGAGGACTCTGGAGCTGTCCTGGTGGCCGTCTTGTCTCTAACACCCCACGGTCCCTAAATGTGGGGCTGTCGTCACTGCCTTTAGAGAGGCATGCCATGCCAGGCCTCTGGTGCCCTTTCCCCAGAAGGAGACTGAGCAGCGTGAATTAGAGCTGCCCACACCCAGTATGGATCCTATGAGTTTACACAACCCCCTAAATGAAAATTACATATCACTGCAATTTATAAGCAGCAGTCCGCCATTTGTAGCTGCAGGAGGAGGCGCTGAGTACTCTGGGGAGCTGTCAACAGTGCTGGGCCTGCTGGGCTCTGGAAGGGAGGCAGTCACTCAGCGCTGACACTGTCACAGTCACAGGGGCAGGAGGGGGACCTGGCTACGTGGAGGATTCAAGCGTTGATTCAGTCCCGCAAGCATGCCCATCTGGAGGCCCCTCCAGAACCATACCCCAGGGGTGCTGACTGGCAGAAAGCCATTGTCCCAGCTGTCTCTGACATAGCTTTCTCTTCAGTCAGAAGCCAGGCGACAGGGCTCGGCTCCTCCTTTGCACAGCCACCCTGAGACAGCTACCTTCTCACCCTCGATTTAGGAAGGCAAAAACAGGCTCAGTGAGGTGAAGCAACTCACTCAAGGTCCTCTGGCTGGGAATCAGTAAACACCAGGCTGGAGAGCCGCAATGTTGCCCTGCCTGGACCTGCTTCCTCTCTTCCAGACTCTCAAAAGGAAGCTTGTGAGTAGACACCATCAGCAGACTCCTGCAGAATCCCCAAGAACACCCTCAGGAAACAAAGATGTGAGAAAAGCCCCGAGAACACATAGCCGATGGTGGGCTCACTTGCATGTCCGTACATGCATGTACCATGTGTTCTGCATGCTTGCATCCTCACCCATATGTGTGCAAGTGAGTGGCCGAGGGATTTTGTATTATTGTTGCTATTAATCACAGGCACACGTGTGCTCGTGTTGAGTGTCTGTCAGGTTTTTTTTGGGTTCCTCCTGTGTTCTGAGAACATTTCTGTGTGCTTTGCCAGGGCCAGCTGATCTTATCAGCAGGTACACTCATCTCCCCACACCAGCGGTAGGGGATAGAGGCAAATGGAAGGCATCAGGTTACTCCGCATCCCTTCTTGGGATAACAGAGCTGTCATCTCCATTTATACCTATGCTCCCTTCCATTTTGGTCCACACAGTTAAGGGGTTGGTTCTATGGCTTTGTCACACCAGGGTTAGCAGTAGAGCAAAGGTGTGGCAAGTCAGAGTCACTGGGTCGGTTCCAGCAGTTGAGGGTAACCCAGTGCCACCAGTGTCATTCAAAGTGCTGTGGAGTCCTGTCACTGGCCACATCCCAAATCTCAGAAGCAGAGTCTCTGGTGCTGAGACCCAGGAATCTGGCCTTCCACAGCCTCTAGGTCTGGGAGAGGGCCAGAAATCCAGCTCCTCCATTCAAAGCTGTGGGTACTTCCATCTATGGTATGCCTCAATTTCCATGCCCCCAAAGTGCGACAATGCCAGTCTTGGGTTAATCCCTATTAAATGCCTAGAGCAGCCCGTGGCTCTGCCACTGTCCTACTGAGGGACAAACATGTGACCCACTCTTACTTAATGACTATAAGCCCTGGGACTTAGTAAAAAGAGTGTCTCTCTTCATTGGGACAGGATGTGTGCCCCAGCTGCTGCTGACCAAATGCCACTTAGGGGGGAGGGAGGCAGTGATCTTGCCTGAGCATAAAGCTATAGGAAAGAAGCCACAGGGAGACTTGTTTTGTTTTGAACCAAGGTTACACACATCCCAAACTGATGTAGGAGGGTCATCTGTCTATGTGTTACTTTCATTGGTT
>LOEQ01000613.1:496857-509667 GCA_001685075.1 Bramus lutescens | reverse complement strand
GTTCCAGGACAGGCTCCAAAGCTACAGAGAAACTCTGTCTCAAAAAACCAAAACAAACAAACAAACAAACAAACAAACAAAAAACCCAAAAAAGACAATCTTAACGAAAGCAGTCTACAGATTCAATGCAATCCCCATCAAAATCCCAGCATTATTTTTCACAAACCTTGAAAGAACAATATTAAATTTCATATGGAAAAACAAAAACCCGGGATAGCCAAAACAATCCTCAACAATAAAGGAACTTCTGGAGGCATCACCATCCCTGACTCCAAGCTCTATTATAGAGCTACAGTAATAAAACCAACTTGGTATTGGCATAAAAACAGACAGGTGGACCAATAGAATTGAATCAAAGGCCCTGATATTAACCCACACACCTATGAACACCTGATTTTTGACATAGATGCTAAAATTATACAACGGAAAAAAGGAAAGCATCTTTAACATATGGTACTGGCATAGCTGGATGTCAGCATGTATAAGAATGCAAATAGATCCATATCTGTCCCCATGCACAAAATTCAACTCCAAACGAATCAAAGACCTCAATATAAATCCAGCCACACTGAACCTCATAGAAGACAAAATAGGAAGTAGCTTTGAACACGTTGTCACAGAAGATCATTTCCTAAATGAAATACCAGTAACAGACACTGAGAGCAACAATTAATAAACGGGACCTCCTGAAACTGAGAAGCTTCTGTAAAGCAAAGGACACAGTCAATAAAACAAAACATCTGCCTACAGAATGGGAAAAGATCTTCACCAACCCCACATCAGACAGAAGTCTGATCTTCAAAATGTATAAAGAACTCAAGAAACTAGACATGAAACTACCAAATAATCCAATTAAAAAACGGGGTACATATCTAAACAGAGAATTCTCATCAGAAAAATCTCAAATGACTGAAAGACACTTAAGGAATTGCTCACCATCCTTAGCCATCAGAGAAATGCAAATCAAAACAGCTCTGAGATACCATCTCACACCTGTCAGAATGACTAAGATCAAAAACACTGATGACAGCTTATCATGGAGAGGCTATGGAGTAAGGTGAATACTCCTCTTTTGCTGGTGGAGTGCAAGCTTGTACAGTCACTATGGAAACCAGTATGGAGATCTCTCAGAAAACTGGGAATTAGTCTACCTCAAGACCCAGCAATACCACTTTGGGGCATATATCTAAAGGATGCACACTCATACCACAAGGACATTTGCTCAACTATGTTCATAGCAGCATTATTCGTAATAACCAGAACCTGGAAACAACCTAGATGTCCCTCAACTGAAGAATGGATAAAGAAAATGTGCTACATTTACACAATGGAGTACTGCTCAGCAATAGAAAACAATGACATCTTGAAATTTGTAGGCAAAGGGACGGAACTAGGAAAAACCATCCTGAGTGAGGTAACCCAGACTCAGAAAGACAAATACAGCATGTACTCACTTATAAGTGGGAATCAGACATAAAGCAAAGGGTAACCATGCTACAGTCTACAACCCCAGAGAAGTTAGAATCCTCTTCCAAAAACAGATGGAAGCAGATGCAGAGCTAACTAACCACTGGACTGAGTTCCTGGAGTACAATCAAAGAGAGGGAGGAGTGATAATATGAACAAAGGGATCAAGACCATGATGGGGAAACCCACAGCATCAGCTGACCCATGCTAGTGGGACCTCACTGATTCTGGACTGACAGCTGGGGACCATGCATAGGACCCAACTAGCCCCCCCCCAATGCAGGTGACAATGGTGTGGCTTGGGCAGTATATGGGGCCACTGGCAGTGGGACCATGATCCAACCCTAAGGCATGAACTGACTTTGTGGAACCCATTCTCTATGGAGAGATACCTTGCTCAGCCTAGGCATGGGGGTGTGTGCTTGGTCTTGCCTCAACGAGGTGATGGGGCAGACTTAGTTGCCTTCTCAGGGGAGGCCTTACCCACTCTGAGGAGCAAATGGGGAGTGGGGTTGGGAGAAAGTGGGGGTAGCAGGAGGAGAAGAGGAAGGGGAAACTGGGATTGGTATGTAAAAGAACAAAAAAGTAAAAAAGAAACACTAGAAAACAAGAGACTATATGATGTCTTTGAACTTTGATGCCCTTGTGTGTAGCACCAGATGATACTTCTAGAACCATGAGGAACAAAGACGATGAGCTTGGGCCCACACCTGTCCTCCTGACATTCAGCATCTCTCAAATGGTACCTTGGTTTTTACTGAGGAAAGATGACTGGGTTGGCCTTGCACTTGGCCATCAGACAGGTCTACCTTGGCATTCTGCCACCTTGTTCCTCTCTTACGGTGCTTCACTGAGCTGCCCTCTAGCCTTTGTCCCGAGCTCCAGTTTGCTTCCTGTGGCTGTGACAAGCACCACGACTGAAAGCAACTGGAAGAGGAAAGGGTTTCTTTGGCTTCCAGGCTGTAATCCGTCCCCAGGGGAAGTCAGGGCAGGAATTCAAGGTAGAAATCTCAAGTCAATAACTGAAGCAGAGATCACCGAGGAACTCTGCCGACTGTCTTGCTCCCATGGCTTGCTTGGTTTGCTTTCTTTACTACCCAGGGCCATCGGCCTAGGGTGGCGCTTCCCAAGATAGTCTGGGTCCTTCCACTGCTATCATTAATCAAGAAAACTCCCTACAGGTTTGCCTACAGGCCAGTCTGATGGGGGCATTTCCTCTTCTCAGGCAACACATGCTGTGTCAAGTTGACAAAAACAAACAACACAAAAACCCGAACAGCAACAACAAAACTCAAAAACCTCACTAGGACATGTCGGTATATATTTACTTGATTTTATGATGGTTGTCTGGCTCTCTTTCCTAGACCATCAGCCCCATGGAGACAGTGGACAGGTGCAATGTTGCTCTCAATCCTACACTGAAATTCTAACTTCCAGAATGAGACTTGATATGGAGATACACTCTTATGTTTTCCTTCCATTTTTTGGAATATGTATGTGGTATGTATGTATGTATGTATGTATGTATGTATGTATGTATGTATGTATGTATGTATGTGTTAGTATGTGTATGGGTGCATGTGTGCATGTATGGCTGCATGTATGTGTGCCAGATTGATACCAGGAATCATCCCCCATCATTCTCCTACCTTACTGAGTGAGTTTCTCTCAGTCAAACCAAGTCTGATCAGTCTTGTTAATCTTGCTAGCCAACTGGCTCTGGGAACCCTCTGTCTCCATGCTTGGAGGCCAGAGGGCCACCACATCTACTTAGCACTCATGTGGGTTCTGGGGATCGAAACTCTGGTTCTCCAGGTTGTGGAACAAGCACTTAGCAACCGAGCCATTTCCTCAGCCCTGAGACAGGGTCTTCAGAGTGACAACGTAGGCCAGCAAGAGAACTCAGTGGGTAAAGGTGCTTGCTGTGCAAATTGGACAATCCAGATTTCATCCCTGGAGCCTGTACGATGGTGTGTGCATGTTCCTTTATCATACATGCACACAAACGTGTGCACACACACGCTACTGTAAAACAACAACAATACTAGTAAGTTTTAGAAAAGAGGTAATTTAGCTACAGGGAGGTTGTCTGAGTGGGTCATGACTTAGAGTCTTTATAAAAATGGAGTAGTGGAGATAGGAGCTCCTGGGGGCATGCTGTGTGGAGAATGGAGCTGTGATCTTGGACTTGGGGGGCTCCAGAACTGTGGGACAGTAGGCTACTGTGTTAAATGCCACTGCGTGGTGCTTCACTGTGCCACCCTAGCATGGCAGTGCAGGCGGGGATTTCATTTTGCTTCTGGCTGTATCTCAATGTCTGTCATGGACCCTGCGGTTTAGAAGCCAGTGTGGCTTATAGATGAAGGGATAACACTTGGTATGACGATGTAAGAAATGACAAAAAAAAGTGAGACCCTCCCCCCCCCAGTCTTTGTGAGAGACCTCATATGTCAGTCAGTGAGCGGGCGGGGCTGTTTGAGGTTCCCCTGGTGGCAGTGTGGAGGATGCATGTAAAATGTCATCTGCAGGCAGGGAGAATAGGTGGCGTAGGAGTACAGGGGACAGGAGCAGAGTGTGAGGTGACAGCGTGGACGGAGGGGGTCTGTCAAGGAAGAGTGAAGGGTGGTGCCTATATAAGAGAAGCAAGGTCTCCACCCTTAAAATTCGATCCGTCTCTTCCTTTTTTCCCCTGACATTGGTGATATTGTATATGTCTAAATCCCTATACTCAGTGTGCAAAGCTCACGGGACTTGGATCATTTCAGTTCCCTTCTTGAGTGAGTGGCAGAGAGGCTGTCCCCAAACTGATCACTGCCTGCAGACGGTGCTGACACAGGAGCGGTGGGAGCTACAGGAGCTCTGCCTTGAAGGAGGCACAGTTCGGTGGAGGAGACAGAGAGTGCTGTCTGATGGAAGGCACAAAAGCCTTGCCCCTGGAAGGTCTCCAGTGTGAAGGGAGCGGACTAGTACACAGAACTGGACAGGGACATCTGTCCCGAAGGATTTCCCTGAACTGGGAGCTCCCAGGCTGATGGAAGAGACAAACCCTCCCAGTAAAATATGAAGTTGCTGTTGAGTGGAGACCTGGGAAGCTTGTCTGAAAGAAACAGGCATTGCATGGGGTTGTGGGGAGCGGTGCAAACATGGTAGAGGAGAGAAGGAGGGGTGGGCTAAGCAGTCAAGGACCACACGCCCACTTTGTCCTTTCCAGGCATAGGTGAGCCAGCCTGGGGTCTGAACACATAGCTGAATAGAAAGACTGTTGGCAGGATCAGTTTGGGTTGCTGGCCTCCATCCCTGCGCTTGCTCCTCAGTTCCTGCATCCAGGCCATACACAGCCCTGATCTGGGAAGGCAGTGCACACCCACAGCGCCCTCTGCTGGATATCAAGGTGGCACTGACATTTGTCGCAGGGACCTGGTTTCCTGCTGTGGAGCCCCAGGTTCTGAAGCCACTGGTGCTGGGTACACAGGGGACAGGACAGCCCCTGGGGAGATGCATATCTGCTCTTTGGAAGGTCTGGGAATCTTTCTGAGACCAGTTTGACTTAGGAAGGCCGAGAAAGCCATAGCAAACCACCTCCCTACTGTCTTCCGAGCTGAGTTTAAGAGTGGGGTCTGGCAAACATCCTAGATGTCTGGGATAGGAATGGACCCCTTCCGTCACATGTCACTAAGATGACTACTCAGTGTTCATTGTGCAATAGAGGATGTGCAGCCCTATCTTCTTCTAAGGCTTGAGATCTGGACCAGCTGGGCTTTGGGTGTGGGTGGGCTGGGTGCTCCCAGGAGAGGGTCACAGTGCGGGAGGGAGTGCCACTCAGCAGACCAGGGTGATGGTGAACTGAGAGCCCCGGGGCAGCCCAGGCTGTGGAGTGACAGGGCCATAGTGCTCTGCAGGGGACAGGCTGTCGCAACAGCAGGCCCAGAATCCGGGGTGTGGTCACTTCCTGTCTTACCGAGTTCCTAGAGATAGCCCAGGGGTCCCTTTTATCCATCAACACCTCCTTTCCAGTGTGATGGACTAGGAGGTCCCTAATGCCCTCCTGGCTTTTACAGGAGCATCCCAAAGGCAGAGGTAGTGTCACAGGGGCCTCTAGTGGAGGCAGGACAGTGATAGGGTTTGTTGGTCACACTGAAAGCTAGCTCCCGGCTGGCCAAGCAGGGTGTTGGTGCCTGCTTTAGCTCAGCTTGCTGGCATCCCACACTATCTGCAGGGACTGGTAGTGTCTTATAGCGATGTTTTGGGGGCTGATGGGAATTCCTATTTTAGGCAACCATTTCCTCTGTAATCTGAAAAGGGTTCATATTGATCACGTTTCCTTGCAACCATGACCAAAATACCTGACAAGAAGCAACGTAAGTGAGTGGGGGGAGGCATTCTTTTTGGCTTACCGTTACGGTTGATCATGGCAAGCTCAAGGTTTTTTAATCACTCTGGCTCTCAGAATTCCTGGTCAGAATGAGGTTCACGGCCTTGATAGTAACCCGAGCAACAACATTCTCTTTATCAGGGGTCCTTCACATGTCTCTGTTGGGTGGCTGTTTCCTCTGGGTTGCATGAGGCTGGAGTCTTGAAACCATAGCAGCAGTGACACCCCCCCCCATGGCCCTCGTGTGATTGGGTGGGTTAACACTCCCTCAGGAGGGAGGGGGAGGAGGCTTGGGAGCTCTTCCAAGGCCCCTCCCTGAGGTTATATAAAAGGGAAACAATTGCCTGGAGAGCATTCAGAAGCGTAAATGTTTTGAGCTTTCCGGGTGCAGGTGGCACTCCTCAGTGGCATAGCTTCCCCGCAAATCACCCAGGGGATTTCCCTGTTGTTATCTATGCTCCTATAAGTAACCCCAATAAATTCCTTGGTTCACTGAGCTGGACTTAGAACCTTTTTTCCCGTTTCCCTTTCTGGGGTGAATAGACATTTCTGTACGTTTCTCTCGAAAATATACCACAATATCCCATTTCACTTCTTACCTCTCCCAGGCTGTTTCCTGGGATGCCCCATTAAACTACGTATGTGCCCACAATTTATCCATATCTCTGGCTCTGCTTCTGGGGAACCAACTTCTATTTCACTACAACTGTCCAAGTTTTTCAGTCCTTTCACTCCCAGGCAAACCTAGACCATTCATTGGTCACCTTAAGAGGCACCCTCGCCAAGACATACACAGCTCACTAAGGAAGGTGAACCCATCCCTGTCCTGCTAGCTTAGGCTCTGAGAACAAAAACAGCAGACACAAGTATAATCTTGTCACATGGACAGTTTTTATGAGCCAAAAGCCTGGAGGATAGGAGACACCGTGGCAAAGCAGCCATTCCTTTGAAAGTAGATACATACACATAATCCCAGGGTAGGCATGGCTAAGTATGGTTGGAATTAGACAGCTGGTATCTAGGACCTCTGCAAACATCAGTGTAACTGGCTACACCAGGCAAGCTGGCAATGTATTTTCCAAGAAGCAGGAAGTATCCCAGGCACTGTGGGGTCATTTGGGTGAGCAGAGAAAAATACAGGGCAGCGTGTGATAGGCACTTGAGGCTCTGACAGGGACAAGCACCGGCCATACCACTTGAGCCAAAGCCACCTGAGCAAACAGTTAAAATGATACCACATCACCACACAAACACACGGAGACAGGCGCTTTGCTTTAGAAGCAGCTGTAAGCCCCGGACAACTGGACCAAGACTCTGGGTGAATTGCAGCGTCAACAGGAGACATCTCACAAAGGTAGTGTCGGGTCATCTGGGGAGGCAGCGCTGGTGTGAAGCTAGAGTCACCAGGTCAGGGCAGAGGTGGACACAGGGGTCAGGGCACTCCCCACTGGGGAACTGTAGTACTGACTGGGCAAGGTCACCAATTCCACAGCCTGGGGACAGATCTCCGTGGATCAGGTTACTCAGCTGCACAATGCCACGCATGGCCCTGTTATCTTTGGTGGCACTGTAGAGAGAGTTACAATGTTAATGGAGGAGCATGTCTCTTTGTTGCCTCTGTTGTCCTTAGTTCCTGCTATGGAAATAAAAAAGACTCCTCCCATTGTTGAGGCAACGGACACATGCCCCATACCTTCCCCCTCCTGTCTCAGGGCGCTAAGGATGCAGAGCACACTTCCTCCTGGGGTTACTCTGAGGTGTTAGTGTGTCAGAGCGAGACAGGATTTAAAAACCTCAAATGACAAGTACTGGGGTGTCAGGCTTATTCCAGCCAGGCAGGGGGATGGGATAGCCAGTCTCCGGGGAGGAGGCCACTGTGGTCAGGTAGAGCAGACTCTTTTCTGTATCCTCTCCTTTAAGAGTCCCTGCCAAGGGAAGAGAGTGGGGGCGGTGACCAGCAGAGGAATTTTGGCCCTCAAATACAGATGTCAGTGTGCATGTGGGGTGCAGGCAGGACTTAGAGGAAGCTCCTAGAAACCTTTACTGATGGGTGAATCAGCAAGCAGGATTGCGCTTGGGGTCTTGCTTTTTCACTCATCCAAAGGGCGGACGGGAATCACCAGGGGTGGGTGTTGGGAGGGGCTGCTCCACTCATCAGCTACAACCATGCGAGCTCAGGTCATCGCGGACACTCAGCTTGCGGTCAAACAGGGGCCTGACTGGAAACCAAGACAATAATTCACAAGTGCAGTGTAGGCCAAGTTACTCAGTGGGAGACTGAGCTTCCTTGGACTCCAGAGTCAGACTCCTCGGCTGAGTAGCCTTAGGGACACAGTCTGCCTAGGGCAGGCAGTAGACCCAAAGGACACTGGGCACTCCTTTCTGTGTTACTGTGGCCAGTTGTCCTCACGCCAGCAGGAATGTCCAAGTGTTCAGAGATTGGTCAGTTAGTGTCAGCAGTGTTCAGACAGTGCGAGGCTGAGGCTATGCTCACACATGGCAAGTAAGACTATGGCGCTGGAGAATGGTCAGTTAAGACACACCCAGCCCTGGACCAAGGAGTGCCAAGAGGGGTCGTGGGAGTGCTTCCTATACTCTTTACCAGACTCCCAAGGGACAGGGATGGCCCCTGGTGTGCTCACAGAGGCACTACGCATGCATTCCATACAGCAAGCACTCTATAAAAGCGGTTTGGATGTCAATACCAATCCAGGAAAATGCCCCACCATCAGCATTTTTTCAAGTGGGTACCTTTGAAAGACCTGCCTTCTGGGTGACCTCCTTGGAAAGTAGTGGTGCCATTAACCCTTTAGCTTCCTTGCCTGCATATGTCTGTTTTCTGAGACTTCCCCTGTGTGTTTGACAGACAGAAGTTTCTCACAGGTGAGCAACAAGCTTGGAAGTGGGCGCCTAACAGAATCCTATCATTCTGCAAAAAAATAAAACAGGGCCTTGGAGGAAGACAGCAATTTGACAGAAGTCACACGGTGCAGTGGTGGCTGGGTTGGGTCCAACCCACAGGCTGCTCAGTTCTTGGCCCACGTTTTTACCACAAAAAGCAGTGTAGAGGTTGGCTGGACAGTCTCAGTGGGCATTTCTTCACACAGCGAGGACGTCAGTGTCCCTTGGCATGACCTGGAAAGCGAAGCTGGCTCAACAAACTAAATGAAATGAACTCAAGTTCACATAGCTCGCAGGAACAACAGTGTGCCTTCCATCTTTGCACCAGTTTCGTTTCTATGCATGTACTCACTACCTAGGGCTCTGGTCTTTCCCTTAAGGTCCAACCCTTTGACCATCTGCTTGATGAGGCTGCAAGTCGTCGAAATACCACCAGGGCAGTTTTTACGAATGCCTCTTGTTCAGACACTCCCTCCCCCAGTCCTTGGGTTACTGGATACCAAGGGATCTGCTCCTTGGTTCTATGGTACTGGGAGGGTGAGTCCAGGCTGCAGATATCAGCGACGACTTCTGCATCAAATACACTGCTGAGCTCTGGCAGCTGATGCATGGATATAATCTATTTATCTAGGCATCCCATAGTGCTAATTCCATGCTGGACGAGAACTGGACTGCTCCAAGCCATGGCCATTGTATTCTCCAGGTCCTGAGGTTCTGGGATCAAGCTCACAGGCAGGTGCCGGTTAGGCAGTCCAGGTTGCTCATAGTTAGAGGAAGAGAGAGGTTCCAGGGTGCTCACACATCATGTCCAGTTACTCAGAGGTAGAGCAAATCCAAGTTTACCAAGAGGGAATCTGGGAACGTTAGCAGGAAGAAGTGCATGGACTCTAAAATGCCAAGAGAAGGGAGGGAAGTCTCTCACTGTCTGAGGGAGCATCGGGATCGAGATCCAATGTTTTGACTCTCAGCCTGACCATTTTCCTCTCATGATGACCAGATAGGGGACACTACTCTTGCCATCCTGGAGAAGCAAGGGTTGCTGGCCATGGAGATAAAATAGTGGGGGTTTTGATAGAGCAGGGGAGTTGACAACTCTCTCCCATACCTACTTGGGACCTCAGGCAAGACAATCTAAATACCTGTCCCTCTTGGGGACACTGATGCTAAGCCAATGCCCAAGATTTCATTCGGCCCCATCTGAGGTCAGGAGCTGTTTCTCCCCAGAGGGTGAGCTGGAAACGGAAGCATTCAGTGGAAGCATTCAGTGAAGTAGGGACTAGCCTCTTCAAAAGGGTCGTTCAGACAGCGAGGGAGCGACTCTCTGGGAAGCTGCAGCAGTATAGCCGGAGGCAAGGCAGGACCTGAGGGCAGGGAGCAGAGCACCCAAGTCCTGTTGGGCTTGTCTTTTGCCCCTTCACCCAGCGGGTGTTCTGTCCCTGCCGCTAGCTCCCGATACAGACTAGAATCTTTGTGAAGCTGTCACCCAACCCACAGCCCATAACCCATGGGTTGGTTTAATCAAGATTTGTCTCACTGAAAAGGAAACGCTGTAGGACTTCATATTAGGGACTATTTTTTTTGAGACAAATATGACATGTTGAGACCTTAGAAAGAGGAGATTTTGTGGGGTCCCCAGATTCTGCCTAGGGTTCTGGGCTAGTGTCCTTGGTGAGATCTAGGCACTCTTCTGGGGAAGTGTGAAGGGGAGGGGAGATACTAGACAGTTTGACACCAGTTCAGGGTTATCACATGATGTTCCCAAATTGGCAGGGGGTGGCCCATAGCTCGTGCTTTAAAGTTTCAAGGCCTTTCTATCCCCTTTAGTCTCCAGACACATTGCAGCCAAACCTGTTCTGTTGCTGCCATCAAGTTTTCTCTCTGCCTGATAATGTGGTATGGTCACACCTCCACTATCCCAGAATGCAATGCACACAGAGGCTCTTTAGCCCCTCCGTACCAATGGATGGAGTCACTTTATCCAACAACGGAAGGCATGGGAAAATTATTTAAGTCTGGTTTCTTTACCGACTCCTGTGAGCTTGCCTATTCTAGACTAGTTCTGCAGACTGCAGTCTACATTTTGGCTGGACAGGAACTATTTCTGGTTGTGCCCTCATCTTCTTAGACAGGAAGCCAAACTTAGTACCTACCATGCAGCACTCAACCACTAGGAAGAATTTCTTGCAAAGTCTTGGGAGGGATGGTTCTTTGGTCGGCTTCCTAGTGGGATTTGGAGCCCCTAGACTGTTACCATGGAGACACAAGCCTATCCCACAATGCAATAAACAGAGGAGGTCTCTTGTGTGCCTGGAGCAAGCTTGTGGTTCTGGTTGCTTATCTTTGATGGATTTTCTTATCTACCTTTTATTGGAGAGGGGCATCGCCCTCTCTAGTGCATGCCAACATGGTCTTTCTCCAGGGAAAACTCTCCCTCCACCCCGTGTGTGTGTGTGTGTGTGTGCATGTGTGTGTGCATGCGTGCGTGCGTGTATGTGTGTGCATGCGCGCGCGTGTGTGTGTGTGTGTGTGTGTGTGTGTTTGTGTTTATCTTGCCATGCCCCAGTAGCAGCAAGTTCTGGAGCTGCCCGAAGGTCTGAATGGAAAGGAATATTGAGTCCATTTAAAAATCTAGTAAACAGCCTACTCTCACCCTCCTGTTTCGCAGATGGGCAATGAAGGCCCTGATGGGACAGTGACTTATCTAAAGTTAGTAGGTGGTAGCAAGTTGGAATTGAATTCAGGCCCACCCACTGCCAGTCCGAGGCTTTTCTAGTAACACTATATTGGCTACACTTTCAAAAAGTTCCCCTACCAACCCAAATGGCCTGTCTCTCTCCCCCTCCCTACACATAATTGGGGTTGTAACAGAGCATATTGAACTCCAGGTTCTCATCCCAGTGTCTCAGGAGCACAAACAGCTGGCGGGCAGTGGCCTTGAGTGTGCTTGGCGTGCGGCCCTCAGGCACCTTCTGCTGCTCCAGCCACGAGCTGGCCTTAGCAGCGATCAGCTCCCACTCGATGAAGTAGGAAGCCGAGCTGTGTTCCAGCCATGCAAGTGCCACCACGGTGGCCCACAGCTTTCCCGTGTGCTCCAACAGTGCGCCTGGCTCCAGGTCTGAGCTGCCTTCAGCTTCAGCCTCCAGGGAGTTGTCATTGTAGGGTGGGGCTGGAGATGACAGACTGATGCTGTGCTGTGGACTCTGGCTTTTTGAATCGTGCCGACGGTTGGTGAGGGACATTCGGAGGCAGATGAAGGGTGAGGTCCACTTGAGTTTCTCCATGGGGATTTGGATGGCATCGCAGAAGGCTTGGTTGAGCAGAAAGGCTCCTGAGGCCAGTTGCAGAGACACCTGTGGACGGAGAAGCATCTCAGTGGGCTTCCAACCTCTCAGGCCATGGAGCTCCTGGCCACATGAAATCCAGATCCACACAGTCTGCTCGTTCATCTCCTCCTGCCCACTCTGCCTATTTTTGGGATACCCTAAGTCAACAGGGCATGGCTTTATTTTATCCTTCAGCATTGTGGGTCAATCATTCTCTAAGCCAAACTCACTATCCTGACTCCAAACCTGCCTTTCATCCTGTGCAGGCTCTGCTTGGCCACTGGGATTGTTGAGGCCTGTCCAGCAGACTCCAGTCTACTCACCCCCATTCCTGCATGTATGCTGGTCACTCTCTATGTCCTAACAGGCGGCAGCCCACTGCCTGCCTTCTCACACATTCCCTGCCCCTCTATTTCCTCCTCCACATCTGTTCATCTGCCTTGCACTTAGAGGGCCCTCCCTCCACAAAGCCTAGGAAACATATTCTCTATTCTCTGAAGGCCCGGACCAATTTCTCACTTACTCAGTTTTCTGTTAGACTAAGTCCAGTGTGTGATTTATAAAGCCCTGCACCACCTGCCCCCCCTTTTTTTTAACTGAATTTCCACCCCTCAGCTCCATTCTCCAGATGCCAAGCTATCTCCTCTCAAGGCCTTTGGCCATGACTCCTCAAGAGTCAGGTCTTGGTTCAACCACTGCCTTCCCCGGGAGTCGTTCTATCAGCACCCCCGCCTCAGGCCCCAGGGC
>LOEQ01000613.1:475424-492551 GCA_001685075.1 Bramus lutescens | reverse complement strand
ACTGCCCAGGAAGGTCTTGGGGAAAGGCCCTGGCTGCCTTTTCCTGCTTCCCACCTCTGTACAAAGCTGTGTACTGGAGTTATACCAAACCCCTCTGCCTACGCTAGTCCCCCAGAACTCGAGAGACTTGGCCTTGCCCTCTCCTTGCTTAGGGGTCCCTAAGAGAGGGGCCCCTGAGGTCTTGAACATAGGGGTGCCTGCACTTCTGGGCACAGGAAATGGCATTTACCTAGGGTCTGGAATTTGCTGTCTCCTGCAGCTGAGGCATGTTCTCTGAGCATGGTCTGGGACCTTCCAACATCAGAAGATGAGCCTTTCCACTGTCGGGTCAGGTTCCGGAAGCTGACCATTTGGAGCATGGCACCTTCGTGGAGGACAAGGAAGGTCAAGGCATCAGATGGGTGAGAACCTGTTGGTTCCTGCCCTTTTCCCAAGGCTGACAGCAGCCAACGAATAACTCTTTTGTCTTTTAGTTAACCTAAAGTAGGCAAGCAAGGCACAGCAGAAGACTAAGCCTTGGGGCCAGAAAGATCTGGGTTTGTACTCCAGCCCCATCCTGAGCTAGCTGGATAGGATGTGAACTCTGAGCCTCAGTTTCCCTATCTTGGTGAATGGGGATAACAATCTCTATCTTATCAGGTGAATATACTGCTGACATACTGTGAAAAGTCCCATGTCCCAGCCCCCTCCTACACAGATCCTTGAAGCCCCAAGTACTGCCAACGGAAGGCAGAAGGGTGAAGCCAACTCCCTAAAGTGTATTTAGGAGGCCACATTTTCAGAGGTCATTAGCCTATCCGCTGTTTCTTAAAAATAAGAGCTGTGTTTCTGGGAAGACAGCTAAGTCAGTAAAGCGTGTAAGGACTTGATTTTGAGTCCCAGAACCCACGTGAAAAAAGTTTGGTATGGTAATGCACACTTCGGATTCCAGTGTTGGGGAGGCAGAGGCAGGAGGATGCCTGGGACTCATCATCAATCCATCCAGCTAGCCTATTCACTGAGCTTCCAGCCAATGAGACTGTCTCAAACAAACAGCACTTGAGGAACAACACTTGGGGTTGACCCCTGGCCTCTATATGTGGACACACACACCCACCCACACACACACCCCCATATGGTCACACACCTACAAGTACACAAATAAACAGAAAACAATAGTCTCATTAGGGAATTCATTTGGAAAAGCTGTAGACCACAGTCTGTTCCCCGGCATCTTGACGTGAACCAACACTTAAGGGCTCTGAGACCTCCTGCAGCAGAGAAAGCCTCAGGCTTTATTTAACCCAGGGTCCTTGAATGCACTTCCTGACTTGATATTTTCTATTTTTTGCAACAGACATATATTTACAGGCTAAGAAATAGGGGCTTTGGTTTCTTAGAGCATGGGGAGAGCTGGGCTAGACTACAGGGGCTTTAGGATTTGGAATAAAGTATCCTGGGTCCTCCATCTCTCAGGCCGGCCACAGAGTCAGAGCTGGGTGAGGGGAGAGAGGGGAGCTTCCCTAAAACAGGAGTGAGGATACAGCAGGGCCACAGCCTCTGGTCCAGCTTTGGTAGACTGAGCTGGAAATGGGAAGCTGGGAAAGAGGAATCATTTTGGAAACAGATAAGGAAAAGGGCAGGGGAGAAGAAAAAGGGGGGAGGAGGGCATGTTTGGTTTCTAAACATCTTCCTGGAGGTCTGGTCAAGGAAAAAAAGAACTGTAGGCCTGAAGCTGTAGCTCAGGGTACAGTGCTTGCCCAGTAAGCCAGGCCCTGGGTTCCATCCTCAGTAAGACTAGCAAACAAACAAACATAAAATAACCAAGGACAAGGCCCTGAAAATGCCAGGAAAGTAAAATTCAAAAAAATAAAAACCCCAGAGTTACAAAACCAGAAACAAACAAACCATGAAAAGTGTCCCCTACACTAGCTGTTCTCATCCGGAGGGGTCAAGACCCCTTTGGGGGTCAGTTGACCCTCTCATAGGAATCGCTTATCAGATATCCACATTACGATTCATAAGAGTAGCAAAATTACAGCTATGAAGTAGCAGTGTTGATAATTTTATGGTTGGTGGATCACCACATGAGGAACTTTATTAAAGGGTCACAGCATTAGGAGGGTTGAGAATCACTACTCTATACAGACTGACAGACATCACAGACACACATAAACATCACAGACATACACAGAAACGTCACAGATACACACAGACATCATAGATATACACAGATCACAGACACAGAAACATCAGACACACACAGACATCACAGATATGCACCAGACATCTCTCTCTCACACACATACACACACAGAAACATCACAGATACATGCAGACATTACAGACACACACAGACATCACAGAAACATGCAGACATCACAGACACACAGACATCACACACACACAGACATCACAGATACACGCAGACATCACAGATACGCATATACATCACAGACATGCACAGACATCACAGACACACATAGACATCACAGATACACACAGACATCACAGATATATGCAGACATCACAGATACATGCAGACATCACAGATACACATAGACATCACAGATACACACAGACATATCACAAACACACACACATGAGGGTCAGAGAACAACTTTCTCTCCTTAAACCATGTGGGTTCCAAGAATCATAATTAGCTCCTTGGGTTTGACAACAGACGCCTTTGTTTGCTGAGTCACCTTGCCAGTCCCTGGTTACAATACATTAATAATGGAGGCAAGAACACAGACTGTACCAAGCTACTGGGATTCACAGCCTAGCTCTGTCCGTCCTGCTCAGTAACCTCAGGACATGTAACCTCCTCTGCCTCTGTGTCCCACCTGACAAATAGGGCAATAATGGAGTCACTCTGCAGAACCTGTTATGGGGGTTAGATGATCAAAAATATGCTTTAGAACATGGGTTGAATGTAAAAACAAAAGACGTCAGTTCTAGGGACTGACCTTGGGGCCTCTCACACTAGGCAAGCACTCTGCCATTGAGTTATAGCTCTGGCTCTTTTTTACTTTTTATTTTGAGACAAAGTCTTGCTAAATTGCCCAGGCTAGCCTTTGAGTATGTAGCACAGATAGCCCTTGAATTGCCTCCCTGGGCACCAATCTTCTGAGTAACTAGAATGACAGGCTTTTGTTAACAGGCTGGGCCTGGTGGATGATGGGAGCTCCCTGCAATGGAATACACTATATTACAGATAAAGTATTTAAGCGTTCTTTCTGGGATAGACTATTTCACACCCGTATTTTGGAAACAGTGTGTATTGGTATGATCTAGCTCATGTAACCTTATGTGTCGCTTGATTTCTCTCCATGTAGACACCTGCCAAGAGAAATCAGGACAGGAACAGCAGGGAGGTACAAGCTCCCCTTCCTGGGTGGCTGCCACTCTGACCCATCTGTACCTAAGTTGCATCATTTCAGACATTTTGAGACTCTCTGTCATTCACTGTCCCTCCTGAGAGAAACCAAATACAGTAAAGGCGTTTGCTCCTCTACCCTTCAGTGGTCCAGCCACTTGCTGGGAGCCTTTCTGCTTTCGCATGGCCTTGCACCCCTGTCTGCAGGGCTGCCCTTTCTGGTCATCTCAGCCCCTTCTCAAGCCCATGGGCTGAGGGGCTCCACCCTTGAACATGCATGCCTTACCGGAGTTGGGGTACTTCACTACCGAGGGCAGGTACCGCCTCTTGTTTATGTCTACAGGCACGAAGGCAGTATACTTGCTGATTATGTTGCAGGCCTTGCTGGTATGCACAGCGTTCACTTGGTACCGGCGATTGGACCCTAGGGGAGGAAGAGTGAGGTTCATTGCTTGGGATCAGAAAGTATTGCTTGGAGACTCTAGAAGGACAGTTTGGCCATCAGACTCCATCTTTGGAATCAAATAGGTCTTGAGTGTACTAATTAAAGACATCCAGACTGAAAAAAGATCATCATTTCACAAAGATAAAGGATATTCTAATGTAATAAATTAAGTCATTATCTTAGAATAAAAGATAGCCAGTTCTTTTAAGTAGCTTGTGTTATTTAAGAGGTATTCTATGTTGTCTGTATTTTGTATTTTGTATTTGAATCTTGCGGATGACTAATAGGGACCTTGTTACAGGGCTTTGTGGTCCTGGAACGGATGAAACCTATGACACCGTGGAGAGGATTGAACAGCTGCGGCTGGGGAGAGGCTCTACGGGTAAGAGTGCTTGCTAAGAAAGCATGAAGACATGAGTTTATATCCTCAGTGGACAACTGCAAGGCTGGGTGTGGCCATGGCCACCTGTGACCCCTGCTGGGGATGCAGGGAGAGGGAGATAGGAGAATCCAGAGGGCTTGCTGGTCAGTCAGCTTGGCCCCAAAGCCCCAAGCTTCAGGTTTGGTGAGATACTCTTTTCTCAAGGGAACAAGGTAGAGAGTGGTAGAGGGACACACCCAGCATCCTCCTCAGACCTCGGGATATACCTATCCACCACTACCACTCCCATTTCCACCCAAACGCACACACACAGACACACAGACACACACAGATACACATAGGCACACACACAGACATACACACAGATACACAGACACACACAGATACACCCAGACACACACACCCAGACACAGACACACACACACACACACAGATACACAGATACACACAGATACACCCAGACACAGACACACACACAGATATGCACACACAGACACACCCAGACACAGACACACAAACAGACACAGGCACACACGCAGATACACACAAACACACACAGACACACAGACACAGACAAACATAGACACAAAGACACACAGACACACACACGCAAACACATACACACAGAGATTCTCTCTCTCTCTCTCTCTTTCTCTCTGAGATTTAAAACCAGAGAAGGAGTCCATGCTCGGAGGGTCACACAGCAGGTTAATAAGGACCCAAAGTTAGGATTTAGGATGACCTGCCCTGGAAGATGCCCCCTTTCTACCAAGTAGTGAAGCCTCCTTATTGTTTGTTGCCTTCTGGGGACTGTTCCAGAAGCCAGGGAAATGAGGGCTGGGGGAGTATTCATGGGAAGAGTATCACGTATTACCCTGAAATACAAATGAAATATAAGTCACATAGTATGCAAATGAAGCATAAACTTAGAACAAAGGAATTGTGTAACTCTTCTTGGCCCTTGTCTCTGTTCTCCAAGCAAGTTTCATCCAGATCTCAATAGTCACGTTCTGGGGAAAGGCTGCCCCACTTCCTGAACTAAATTAGCTCCTGAACCATCCCTCTTGTACATGGCTTAGATTCATGTGTTTCTGAACAGCACTTAATTAATTTTCTGTGTAATTGTTTTGATTAATGCTGTCCTCTGTTAGCCGGTGCCAGGTACTCCTGGGAAAAGATGGGTTTGCTCTGTTCTATGCCAACCAACCTTCGGAAGCATCTACAGGACCAAGCACCTAGCCTGGTCCCCAGCCGCATCCCCAGCTGATGGTCAGGAAGTCAATGGGGCTGATGAGAGAGTGCAGGATCTCAGCTAGGTCTAGGGACTTTATAGGAAAGGCTCTGCCTCAGAGGAGTTCCTATCACTGTTGGGTCTCCAGAACCAGGCATGGGACACTGCAGGGAAGCATTGGGTGTAAGGGAGCATGGGGGTGAAGGGATGTAGGAACAGGCAGGAGAAAAGGAGGCAGGAAGAGAGGATAACGGAGGAGGCCAGGGTTGAGGAAGGGGGCACCTCAGGTTGAGGATAGAGTCCCTAGTGCCATTAAATGTGTGGGGGAAAGGTGTGGTGGAGTGTAGGTCCCTGAAGACAGCTAATGGCAGGCAGAGAGCCTTGGCCACTGCAGGGGTGTTGGGAAGTGGTAAGTGATAGAGGCAGGGGAGGAAGAATAATAGTGGAGCCTTGAGCAGAATGGGAATCCTCCACCTCTCTGCTTCTAAGAGAGGGCAGGGTATGGGGTGTGGGGTTTCCATGAGAGAATGGGTGGATCTAGGAGGCAGGCAGAGCACTGTCCCCCATGGGCAGACTTCGAGGCTGTGGGAGGGTTTTTTATGAAGGGAAGGGATGAACTCTTTTTTGAGGGGGGGTGTGGGTTTGGTATTAGGATGTGCTGTAAAGAGGGGTGGGCATATACATACACAGCACAGTGGGCAGGACACTAGGAGATTAGAGGGAGTTCCATGTGGTAGGGGCAAGGCTTTGGTAAGAGATGGGGTGGACATTCAGGCGTGGGAGGGGACACTGGGTGGAGTTGCTCGGTTAGATGGTTAACCTAGGGAAACGACTGAGTTACTAGGACCCCTAGAGCAAAGGCTTTGAGGGCTTTGGGGTGTAGGCAGATCTCTGAAGACTGAGGAGGGGGATCTTGGGCAGTTGATGGGATACTAGCTGCTGGAGGGCAGGCCTTGGGCTGTGGGTGGGGTACCGTGCTTCTAAAGGGCTGGCTTCTGGTAGGGAATATGGCCCCCTCCTCAATCCTGGGTGCTCACCCAGCTCGATCTCGTCCTCTCGCTCCGCCAGCTGCTCAAAGTCACGGATGATGGCACGCGCTGCCAGGTGGTGGAAGGTCTCGCTCCACATGTCGGCATCCTGCTCGTCCTCCCTCTGCAGGGCTGGCGGTTCCAGCTCAAAGCTCACCTCCCACTGCAGACGCTGGTTGTCCCACAGGCCTTTGACCAAGGCCTTCCCCTGTACAGGGCCTGGGGTGGCAGGCCTGCAGGGACTGACTTGCTCCTCCGACTCAGTCATGGGCTCCCAGTCTGAGGACATCTCCGTTTCAAAAGTGGAAGGGTGATGGGGTGGCTCTGTGGGTGGAGGGACAAGAAGGCTGAACCTGAGGCCAGAGACTGGGAGCCACCCTGGTGGCAGTCACTTCTAGAAAACACAAAGCTAGCCTCCCTTCTCTTAAGATGTTGAGGACAGCTTTCTAGTGGACTAGTGCAGCACAGGTGGCCTGGGTTTGTCCCAGAGAGGGACAGACAGATCCACCTTTCAGGAAGCTTGTCCCTGAGGGGCTGGATAGATGGGGTGGTACAGCCAGGTTGAGTGGAGAAGATGGGACTAGAAATCAAGAATTTGTTCTCAGAGCAAGAGTTTCACAAAGACACAGAGGCAGCCACTGGTCCTCTGACCCTGTCACCTGAAATTGGGCCTTTTTGTCCCCTCAAGTCTCGGACCTTGGACACTTACCCAGATCCTCCGAGCTTCGGCTGTCAGGGGCAGACTTAGGGCTGGAACCAGGGTCCAGCTCCTTCATAGGGTTCCAGGCCTGGGGCTCCTGGCCAGAGAGCAGCAAGGGCTGGCAGCCTTGAGGCAGTAGGGAGGGCCTGCGGGCCCCTGGGCCGTGCAGTCTGGGGCCTTGGCTCAGGTCATGGCCACTGCTGAGTAAGGGCTAAGAAGGCAAAAGGGGTGGAGGGGAGGAGGGGGAGTGGGAGGAGGGAGGCAAGAGGAGTAGGAAGGGCGCAGATGGAGAGAAAGATGCAAAGGTGCAGGAGGCAGAGGAAGAGGGGAATGGCAAGGAAGAGAATGGGGATGGAGATGAGAGGATGAAGAAGAGGAGGAAGGAGGATAAAGAGAAGAGGATGGGAAGGAGGAGGAAGTGGAGGAGGGAGGGATGAGAAGAGCAAGAAAAGGAGGGAGGAGGAAGAAAGGAGGGAGGAGGAAGAAGAAGAGTAAGAATGGAAGGAGGAAGAGGAAGGGGAAAGAGAAGAAATGAAGGAAGAGGTGAAGCCCATGGTGGCTGGTGGCTTGAGCCTCCTTCTTCTGTCCCCCATGCTTTCTCTCTTCTCTTCTCTCTCTCTTCTCTCTCTTTCTCTCTCTCATCTCTCTCTTCTCTCTTTCTCTTCCCTCTCTCTTCTCTCCCTCTCTCTCCTCTCTCCTCTCTCCCTCTCTCTTCTCTCTCCTCTCCTCTCTCTCCCTCTCTCTCCTCTCTCTCTCCTCTCTCCCTCTCTCTCCTCTCTCTCCTCTCTTCTCTCTCTCCTCTCTCTTCCCCCCTCTTCTCTCTCCCCCTCTCTCCTCTCTCTCCTCTCTCTCCCTCTCTCTCTTCCCCTCCCTGCCTCNCTCTGCCCCACAACTCTTCCCATGGCTGTCCCCCCAGGGACCCAGGGACTCATGGCTGAGTCTCCACCACCCACGAGAAACAGAAACCAGAAAACTCCCAGGCCGTGGGTCAACTCTGAGGCACAGAGAACCCTGTGCCATGGAGAATTCCAAACCCACTTTCCTTTTTGTCATAAAGCTTCAAACCTTTTTTGTGTGTAGTTAAAATTACCAGCCCTTCCCTTATGTCTCCCCATATGCTGTGCTTAAGAGGTCTTTCCCACCCCCAAAAAAATCTTCTAGAAGTTTTGTTATTTTTGTTTGTGTGTGTTTAAGTCTTTGATTCATATGCAATTTATTTTCCCATAGGCGAGAGAAACCAGCTTTTACTTTGATTTTCCAAATGGTACAGATCTCAGCACTATTTACAGAACACAGTGGACTCTCTGTGGCTTATCAATTCGCTACACTATTCTTACAAAGCTTGCATGTGTGTTTGGCGTTGTTTACGGGCTTTTTGGTCTGTTTTGATTTTCATCTATCTGTTCTTGGGCTTGCTATAAACAAGCATCTGAAAGACAAGGTGTAGATGGGAAATACCCTTGCAACACGTATGATGGAGTTCCTTTTTTTTTTTGGAAATGCTCTGGTATTTCTTGAGTTTCCTGAGAATTCAGGATCCTCTAGGCTAGGTCCCACCCAACCACTGACTTCTGTAAATGCATGTGTTTGTTAAAATATGCATTTTCATTTCCTTACCATGTGTGTTTGTGTGTAAAACCATGTCACTGAGCATGTGTGGCCAGAGGACACACATGGCACTTCTTCCATCATTTGGGACTCAGGGGTTATGGCGGGACAGCACATAAGGCTGATGTGACCCCGGAGAACAGCACCCCAGTGCCAGGTGACCTTAGCCTTGGACCAGCGCTGCCCTGATTTGCATGGCAGAGGCTGACTGTACGCTTGGACGGCACATCCATGGTGACTCATGCTAAGATCCTAGGATCATTCACCAGCCAGTTTGAACTGCCCTCCTCCTCGTGACACAAACTATCTGCCCAGAAGCTGCACACAAGGAGACTTCTTCCAAACATAGGAAGACACCCCATCCCCTTGCCTCGTGTATCATTGCCCAAATAGGCTGGGCAGGTGGGACTGTACCTACTGCCCAGCCTATTTGTCCTCTTCCGGTGTACTCAGTAAACAATTATCCTTACCCAGGTCTTTAAAAGGAAAAAAAATTGCATGTAATTGGAGGGAAAAGACAAAATTAGAAAAGTGAGGGCATTCTTCCACAGCGGTGTGAATCGAATCCACCAATAAGTGAAGCGGGCATGTCCAGAGCCATGGCAGTTAAAAAAAAGCCACCTTTGTTCATATTGGAGATCGGTAAATATCTAAACGTTTGGTCGTGATGTGTCAGGGTCTCTTATGGATGGTAAGTGGGAGTGGCAGGGGTACAAACTGGGACAGTGGGCTGCCTATCACCAACTGAAATCCATGGGCTACCTGAGACAGCAATTTTTACTTTTACAGATTAAACCCTGTGGAAACCATGGGGGTGCCAGGGTCTCTGGCCAAGCCTTGTGTATTTATTTGTTGCAGTGTTGATAATCTGAGTAGAGGCGGCAATGCCTTTAACCCTAGCACTTAGGAGGCAAGGGAAGCAGGCCTTTGTGAGTTTAAAGCCAGCTTGGTCTATACAGTGAGTTCCAGGCCAGCCAATGACACCCTGACTTAAAAAAAAAAACCCTTCTGGAAACTACATCTCCATTAGTATGGAAGAGCGAGTATATCCATATAATGGAGGACCTCACAATACTGAATAGAAGGATTCCCTCATACTCCTGTGAGAAGGCAGTTGAGAAAAATTACCTTAAATATTACATTATGACAGATCTATATCTCAGTGATGACAAAGAGTAAAGTTGGCGATTGTCAGTCCTCAGAGAATTGTTCAACAGAAAGAGTGATTTTACTGTATACAAACATGAATTCAAAAGCCATTAAGAGAGTCAGTGAGATGTCTCGGTTGGTAAAGCCACTTGCCGCCAACCCTGACACCTGGAATCTTCCTCTAACCTCCACATGGGTGCAGACGCATGCACACCCACTTGCCCACCCAAACGTGTATACAGTGGAAACAAATGTGATAAAAATTTATTTTAAAAAAGCACTGAGGCACTATGTTGGGGGCAGTTTGCATAAGCAGCTATTAAAATATGCCTGTGTTCTGCATGTACGTGTATGCGCATGGTATTTCTAGAAAGATGTACTCGGAACCAAGTGCGCGTTGGTTTCGGGAGGGAGACTTTATTTGTACTTTATACCCAGCGGAGCCGTTTGAAAGGTTTAATTCCAAACGCGGTGTAGTTCGGATGACTTTTGTGAAGGGAGAATATTAAGCTAAAATGGATTTCCAGTTTCTTAGACCACACACACGACCTGGACGGAGAACAAGATGAGACGACAAAACCCCTTAGCAGGCGTCATGTAATTTGGGGGGGATATCAGTAAACCTTGGGGTTCTCTTCACACTATTAAGTATGTATTTTTATTGACATGTGCCCCCCACAAAAGGGCTGTCTTCCTGTCTCTATGGTTCGAAGCATGGAAAGAAAGGAGAGTGGCCACTTTTAGGGTACCTCTGGGGGGCAGTTGCCCAGCTATGACTCCCTGACCCTTCCACTGAGATAATCTCTCCTGACCTCACCACCACCCATACTGGGTCAGAGAGAAATGGACTCCGCTACAGTTCCCATGGTAACAGAAGCATCTACCAGCTAGCTTTCCCCTCAGCCAGAGACTCTGGGGAATCTACATACACAGAGCGGAGTGCTGGGGAGAGAGACAGTCTCCCCAGAAAGTCAGACAGGAGAGGAGAAAGAGATGGAGCTAGATAGGAGGAAGAAAAGAGTTAGCTTGCCTGGAACACTCAGTGAGTAGAGCTGCCATTGAGGAACCCAGGCTACAGCCAGACATTGGGCTGGGACTGGACCCTGCATCCCCTAAAGCCTGGAAGCCTCCTCCATCTGGGGTCTGCTTCCATTCTGTATCTGCTAGCGGATGGTGGCTCACCATCTACACCTGCCCCATCTTGTAGATGAGGCAGTGGGGCTCAGAGGGGTTCAGAAATGTATGAGAGGAATGCCTAACTCCAAGACTATCGTGTACCAAGTACATCGGGGGTCCTTGGAGAAGCCTGGAGAGTCCCCAAGGGCCAGGTGGTATGTGGCCTGTGCATATGTGGAGATTGGGAGAGAACGTGGTGGGGAAGTGGGAAGGTGCACTGGAGGTGGTGGGAAGCTGCTTGGGCCCACATGCTTAGGACAAGTGAGTTCTGTCCTGAAGAGAATGCTTAAGTCATGATGTGGTTTGGCATAGCGGTCTCAGCTAGATGGATTTATCCCCCTGACCCCAGAGATATTCTGTCATGTCCAGGACCAGCCCCTATGGCAGAGCCTTGATAGCAATGATGCTGAGGTTGTTGAGGGATGACCTAACAGGATACTGGTGACCTTTCCTGTGGTGGCTCTGACTCCTATTTTCTTTGCCTTGAGTGACTGTCCGGTCATGGAAGGACCAGCAGTGTGAAGGAGGAAAGCAAGAACACTGAGGGCCAGGGTTTCCTGGTCAAATCTACTGTGTGGTTCTGGGCAAGTCGACTTACTTCTCTGACCTTTAGTTGCCACCAAGTAAGGGTGGATGGTCTCCAAACTCCCTCCTCTTCCAGGCACCATAAAACTTAATGACAAGAATCTATACAGTGTCCTGTGCCAATGGGGAAGTGCTGTGTACAGGGCTTGGGCAAGCCAGAGTTGACCAGTCTGAGGTCATCATTGTATATGTAAACTAACATCAACAGGAAGCTTGGCCTTAGCTGGGTCTGGATTCTGCATTCTACCCGATACTCCGTGTTCTTGTGTTGATAAACGCTCCATCTTTGTTGTTATGTGTGAGCCATAGCCAAACCAAACTCCTCTCAGCCCCACCCACCCAGCCCTGCTTAGGTACCTGCAGATCAATCTGCCACCGCTGGCTCTCTGAGTTGCACTGATTGGCAAGGTCCTGCACCTTGGCTTTTCGCAGTGGGTGTCTCCTGGCAATCCCAGTGGGGTCACTGGCTGTGGTGGCCCTTGGGCTGGTCTTCTGGCTAGAGATCTGGTTGGTGCTGTATGCCCTCCGTCGTCGGGAGACATCCAGACCTGGACAAGGGTAGTAAGAGGGGGTGTTATCAGGGTGGAGGGTAGTGGGGAAAGAAAGGGGTTAACATGCCACTTTCCTGTTTGAAATGTCTTAAGTTCCCATTTTCTTATGGAAATATGTGCACGTGTCTCATTTAGCATCCAAAGCCTTGCCAGGTCTGGTCTAACGTCTCATAACTGTCCCTTCTATTCTCTTCATCATGTGTGTGTGTGCTCTCATGTGTGCGTGCACACACATGCATGCTTGTGATTGATGTGAGGTTTCTTTCTCTATTGCTGTCTACCTTGTTTTCTTTTTTAAATTTGTGTGTGTATATGTCTGTGTAGTGTTCATGCCCTCATGTGTGTGTGTGCGTGTGGTGTATGTGGTGTGTTATATGTGTATGTGTGGGTAGTTGGGCATGTGTGTGTAGATAGGACCCAAAGTTGATGTCAGAAATCTTCCCCAATTGTTTTCCACTCAACTCATTTTAGATGGGTTCTGAGGAGCCAGCCTCTGGCCCTCTTGCTGGTGTGGTAAGTACTTGATTCACCAAGCTATTTCCCCGGCCCCAATCTTAGGATTTTTACTTTTATTTGCATTTATTTCATGTTGAATTTATTCAACGCTATGGAATGCATCACGCATTTGCCTGTCACCTTTGTGCAGGGGCCATGCTAATCTCCCCCATATCATCCTAATTTTAGTACATGTGCTGCCAAGGTGAGCAGGACGTCCCCCTGACTGGAGCTTGCTGATAAGCTAGATTGACCGGCAGCATGCCCCTGGATCCTCCTGCATCCTCTCAACAGTGGGCTTTATGCTAGGGATCCAGACTTGCTTTCCCATGCTTGCTCAACAAGCACTTTACCCAGTGAGCCATCTCCCCGGTCCCTCCTGTCCCCTTTAGGGATGCTGAGTGATCAGAGGAAACTGGAATAGATGAGTAGCCATTGGCCAGTGCTTTCTATGTGCTACGCCTCCATGGCTTTGCTTGAGTGCTTCTGCTACCAGGCACTTCCTCTCCCCTCCCATGACTAAGAACCTGTCCTCAGTGGTCTGTGATATTAGGCAGATACGTTTTTCTCGCCCTGGGGTCACCACAGTTGTGGTCTTTGTTCCTTTGCTTTATCAGAGTTAAGGTCAATTGTGCCTTTGTGTCTAAAAGGGGGGGATCTTGGAGGTGCGAGGTGCAAGCCATCCTACTCCCCCCCCAAATAATCAGTAAATGATTTTTGAAAATGGCATCAAACCCTACAAAGGCACATAGGTCTAGGTTGACCCCCTCTTTAGTATCCAAGAACTTAGCCAGTTGTTGAGATTCTTCAGTCTCTGTCTCCTAGTCTGTTCCGTGGGTATCAGTATGTCCACATTCATAGCTGCTAACTGGTCTGTACTGTGGGTATCATTGTATCCACACGCACAGCTGCTACTGGTCCCAGAGATGGCTTTTATCAAATGCTTAACACGTAGTAACTGGCCAATCATTACCACTTCAAAGGAAAAGAGAACGTAACGGAGCGGAAAGCAGAGGACCAACCGTGATGGGAGGGGGAGTCTCCATTGCATGGATGGGCATCTTGGGTCTGCCCTGGCTTGAAGATTTTGGCACAGTTCGCACTGCCTGGGCCAAGTCCCTCATCCTGAGAGTGATAGAAAACAGAACTGCTGGACTCCTGAGCTTGCAGCATGCCGTACTTTCGCCTTTTGTCCTGGAGACAGGAGAGGAAAGATGGGTGAGCGTAAAGTTAGGTTCAGTAAGGACCTCCATGGGCAGCAAGGGTGTGGGGGAGGCTCGGGAAGGTGTCCACCTCCGAGAACCTAGCTGAATAAGGAAGGAGTGCCTGCTGGTTTGTTTGGAGAACTGAGGTGAATTTCTGATCAAGAGATGGTAAGCATGGAGCTGGATGTGGTGACTCACAACTATGATCCCAGCACTCAGGAACTGTGGTACGAGGCTAGCCTGAGCTACATAGCAAGTTCCAGGCCAGCCTGGTATACAAAGTATAAGTCTGTCTCAACAACACAATATAAAAACAAAAACGAGAGAGAGAGAGAGAGAGAGAGAGAGAGAATAGAATTTCTTCT
This sequence comes from Bramus lutescens, assembly GCA_001685075.1. NCBI lineage: Eukaryota > Metazoa > Chordata > Mammalia > Rodentia > Cricetidae > Bramus > Bramus lutescens. Next base: position 478,273 of record LOEQ01000613.1, on the reverse strand, counting down.
TATATTATGGTAATATTTAATCATTGCCTTTGTACATTGGAAAAAATTAAAAATGTAATTCTAAATTTCATTCTTGTTTACTAATAGATAAACCATGTGTCCTTTCATTTTATTCTTCATCACACACACACAGACACACAGAGTTCACACTTTGGGAGGTCATGTTTTATTTTACAAAAGCCAGACCATAAATATTTATTAGTATCTTGAACTTTGTATTTAAACCATTCTTTCCGCTAATCATTGTCTCTAACATCTGGTTGTATAATATTCTGCTGCCTTTCATTGTGAAGCACTTGCTTCATGACTGTTTGTCTTCACTACCATATGCCCTGTGGTCATCTCTGGGGCAGCAACCAAGGAGTGACATTTCTGGATTGGAAGAGTTGTATATTTCTGATTTCACGAGTTATTTCTTGATGGCCTTCCAGGAGGGTAATGGCCAGTCTCATTTACATCCATAGTAGATGAAGGTGATGTTTATCTGACATCTGCTGGTAGCAGGAGACAACATGGCCAGTCTTATGGGAGAAGAACACAGAACTTGGAAAAACAGTGTGTGTGTGTGTGTGTGTGTGTGTGTGTGTGTATTCATATGTCTATTCATATCCATGAGAATGTACATGCATGGGTCTATATGTGGAAGCCAGAGGAGACAACCTTGGGTGTCATCCTCAACAACGCTCATCACTGTCTACCTTCTTGAGACAGGATCTTTCAGCTTTGTGAGTTTGTCATTAGGCTCAAGGTCTGGCCAACAAGCCCTAGGGATGGATCCTCCTGCCTCCACCTCCCAGCTCTGGAATTACAAGCAGGTGCTACAATGCTTTTCAAGTATGTAGGTTCCAGGGTGAAATTCCATTCCTCACATTTATGAGACAGACACTTTACCTTGCCTGGACTATTTCTCCAGTTTAAGAGGAGGAATTGATGACTTGGTTGGGTCCCTATATAGGAATGTGTATTGATAATCTAGTGTCTTGCAGGAATCCAAGTATAATTAAAATTAAATAAAACATGGACCATGAAAAAGAAACATAGAAAAAAAAAAGAAATGTGGCCAGCATTTTATTTAGAATTTTCTCTGTGTAGTTGCATAGTCCACCTTCTATAACACATTCATATGAACCATTAAAAATTCTGGACATTTTGTATAGCATTCCAATTATTTTTATAAGCACATTCAATACACAGCCTTTGTCCCAGTACAGAAACATTTCAATACCATGAATGGAGGCTTTCTAGTCCAATCAGGTGAACCCTAGGCAACTGACATGTTCTCCCTGCTCCTTTGTCCTTAACTAGGGGTTCAGCCATGGCTGCTCTCCTTCATGGCTTCCCTCTTTCATTTTCATTTTAATGTCTACTTTACAAGCAAATGAGCATGTATGTCCCTGTGGTCATGGGTGCACATGTGCACACATACATGTGAAGGCCAGAAGACAAGTGCAGGTCACTGTACTTGGCATTTCTACACAGGAGATTGAACTCAGGTCCTCTTGCTAGCACGGCAAGCCCTTCACCAACTGAACCATGCCCCTGGCTCTTGTCTTTTAATATACTAAGTTCATTTTCTACTTAGCCACCTTAGGCGTTGAGTTTGTAACTCCTTAAAAACCAGCCACGATGGGCAACGGGACAGGGGCCAGGAGGCAGCTCCTCCGACAATCTCCCACACGTCTGAGGTACTTACGGGGCTGGAATTGGAAATGTACAAGGAGGTGTCGCACACGATGCCATAGCCCATCAGCCGTTCCCCAGGGAAGAGGGAGCTGGTGCTAACAGGCGAGATCAGGACCTCTGTGGTCTCAGGGAAGACCCACTCCACGGTCACATCACTCAGCACTGGGGCCATGGCCTTCTTCAAGGATTTGATCATCTGTTGGGGAGCGTCAGAACAGAGTGGATGGTGTGCGCGGAGGACGTGGAGAGATGAGGAGACAAAAAGATGGTGAGAATGTGATCTTGAGGGGAGGAAGGCACAGCAGGCTTGGGGCAGCTGAGCCAGCAGTGGACACACCTCTGAGCTCTTTAGGCCCTTGGAACGGATCTTGGCCATCATCTCTGAGTTTAACATTTTATAAAGGAGAAAATCAGAGTATCAAAGTATGGCTGTGATAAGCTTGATGGCCCAGCACAGAGCTCAGCTTTGGGCCTGTCTGGGTTGCTGAAGCTGCAGTACTGGGAGATGCTAGAGGTCCTTCGTGTACCTTTGGTTGCAGCCGCTCCCCCTCTGTCAGGAACTCCGCACTGCCCTTGGATACAGATGCCAGTCCTTTCACCAGTCTGTAGCAGACACTGGGTCCAATCCCAAAACTATAGCACCTGGAGGACAGGGACAGGAAGGTAGCTCTGTGTCATTGTCCCCAGTGGACTAAGAGACAGAGCACAGGCCAGCAGAGGCAGCTTAGAGATGGCTGTCTTCAGGTAAAAGCCTGGGAAGGAAGGAAGAAGAGTTATCATGGACGGACACACACACACTACAACCAACCCCCAGTCAACACTGGCAACAGTCTTTTGCATGCTGAGCTGTGAGCTGTGGACAACTCATACCAATCTCTCTCTCTCTCTCTCTCTCTCTCTAGGCAAACATGGAAAGCATCTCCTCTCAGCATCCTGGAAGCAAGGCATTCTGGGAGGTGTAGGTGCTATCCTCTCCCTCTGGTACAGTGAAAATTTGTTCTCATTTGGATTCCCCCAAACTCAGGCAGCCTGGGGAAATTAGACCCTAGACCCGCAGTTTGGGCTGACCTGGTAGAAAAGGCGTGATTCCGCACCAGCTCCAGAACCTTCCCTGTGTTGCTCACAGCCCCATCAGTAACCAGGAAGAGTAGCCTTGGGTGGCCCTG
>LOEQ01000613.1:454016-465117 GCA_001685075.1 Bramus lutescens | reverse complement strand
CAGGAAGTAGAGGTGGGGAGATGAGAACAGGAGAATGCTAGAAAGGAGGAAGCCTATTCCCCCCACTCCTACCCAGACTCTGAAGAAGCAACATGTGATCTACCCTGCTGTGAAAGGTACTGAGCCACATGGCTAACATAGATAAGAATAATGTTACACTGTGCTCTCTGCCCACTCCTCTCCCTGTGGGCCTTCTGCCAGTCAGATATTGTTCTCAAATGGGCATTTGCTTGACACCTGGCTAAAGAACGCCTGCCATCATATTATCCTGTCCTGCTTCTCTCGTGGTCTCAGCCCCCTCCCAGGCAATCTTGCTCACTTGCTGGTCTTCCTCTTCTAGGCTATAAGTCCCTTGAGGTAAAGAATGTGGCCTTTCAGGGGTTGTTTCTCTAGGACTGAGAAAGCGCCTGGCATCAGTTGGGCATTTAGCATTTGCTGAATGAATAAAAGAGACACTGTGTGCCAAGTCTGCTACTGGCATCTCTTCTTCACATCTTTTGGTTAATTTGTTTCAGTCTCTGTCTCTCTTAGGACCTCCATCTCCTCCATTCAGCATGCCCTGCCCTTTCTTTGCTAAATCAGCCATTGGCAGTTCATCACCCATCCTTCCCAGGTGATGCTTGCCTTCTGGATGCCCCTGACCTGACTCCTTTCCCACCTGTGAATCCCACTCTCCCTCCCACCCAGAACCCCCTTTGCCAAAAGGCCACTGCCTGGCTTGGCTTTTTTGAACAACAGAGCCCAAAACAGAAACAGTAACCTCTGCCAGCCACAAGGAGCTCCTTCTAACAACCTAATTCTGCCTTTCAGAGGGACAAATGGGTGCCTGGCTCCGGATTCCCTAATGACTCCTCAAGCTGCCATTATCCAATTACAATAAACTCATCACTTCTGAGCAGCTGCCTCTTGATCGCCGTCATTCTCAGAACTCCACGAGGATGCAGGCTATTTGCATAACGAACCCAAGGTAGCATATTAATTCTCGTTAGCCACAGTGGTCCCAGAGCTCAGTGATTTGAGGCCTGGCAGCCAGGGCACCCACTTCCAGGTCTGGGAGGAGGAGGGGTTTCATCCTTTCCACACTATCATTTGTTCTGGGAGCTTGGTGGCACCTTTGGCATGCCCCACTTGCTGTCATATTTGAGACCTTGCTCAGCTTCCCTTTCTAGCATATTTATCTGCAAGGCAGTGCCCCTGCCTCCCTCTATAAGCAGAATGATGATACCAAGCCCCCTGAATCGGTTTCCACTGGAATCTCCCACGGTGGGGTTGGCAAAGTACTTAGGTGACCCACATTTTCCTGTCCTTTTCCCTTCTCACTGCCATGTACCAGCAATGGCAGCAAGAAGGTGAGGAACAGTTAAGTGCAGTAGCACTGCACCCCACTCTAGGAGAGTTGCCAGTCCTTTAGCCCCAGTACCCCCAGATCTAACTCTAGAGGTAACACTGGGCATTGGGCCTCAGACTGCTTATCAGCAAATGAGCCCATGGAAAGAGATGTGCCTTCATGCTTGACATTCAGGATATGCACTGTATGGGGCACCATGTGTGGAAGGGAGATCATTGGGCTTAACGTGGGGCTGCGGGTTCACCCTCTGCCCTGCCCCTCCTGCAGTCAATGCCTCTTTACCCTTCACTGTCGGGGCTGGGGAAGGACAGAGGAAAAGGACCTTTTTTTCCTGGCGCTTCTTTCATCCATTTTGTAGCAGATAGTAAGGACTCCAGATGATGGAAGAACAAGGTACCTATTTAGCAGTCTGAGGCCTGGAGGTGAAGAGGGGGCTATAGGGCCAGAGTGGCCTGGAGAAATAAGGCCAAGATGGCACCTGTACTTAGCTGCAAGCCTTGCCAGGCTTAGGAATGCTGGGGAGGGTACTAGGAGAAGCTGAGCCATCAGGAAGACTGGATGGGGTGATCTTGCATCAGGAAGTCCATGCCCGCCTTTCCTGAGGTATCTGGGACCCCAGAAGGAAACACCTCTCACTTCTTGTCCAAATATGGCCACCAGCCTAGGGTGTGACCTCAGGGGAGTCATGCCCTGCACTTCAGGCTCAGAGGCCTCAATGGTTCAGTGAGACAGGTCCCCAGGGTGCCCCAGCTCTGCCGCGGATGGCTCACCTTCCGCTCGGCACTGTTGTCCTTCTTCATCCCCCGAATGAAATCCGCTTTTCCCTTCAAGTGCTGCTCAAACTCCTCCAGGGTCATGTCCCCTTTCTCCACCAGGATGTGTGGCATGTGGGGCTCTGCGCAGACAAGATCAACACTCAGCCTTTGCCTGGGTGTGAGGCGCACAGCAGGGGCTGTCGTCTAGGGATGATTTCTTCATGGGGGGGGAGTGGGCACTTAATTGGAGAAGAGGGTGACATCCCTGGGTGTGTGAGGCAGTAGGGGCCAGGGGAAGACTCCTTAGTAGAGGAAGCCTAGTACTACCTTCTTTCCATGGGCCTGAGTTTACCCTTATGTCAAATGGACTGATGCGATGCTGAGTCAAATGCCTGTGGCATCTTTTCAGGGCCAGACATTTTCTGAGCTTTTAAGGAGGCAGAGAATGGCTCAAAGAGTTTACGAAGTGTCAGAGCAACTTCTTCTTAGCCAGAGTAGTAGTTCAAGGTCCCCCAGGCAGGTTATCCCTGGGGCTGGAAATTTGCTGACTAGAGACAGACTTCCCTGGGAGCAAGTCTTTGGTCTCTTCTCCCATCTCCCACCCATCCCAATTCTTCCCCTGACTAGATGTTTTCCACAAAGGCAGCAGAGCCCCTCCTGGGGTACCATACCACTGGGGTGGAGAAGGATCTCCACTGGCCGGTCAAAGGTGTGTTTGTTGGCCAAGGTGATGATGATGCTCTTGGCTGAGTGTGCGGAGGGAGCAGCGTCTGCACGGATTTCATGAGTGGGACTCTCCACCCCTGAGTGGCACAGAAAGACAGGACAGAAGAGGGACAAGAGAGAAAGGAGCTTAGAGGGAGACTGAGACCTCGGCTGGAGATGATTGGCAGGCCGGCCCTAACATGAACACACCTTGGTGTGTGAGCATGGATACCCTCCTCAGCTTCCCCACAGTGTAGATTGTGTCCAGTGGTCCTTCCTTCCTGACCACAAAATCTGACTTGCTCTTGGGGTACAGGGTGTACCCACAAATGTTGCTAAGCAACCAGAAAGAGCTCGATTCTCCGTGGGTGGGGCACTTTTGTGGGTGCTCTTTGAGAGCTCCTTGCGTTGCAGTTAACACTCACTGATAGGAAACCATGCCCTGTGCCCTTTAAAACCACAAGATGGTTGGGGGGGAACCATCTAACCCCAGTTCTCAGCCCTGGTTACTTGTTGGAATTATTCAGAGAATTGTATAATGTTCCACTACCAGAATTCACCCCAGAATCTCTAGGGTGAAGCAAGGATACAGGGGGAGTTGAATACTCCCCAGGAGGGACCCAGAGCTCAGCTTTATAGCCATGGCCTTTTGAAGAAGGTTGAGCTACCTACCACTCTCTGAAAGATATTTCCCCAGGGAAGTCACAGGGTAGGGCTGGGTTAACGTGAAAGCTGTCCTGGGGAGAAGTTTATCTCAGGACAGCTTGCGCATCCAGCTCTGAGTTGTTCAGTTTTGACTTCTGTCTGGGTTAGGTGGTCTTTGTGACCTCTTGCCTCCCTCCATCTCTCTGAAGGCTTTGGGTCAGAAGCCCCATCTCCTTTGTTTCTCTGGGCCTGGGTAGCGCCCTCTCACCTGCAAGCAGACATGGTCCACGGATCTCCAGTTGAAAGTTGAATTCATATTCCATTGGGTTGGTCACCTCTGTATCCAGGAGGGTGGCCAGACACAGCCCATTCCAGGAGTCCACAGTCTGGATGCCAAAGCAGTGTGGGTCTTTGCTAGAAAGGTATATGGAGGAGGAGGGAGAAGGGAAGAGAGAGGACGGAAGTGGAGTGAGGAGAGGAAGAAGAGGAGGAAGAGGAGGAGGGGGAGGACGAAGCCCAGACAGAGGAAGGCAGCATAAGAAGACTATGAGTCTCAAGTAGCTCAGCCTCCTCCCCTCCCAGGACCTCTGTTGTCACATTCAGCCTGACTCCAGGGAGGGGCTGGATGCAGAGAGACACCAAAACTATTACTGGGGAGTACCTGGGACGGGCCAAGATCCAGACATGGGTTCCCAGTGCCTCAGCCCTCATCATTCGCATCACAAACCCAGGAGGAGGACATCAAAGCCCAATATTTCCCACATGAGGAACTGAGGCCCAGCAAACAGAGCAACTCACCCATGGGCCTTGGTTAGGATTTGGCAGAGCTGACATCCCGGCCCAGATTTGCCTGGTTCTGGTATGAAATACCTTGCTGCGTCACATGGCCTTGTGTCCATGATCTATCCTGCATCTCAGTGATGCCCTCACTTTCACTCAGTCTGTTCTAAGCTTGGTCCACATGCTGTCACTCAAAGTTCCTGCTGGTGGCTGGATGCCACACAGGGCTATCCACTGACAAGCTCTCATTTCCTCCCTGTGCTCACAAATACCACCCCCACCACTAACAGCCTTGCTGTGCCTCCTTTTGACCTTATAAAGAATGTTTCTTTGGGTCCCCAGGTAAAGGGCACATGCTAACTATAGTCAAAGGGTTTTCCTAGCTTGTAGTCTAATTTCCATTTTCCTGGCAGTGAACGGGAGCCCCCCTGTTTCCCAATGGCCTGGCAAACGCTGCATCAGCTGGCTTTGGGCAGCCGCGAGGTTCATGGGGAGCTGATACAGATGTCTCAAGGGCATAACTGTCAACTCTGCCAGCTGGAATGAAGGGCTACCTCACCAGGGGTCTCTTGTCTACTAAAGTCCAGAATGCCCCAGTGCGATTCTGCCTTTCAAACCCACACTGTAGCCCCATGGGCAGGACTTGCAAAGTGACACATGGGGCTGATGGTACCCGCCCAGGTGAGCTTTGCCACCTGCTCCTGGCATCTTCAAGATCTACGTGATCTGTTCCACCACCTTGTGACCTCAACTCCTCCTCTTTCACTCTGCCATAGCCATTTTCAGCCCAACAACAGCCAATCAAACCTGCCGCAGCCTCAGGATCTCTGTATACCCCCTGCCCCTCTAGAGTATGTTTCCATAGCTTCCTGAGCAGTAGAGCATTTGTATAGCAAGTGTAAGGGTCTGGGCTCCATCCCCAGCAGCTCAGGAGGAGGGGGTGGGTGGAGAGGGGAAGTGGGAGGAGGAGGAGAGGGCAGAGGAAGAGAAAAGGAGGAGGAAGAAGAGAAGGATCATAGCTGTTGTTCAATCCTGGTTTGCTCTATAAGACATCAGCCACACCATCCTCTCCTCTGTGCGTTCCCCGCACCCCCACACACAGCCAGCACTTGGTTTCATAGACAGCGGTCTCAGCAGGTACCTCCCAGGTCATGGCACTCCCCTCCCTTCCCACACTGTAGAAGGACCCCCTTTTGCCCAGCTGGAAGCACTCACTAATGGCTCTTTGCTGCACTGGGGAGATCTAGAGTCCGCTGGGCTCTCCTAGCCTTGCAGCCTGTCACCTGTTGCCTGTGTCAGCTCCTCCCTAGGCTCCGCCCTGTCCTCACTGTCAGGGTGTTTATGAAGCCTGGCCTGGCCTCTGGATACCCTTTCTTCATCTCTCCTTAGCCCAAAGAGCTTCTCTGAAACCACAGCTTTCACACAATTAGTTATGCATTCAAGCCACAGGCAGAAAGAATCACATGGCTGTTGCATGATAGTAATGATCTCTTCCCTTCAAATTGTTGTTTGGGGACAGGGTCTCACTATGTAGTTCTGGCTGTCCTGGAATTCACAGTGTAGACCAGGCTGGCCTTGAACTCACAAAGATTCATCTGCCTGCCTCTGCCTCCTGCATGCTGGGATTAAAGGAACATGACACCATGCTTGGCTTCCCTCTGAGTTTCCTTCCTTCCTTCCTTCCTTCCTTCCTTCCTTCCTTCCTTCCTTCCNNTTCCTTCCTTCCTTCCTTCCTTCCTTCCTTCCTTCCTTCCTTCTTTGTTTTTGTTTTTCAAGAAAGGGTTTCTCTGTGTAGTCCTGGATATCCTGGAACTCACTCTGTAGATCAAGCTGGCCTCGAACTCAGAGATCCACCCAGCTCTGTCTCCCAAGTGCTAGGATTAAAGGTGTGTGCCACCACTGCCCAACCCCTCCAAGTTTCTAAACAGCATGAATCATGTTTTATCCCTTCTTTATCCCCAACACTTAGTCCTAGGGCTTAACATATAGTAAATACTCATAAAAATCCTTCTTAAGAGCATTGAAAAATAACCCCTGGAAATCCTAAAGCCTTGCACTTCTGCCATTACCAGAATGAGCATTTTCAGTAGACTGTTCTGGAACTCTGAAACTAAGAGGGCCCAAATGCCTCCCCTGCCCCTCCCTGTCTCCTTCCTGCTGCCCCCAATCAGGTCCAGGTCTGGCAGAGCCTCCTTACCCTTGAGCCTTTCGTCTGGAGGAGCCGGAGCTGTGAGAACAGAACTGAGGCACGGTCGGGGCACAGATAGCCGGCAGGAGGACCCTCACAGCCCCGCTGGGCAGCGTGGGGAGTTCCGAGGAGGTGCTGATGAAGATGGTGACATTCTCCATGGGAGCAATGGTCCCCAGGTTGACCACGAACAGAATCCGCTCCAGATCCTCATCCAAGGCCACCTTTCCCGGTGCGCAGGAATGAGGGGCGATGGGAATCCCCTCTTGTGGAATGTTCCCTAAGTGCCAGGTTGGCGTCAGGTGCTGTGCAGACCTTATCTCTGGCCCCCTCTTAAGTTTGCTATGAAGTAGTTCCCTTTTTGCTTGTGGGGAAACTGAGGCCCACCATTAAGGGTTGGCTTGCCTAAGTTGCTCAGCCAATTATTAGCTCATTGGCTGGATTCTGTACCCTCAGGGTCTGGGTGGAGGCTGTGGATTTCCATTAGGAGACTCAGAACCACGAGGAGAACCCATCAGAGGATCACATGCCCACCCCACAGACCCCACCCAGGCACCAGCTGATGCACACCTGCTTCTTCTCATGGCTTTGCTTTCTTCTGAAAGGCTCAAAGTCCCACTGGCTAGTCTCACCCATCCATCACCTCCTCCCCCACCGTGAGAGCCTCCCTAGTCCCCAGTCAAGTCTCCCTCCTCTCTAACAACATCAGCACCTTTACAAGCACAAGTACTTTTGATGTCCCATCATGGTCATTCCTGGGAATGTTCTAGCAATTTCTTCAGGTCACAAAAGATCAACACACACACACACACACACACACACACACACACACACACACCAGAAGGTGCTATCCACAAGTGCTGATTTAAAAATCTGCCAACATCTGGATGGATTCTCATGTTGACATCTTCAGTTTCATCTGACAGTCAGTGGTCTGATTTGCTTACATTGTGTGGTACTTGGTCTAGGCCAAGTCGCTAACATGTGGTGATGTGACTTTGAACCTGCCACGGCCTCTTTCTGAGCCTCAGCTTCCTCACTAGCAAGACTCACTAGCTATGCTGCCAGAAGTTACTGTGGCATAAGTTCTTGGTAATCACTGATTTAGCACTGAGTGGCTCTGATTACTTATTCTTACAGATGTGTGTGCATGTGCGTGTGTGTATGCATGTGTGTGGCCAAGTATGCGTGCACATCTGTACACAGGTGCACACACCTGTGAGTACATCAAGGCCAGAGAGGATGCTGGGTGCCTTCTTCCATTTTGCTTTCCACTGTTCACTTGAGGCAGGGTCTCTCACTGAACCTGGAGTTTAAGGATTTTTGGCTAAGCTGGTTCATCAGCAAGCGCCAGGGATACTCCCATCTGTGTCTCTGGCCCCTGTCCCCATTCAGTGCTGGGGGTCCTAAGGGCAGACAGTCACACCCAGCTTTTTATTTGGATACTGGGATCCAAACTCAGATCTTCACACCTATGCGGCAAGCTCTCTTACTGTTGAGCCATCTCCCCAGCCCTCAGACAAGATTTATTTTTTTATTTTTTTATCTAAGCTCACATCACTCATGAAAACTAGGCTAGGAGCCAGCCCGTGGTGTGACTCATTCCACACGGCCTCTGTGCCGGAATGATCTGGAACCTGCTCTCTTTGGATCCTCATTGCACCTTGAATATGAAAATAAAGACAGTCCCATGCTGCTTTGCCATGCGCCCGAGGCTCTGGCCCGGGCGGCCTCCATCCAGGTCAGCCTCACCACGCTCTGTGGGGACTTCTTACCTGTGGCAGTGGCAGACTGGATATCCAAGTGGCTTCTGTCCAACTTGGCTTTGTCTTTGATTTGTATGGTGACAACACGGTCAGCAATGACTGCCTCAAAACCAACCACTGTGGTATACTCGTCCATTGGATACACGAACAAACCTGGTGGAGTGAAGGCCAGCGTCACAGGGTGCTCAGCCCCATCCTACGAGTCCAGTTCCCAGAGGGGTCAACCTTGGACCTGCCAGGGCTGTACTTGGATCTGTGGACTGTACTCACTGGCCCTCGAGGGGACATAGCCGACCGGGGCCAGGACCAGGCAGGTGAGGGCAGCAGCAGGCAGCGTGAAGAAATGTTATGTGTCTAACACCCGCCTGCTTTCACCCTTGGGTGTCTGAACTTCAGGGGCCAGAGAGTCTGGTTTCCAAGCAAAATAAAAACCTGGCCTGTCATGTAGGCTGTGCCTAGGCCTAGCGGTACATGACTGGGTGGTGAATTTGGTCCACGGTCACTGTCTTGCCACTGGCACCATCAGTAGGTGTGGCTGTAGAAGAGCTAGAGAAGGGTTCAGATCCAGACCTTTCATGTTTCCTAACCCTGCTACATTGGACAGGACACTCATCTCTAAGTCTAGTGTCCCCACCTACAGAAAGCCACATTAAGACATGTGCCACACAGTAGGTGTCACACATTTTTATGTCCTTATTGTTTCTGACGTTCTAGGGATTGAACCCAGGGCCTTTCACAAGCTAAGCAAGTGATCTACCGCCAAGTGACAGTCCCATCCCCTCTTGTTACTTCTTATTTTGAGGCAGGGTCTCACTGAGTTAGCCAGGCTAGCTTTGAACTTGCTGCATAGCCTAGCTAAACCCTGACATTTCAATCCTTTTGTCTCAGCCTCTGGAGTAGCTGATTTGCCAGTTAGCATCCACACGCCTGGCTATTGTTTTAGAGCTGAACTTCTTTGGTGTGAAGAGTATGCGAGTTGTCTGGAGGTTGTTGGTGTTTGGATTTGAATCCCTGTGGGGGCAGAGCCTGAGAGCCTGCATTTCTGGTCAGCTTTAAGTGATGCTGAGCTTGAAGACCTCAATTCCTTTCCTCTAACATGGAGACAACACAGTGCTGAGACCATGGTGAGGACTCCACAAACCCTGACTTCCTGCCTTCAGAGCCTCAGTTTCCTTATCTATAAAATGGGACACTTGTCCGTCCTGCAAGAGGAAAGCTGGTCATTTCACAGCTGTTCATCAGTATCTCCAGGGTCCCCAGGTAAACCTGTTTTCAGTCTCCAGCTCTAGGTTCCCTCGAACAGAGGAGCAAGGCCATTTGTCCAGCCCAAATCCCCGAGAAGAAAGTTCCCGTGTAGATTCCTTTCAGGTAGTGCTGGCCCCCAGAGCAGCACTGAGGTGGTGACAGAGTTTGAACACAGGGCTTGGGAGAATGGGTTAGCCATTAGGAGACTTCATCACCCCGAATAAGAAGGCGGTCCAGGTAGAATGCGATGGCACCTGCCTGACATACCAGCATTTAGCAGCTGAGGCAGGAGGATTGCTGAGGGTATGTGGTCAGCTAGGACGACATAGTGAGTACCAGTTTAACCAGAGCTATACAGCAATACTCTGTCTAAAAAACATAAAAACAACAAAAAAAACCAACCAACTAATCAAATAAGCAAGCAAACACAAAAGGGGTTAGGGGAGAGAATCCTGCCCGCAGTTAAGCCCTGGCCAACGTCTGTCAGTCCCTTGCTTGGAGAAAGGAGAGGTGTGTGACAGCCAGCCCCTGTCCTCTACCCAGACACTTCCTCCCATTCGGCTCCTTGTCAGGTACTGCAACTTCATCAATTCCTCCTTACAGAACCCAAATCTTAGCTCTCCCTGCTTTCTGTTCTCCTTCACTTCAAACCCGTGGGGCTGTCCCGGAAATCCCACTTTGCAGAGGAAGGAGCCCAGCAGAAAGGTCACACACTTGCCCGGTACCAGCCAGCTAGTGAGTGACGGGACAAGGGCTCGATGTGGAAGAGGCGGTTCCAGGAAATCCACGCAGGGTTACCTTGGAAGGGTTGAGCCTCCAGGTTGCCATAGGTGAGGGAGGCTGTGAGCCCCAGGGCATAGCCGCTGACATAGGAGGTGACATCAGACACAGTGAGAGGCAGGGCTGCTCCTGTGACGCGGTTCAGCAAGCCAGGCATTCTGTTGGCTCCTCAGCTCAGGGCCTGCAGGAGACAGGGCAGTTGGGTACCGAGGAGAGACCCATAACCCCCCAAGCCTAATCTCATTTGAGTGCCCTAAAAACTGCAGCCTCAGGATCTTTGTTTACCTTGGGGACTTCAGAGTTAGTGAGCATCCCGAGAGCAGGGGACTTGGTCACTGACATCTCATGTTACAGGTAGAAAAAGCTAAAAACCTGATGGCACTCAGAGCTAGGGCCAGCACTGAAGTGACCAACCAAACAGTTTGGACTTACTTACCCCCCAGGTTTGTGCATGGGTGGGGATGAGGGACTCACTTCTCATCCTATCCCCATATCTCCTGATCTCTGAGCATCACATTTTCTCTGCAAAGTGAAGGTATTGACTGTGGCAGTTCTCCAAGTCCCTTCCCCTGGCTGCAGAAAGCCAACTCGCTGCAGTCAACACTTGGGTTGTTAAGGGTTAAAAGTCACCAAAGACCCCCAAATCAGGACAGTTGCCATTCTTCCAGGTGGGTCTTTCTTGCCATTCCCCATACCCGACCCATGGCTAGGGCTGGGACTTCTCTCAGGGAAAGTTCTTGACTCTCTCCATGGCCTTCCTCCTCAGTCACCAGCACACGGGTCCCAGGGTGCCACCTCCACCTGGACTTTATCTCTTCCCAGCATAGAATGTACTCTTCCTGGCTGAAGCCAGTGGCTGGCAGGCCCATTCCAGCACACAAAGTAAGCA
>LOEQ01000613.1:417886-435232 GCA_001685075.1 Bramus lutescens | reverse complement strand
CCTCCTGTGCCACCGGCTGGGATAGGAGCATCAGAATAAAATACTAGGACTTCCCAGGACCTCCAGAGCTGCAGCAGGAGATATGAATGGACTTCCAGCAGGGGGCTTGGCACGTAGGCAGAAATCACCGTTCAGAGTGCCAAGTACCCTGACCCCCCACCTCTCCCTACCCAAGGGTGCCCCCTCTCTGTTCAGAGCCTTCTTACCTCCAGGATCCCAGGATGTGAGGGCTCAGAGAAGAAAGCACACTCAGCCAGCGGCTGTAGAGAGAGTCACACGCCAGGCACCCAGAGGGCATCAGGCATGAGCCTGGATGGAGCCTGGCAGCGAGGGTGGGCAGCCCGCGGAGCACTGACTGCCCTGGAGCCCTAGAGGACAGATTAGAAATGATGAGAACAGGGAGATGGTGGAAAAAGGTGGCAGGGATGGGAGGCTGAGACAGACAGATAAAGAGAGATAGAGACAGACTTAGGGAGGAGACGCTGAGAGAATTACACACAGAAAACAGACACTAAAGGAAGAAAAGGAAGGAGGAGAAGAGACAGAGGGAGGGANGAGAGAGAGAGAGAGAGAGAGGAGAGAGGAGAGAGAGAGAGGCATGGGAGCAACATGTGGTTATATCCTCACTTCTGATGCTGGAACCTCTTGAGCCCCTCCCCACAGAGTGAGCACACAGTGCTCAGTCACTTCCATACAAACTCCCCGTGCCTATACACTCATGCGCACCTTCTGCACTTGGGATGAGGTCCCTTGTCCTTGCACTGCAGGGCACTGGTTGCACCAATCCTTACCTTGTCCCAGAAGCAACATGTGTGAGGGCAAACACCTCTCCCCACAGCCGCAGCAGCTGCTTCCCTGTGCCCAAAGCTATTGGAGAGGGCTCCCAAGCTGGGCGCTGGTACCCGAGCCCAGTGCCTGGCTGCCCTGGCAGCTGGCTTGATCAATGCCAACATTGCGATGGCTGTTTAGGTGGCCTGCAGGAAGCAGAGCCATTTGTTTTGTCAGAGCGTAACCATGACAATCACCCCAGGCTCACACGGCTGTGCAGCCCTCCCCCACCCTGAGCCCTCCCTTCCCCCCTTCTCCTAAGCAAAGAGGAAGCAGAGGCCACTTAGCGGGCTTGGCTAACCCCTGCAGGGACTGATAGCAAATGTCTGGCTCCCAGGGACATCAGGTTTTGGGGCAGCCCCTCCCAGGGGGAATAAATCGCCACACCTTGAGGCAATTCAATGTTGGACAGAGCTCCCAGGGTTCTGACTCTGGAGCTAGCCTCCCCCAGATCCCAGTGTTGTTCCTCTGCAAGTTTATCTGTAAGACAACTGTTCTAAGCTGTCACTCCAGTTCCCCCCAAGAGGCCATGATGCAGGCAAGCAGATGGCCCTGGGTACTGTGGTCCCAGGCAGTAAGCGGATCTGCCAGTGTCTTTGGTGGGTCCCAAGCCATCACTGGTTACCCAGGGCCAGGCCAACCATGGGAGAAATTTCTAGGCAGCTCCAAGAAGTGGGGGGCTCTCAGGTAGAAATTTGGGTAACTCAGAGAACCAGGCGCTTTATTAAGATCAGGCCAGGCAGATCTAGAATCCTCATGGTCAGACAAGTAGAAATACCAAATCTAAACTTCAGGCACAAAGGTAAAGGTCCCAAAGACAAGGAGACATGGGGTGGGCACTACTAATAACACAAGATAGCCAGGGATGCAAGGTGGAACTAATAATGACTGTGTGCCTCAACTCACTTATTCCATACGGAAAATTCCAAGAAGAAAGGGTTCCCCTCCCCCAGTGTTATTGAGAAACTGTACAGAGTGGAGCACCTTACCCAAGGAACACCCACGAGCAATGGCAGAGCAAGGCTGCACACACTCACCCATCAGACTCTCTGTTGGAAACATTGCATTCTGTCCTCTTGGCCTTCAGTAGATACCACTATGTGTCAGGCCCTGTATGCCAAGCTGGGGAGCCCTGAGTTCCTAGCAACACTGGAGGTAGCTGCTACCCTCCTCTCGTGAATAAATACAGAGAGGCGAAGGCTCTTGTCTGAAGGCGCAGAAAAGTTTGAGAGCTGGGATTCACACTTAGGTCTGTCTGTCTCCGTTTCTGTACCCTACCTTCCCCATCAGACACTTTCCCGGATTTGACTTAGAGAAGGCGGATTCTAGAGGTCTACGAGGGGTGGTGAGTATTATGCACCATGGGTGCTCTGGTGTAAGGGAGTAGATATTCCACAGCTTTCTTCCTGTGGTCATAGGTGATCTGGTTTTACCCAGAAGCCCTTGAGTCAGTGATTTCACAAGTAGGCAGCCAGATTAAAATTCTGAGAGGGCTTTCATTAGACATGCCGCTTGGAGCCTTAGGTCTCGTCCATCTTCATAAGTGTGGGTCAGCTGAGGGTGACCCCCAGCAGAACACTGGAGAGCAGTTTGGGGAGAATTTGGAGAACTGCTGGGGAGATGCAATGGGTAGGGGCTGGTTTGGGGGCAGGTGAGGAGACACAACCTGCTCAGAATTGATTATTTCACCTGGATTCTCCTTCAAAGTCTCTGGGGTGGGGGCCTGACCTCCACAGAGAAGGAAGCTGCTGTCATGGGGAAGGTCAAATGGCCTGGAGAATGGAAAGCGTCCCCCAACCTCTGAGGACAGGCCGAGGCACCAGACAAAGTTCACTTTGGGCTTCTTATACTCTCCCACGGCAAACCAGTCTGGGCTGGTGTTTGATAATAAACAGCACAGAGACTCCCAGGAACCTGGGAGAGGTAATGACAGCACTGGCTACCCAGCATGCTTCTCTGCCACTCGGCAGCTCCCTGTAGCCAGCCTGTTGAACTCTCATCTTCATCTAGTGTAGAGCAAGCATGAGAAGGTGAGAGGAGAAATCTACTCCAAGTTCCCAGCCAACAAAGGGATCCAATTCAGTCCCTGAGACCCCCAAGTCCAGTGGCCTGGCCGCAATGCCATATAGCCTTCAGCAGCCTGGAATGCTCAGGAAACAGTACAGAGGGTCTGGTTCCCTGGGACCAGGGCTTAGGGAACATGGTCCCTGATAACTCTACCTCACCCTCCCAACCCCAGAACTCTCCAGTTCTCAGCCCCCATGAAGGTCAGGATCTCTGTTGCATTTTCTTCAGTGGTCCAGCCCATAATAAGGTGGTGCCATGTTCCTGTTAGCAACCTTAGTGAAGTTCAGTGAATCACATGCAAAACAAACAAACAAACAAACAAAGCAGACATGAAAGGGAGAGCAATTGGGAAGACGAAAGGGATCAACAGGAAGCAGAGGCAGGAGGGGGTAGTGTGGGTGGATATCATCAAAATATATTATGTACATATATTAAAATGTCATAATAAAATTTATTATTATGGTAATAAAAATGTTTTAAAATGGTATCTAGGCTAGGAAGGTAACTCAGTGGTTGAAGCAGTTGCTGTGTGGTCAGAATGAAAATGGTCCCCATAGGCTCTTATATTTGAATGCTTGGTCCCCAGTTGGTGGAACTGTTTGGGAAGGATCGGGGGTGTGGCCTTAGTGGAGGAGGAGGTATGTCACATGGGTGGGCTTTGAGGTTTCAAAAGCCCAAGCCTATCTTGGTTAACTCTCTCTCTCTCTACCTCCTACCTGATCAGGATGAGAGCTCTCAGCTATTGATCCAGTACTATGCTTGCCTGCCCCCTGCCATGCTACCTGTCATGACTCTGAAACTGTCAGCCCCAATATACTCTTTCTTCTATAAGTTGCCTTGGTCATGATATATACTGGCTGGTCTTATGATAACTTGACACACAAACTAGAGTTATCTGAAAGGAAGGGACCTCAGTTGAGAGGATGTCTCCACAAGATCTGGCTGTAAGACATTTTCTTAATTAGTGAGTGACAGGGGAGGGCCCAACCCATTGTGGGTGGTTCCATCCCTGGGCTGGTTGTCCTGGGTTCTATAAGAAAGCAGGCTGAGTAAGCCAGGGGAAGCAAGCCGGTGAACAGCACTCCTCCACAGCCTCTGCATCAGCTCTTGTCTCCAGGATCCTGCCTGTTGTGGAACAATCCCCTGTGAATATGTATTACTATCATTGGTAAATAAGAAGATGATTGGCCTATATCAAATCAGGATGTAGTTAGGCAAGGCAATAAAACTGAGGATATTGGGATGAAGAAGGGAGGAGAGAGGAAGATGCCAGCAAGCCAATGAGGAAGAAAAACCTGTAGAAAATGAGGTAACAAGTCATGAGCCATCTGTCAAAGCATAGATAAAAAATATGGGTTAACTTAAGTGTAAGAGTTAGCTAGTAATAAGCCTGAGCTATCAGCTAAGTAATATTAAGTCTCTGTGTTGGTTATTTGGGAGCGGGCAGTTGGGACAGGAAAAATCCACTTACACTGCCTGTTTGAGTTCCTGTCTTGAGTTACTTCAATAATGAACAGTGCTGTGGAAATGTAAAGCCAAATAAACCATTTCCTTTCCAACCTGCTTTTTGGTCATGGTGTTTTGTCACAGCAATGGAAACCGTAACCAAGACACAGTGTCTTATTGCAGCACTAGAAGCATAACTGAGACACTGTGTGAGTGTAAGGGTATGAATTTGGATCTCTAGAACCCACTGGACTCAACAGGGTGCTTCTGTAATTCCAGCAGACTCATGATGAAACAAGAGGCAGAGACAGGAGCATCCCCACAAGCTTGCATGCCAGATAACTGGTGTATACATCGGCAAACAAGAGAACCTACCACAAACAAGGTAGAAGACAAGAACCAGCACCAGAGGTTGACCTGAGACTTCCACATGTGTGCTGGGGTGGCATGCCTTCACTCATAGCCACGGATGGACGCATACAACGATCAAGGAGAAAAAGAAATACCTGTCTTGCAATGGGTACTCCATTCAGCATGCACACCCATCATCCTCCAGCTTACTCAGCCATCCCAAGCCTGGAGGGTGCATCTCATGATGTTAGCCTGGCTGAGTGGCTACAAGTCCATGAGAATGACATGAGAGGTGGCCAGATATGAAGTCAGAGAGGTCAACTGTCTCCAAAGTGACTGCCTTCAAAGTATTTCCCAGCACTTTCTTATCTTGAAGGCTGCAAGATTTTTGTTCCCCTTGTATTCACTTCGTGGAGCTCCATGACGGATGACCACAACCTGAATGGCTCAAAACACAGAGATTTATTGTCTCAGAATTCTGGGTACTAGAGGACTGAGATCAAGAGGACAGGCATGCTCCCTCTGAAGGCTCAACCAAAAGCTCCTTCCTGGCTCCCACCCATCGTCCTGTATTGGTCGGTAATCCCGGCCAGCTCCTGGTTTGGCACCACAGCACTCCAGTGTCTGCCTGCCTTTTCATATAACCATCTCTTCTTTGTCTGTTTCAGCATGCCTGTCTCCTTTCTTTTTTTTTTTAAAAAATTTATGGTTGTTTATTATTTTGTGTGTGCATGTGTGTTGGGGTTCATGTGCCATGGTACACAAGTGGAGGTCAGAGGGCAACTTGAGGGAGTCAGTTTTCTCTTTTTGCCATTGGCTTCCAGGGATCAAACTTAGATTATCAGGCTTGGCAGCAAGTTTTTTTTGTTTGTTTGTTTTTTCCCATTGAACCATCTCCCCAACCCTCCTTTCTCTTAAAAAGAGGCTAACCAGACTCACCCTGACAGTGTGGCTTCATCTTCTCTGAATGATGTATAGGACTAATGTCCAAGACAAGTCACATTTCACAGGGAACAGTGAAATCCTTGAACATCCTTTTCTGTAAGGCAGGAGAGACAGTTCAACCCACAACACCCATTCAGAGGAACTAAAGAAAGACACAGAGCAGGTAGAACACCAAGGGGCCTTGTCGCTGTACTATAGAAGTTCGGAGAAGACGGGAGGCAAGGCGATGTCATACACACCAGGTTAAGTGTGGCCCGGTGCTGCACTGCTTGAGTTCAGCTGCTGATACTGACATTCTTCAGCTGTGTGCCTTAGGGAAGCAGCCTACCCTCTCTGTTCAGCAATCTCCCCACTGTTAATATTTGCAAAGCACTTAAGATAGCAGGATGCATCATATGCACCATCTGAATGTTTGTTAAACACCAAATGTTCCTTCCACAAATGCTCATGTTTTATATGTGTGAACACCGAGGTGCCGAGTGGGGAAGTAACTTCCCCTGGTCACCCAGTTGGACAGGGAAGATACAAGGAATCCATGCTCCCTTCCTCCAGTCTCCTTGCCCAACAAACTGAGGTCATAGCCTGGCAGGGCAGCAAGCAAGAGGGGGGAGGTAAGTACAGAGGAGAAGTGGGGATCCCCCAAGAGAATTCCTTCTGCCTGGGAATGCACACCTCTTTCCCCGCCCACCCTCTCCTTTCAGGACTGGAAGCCGTGTGCTTGTCTCTGCCCACACAGGAAAGGGAGTCTGGGGAATGTGTGATCAACAGAGACTCAGTGTGAGAAACTGGTCCTGTGGAGGCACCTTGGTGGGCCAGGGCAAGTCTGGCAGAGGATTCAGGGGAGTTCTGGTAGGGCAACTGGGACCACAACGTGTGTGTGTGTGTGTGTAGTCCAGGGCAATTGGAAAGGGCTCTCCCAAGATACTCTGAGCATGGAGCTGATGGCACAGTGTCCCTCAGAAGCTCTGCTCTGCTATGGTTACTGAAGGTGTCCACTGAGTGTGAATGAGGGGTCTGCAGCGGCCAAGACTCAGTTTTGCAGACAGTTGAACAGATAAAGGTCACTGACATGCTGCCTTCTACAGAGCCTGCCTCCTGTATTGCTTATTACATCTTCCTCCTTGTCCTGGCATCAACTCCAGCCTCCTAACAGCTCCCTGCTTGGTCTCTCCACCTCCAGTCTAGTGGATTCCAATCCAGTCTCCAGGCTGTAGCTAAGTCTGATGGTGGCTGCCTCCAATTGTCACCCTTTCTCAACCAGCCCCAGGCCCTTCAATTCCCTGGACTTCTCACAAAGCTTCACTCACATAAAATTCAAGGCCTTTTGATACCTGTTTAATCCTTTTTCTCAGATCTGGCCCCTGTCCAGTCCTTTGGGTGGGCCCCTTACTTCACCCATACAAAACGACGAGAATCCTGGACATGAGTTGTTTTGTGCTCCTGGGATTTTACCCACGATGCTCCCTCTGCCTTGGCAACACCCTTCCCTTCTCTGTATAGCTATCTTTCACGTGTCTTGCACAATGGAAATACCACATCTTCGAGGAAGCTTGACCGGAGCCATAGTGTCCCATTGCCAGCATAAGGTAGCTGAGGTTTTGGTGAAAGGGACCCAGGCAGCCCCAGTGCACATAGCTTGGGTCATGATGGCTCATATACCAGCCGTAATTTTGGTGTGGTACCGTGAAGCCACAGGTGAGGCACAGGACATGGCAAGAAGGCAATAGCATAGGATCAGGACCCTCGGTGGTGGGATGCTGAGCTCACACACTCCCTCAGGTCCTATCTCCTCATGGCTGCCACTGGCACCTTTTGACCTTGACTGAAGACTTAGCGTGGGTGGAGGAAAAGCTGGTCTGGCAGAGGGTACTGACCAGCCTGGTCATCAACAGAGCATCTAGAGACTTAAGGAAAAAACCAGCTCTGGCTTAGGGGACACTTCCTACTCAGACCTCACTTAAATAATGGCTCCTGACACTGGTCAAACCTCTGCTTCTCAAGGCTGAATGCAAGTTCTGGTCCCATCACTGGCTATGCGTGTGGACTGTTAACCCGTAATGTCACTGTATATGTCTGGCAAATAGCCTCTCCTCACTGGTGTGTGTCTGGCCATGTGGATGTTTTCTCAAGCCCTGCCTTCATCACCCCCATTTCCTTTGCAAGAGTTCCTACAGCCTGCCACCTTCTGTGTTCTCTCAGGGACCTCCAATCTCTGCACAGTAGCCAAAGTGAACCTTGCACAGTACCCTGTCATACCTTACAAATACCGATGAGACCTACATGTGGATTCCTGGGGCTCAGGAGGGCACAATGCCCTTGGCCTCAACCAACAGGGGCCCATAGGTCTTACACCACTGACTTCTCCAGTACCTTTCCCTGTCTAGCCATCTACTTTACAACCTGGGAAACAATGGATTCCCCTGTGGTCCCTGGGCTTTGTCCTCAAATAGAACTGTTCCTTGTGACTAAATGTTCCTTCTGGCTGATCTTCAGTTAGCACTTCTACTTCTTCAGGTGTCAGCTCAACCATCTATTTCCCATGGGGCCTCAAGCTCACATCTTCTATTGCAGATCTCTGGATCTCTTGGTATCTCAAGCTCACACCCTCCATTGCAGGTTCCCAGGTCTCTTGGTATCCATTCTTTATCAATTCTATAGCATTAATTGTGACTACAAGTTAATATTTTATTATGAGATCATTTGATTGATATCTTTCTCCCCTGCCCCAATGCAAGCTCACTGGAGGTCAGCACCTTCCCTCTTGGACTGCTAGGTATCTACCATGCTTAGCTTAGATCCTGGCAGAGGGTGAGCAACATGGCAGAACAACTGAGTTAATGAAACCAAGTGAACCCATGATGGAGGAGACCTTTCTTAAAAATCAAGATGGGCACTCATTTAGAATTATTACTGTACCTACTTTATAGATGAGAAAAGAGGAGGTCAGAAAAAGTAAGGAACTTATCCATTTCCTGGTTAGTGGCAGAACCGAGGCTGGAATCCAGGCAGAGCTCCTTGCACATCAAGGGGCTCATTCCACACCTACTGAGCAGAACTGGGGGCTTACTGCTAATTCCAGTGCCCATTGTCAGTCCCTCACTCTCTCTGCAGGAGGCAGGCTGCCTGGGGTTGCAGACTGTGGCTGACAGGGGTCAGGGCTGGCAGGAGACAGCTGTGTGTCTGTCAGGTGCTTGTTCCTTATTCATGATCTGTTGCCATGAGTAGTGCCTGGGTACAAACAAATAAGCGGTGACAACTCTAGACTTCAAAGCTGTCCTGGAGCAGCAGCGCAGCTGGCCTTGTGCGGGGTGGGAGCTGGCAGCTCACGGAGGATGGAGGGATGGGGCAGAGGTGGCTGTCCCAGAACATGTGGCTGCTAAGGAGCAATAGGACTGAGGCGAGAGGCTGCTCAAAGGCCAATCTCTGAAGCTGTCAATCTCTTGCCATGCCCCTCCAGCTTTGTAAAAATAGACACGCCGCAAAGGGGGTAAGAAGGAAAAGAGCGAGGGAGAGACTTTCAGATGTGGGGTGGGAGTACTTCCCATTCCTTGTGTCTTGTGTTTCCTCCCTGAAGGGAAGGATAGTACATTTCTAGTCTTCAGGTCATCCGTGACACACTGTGCACCTGCTGATGACCTCCGGTGTACCCAGGGCGGTGCCAGGCATTTTGATCCACACCGACTCAGGTCATCTTCAAAATAGATCTGGGAAATATTTGTTGTCCACATTCAATAAACACAATGTTTCTCTGGGGCTCCAGCAGCCCACAAGATAACACTGTTCCTTCCATCATGAGTCCCGTACCATAAAGAGGCGGCTAGATACTATAAAGGAAATCATTTGAGTAAAATGCTATGGTCACTGAGCCATGGGATGGCCTATTGGGTTAGGAAGNGTAGGGAGGGGTAGGGGTAGGTGGTGAGGTGTTGAAGAGGGAGTGGCCTGAACGATTAAATGGGAAGGCCTGGGATCTCACTTATTTCAAGAACAGGGCGAAGTAGAAATATTCCAAACCAGGGGCAGCAGGCATCTAGGGTGAGAAGGGCTCTCAGAGCCCAGCAGGGATGGGAGTTAGAGCAAAATAAGTGGGGTTCACAGAGGGCGGTGATGAGCAAGAAGTAGCGAGGAAGTATAGGGCTCCCTGAGAGACTTGAAATGTATCCTTTTGGAAAAAGGTCACTGAAAAGGTCTAACAAGGAGAGAAACAATCTTTGGAGGGGAGGGGGAAAAAGAAGACCCAGCGATGCTTCCTAGGCTAAGGGCTCTGCACTAAGGTGGTGAGATAGATGGAGGAGGACCAGGCTGTGTGGTGACAGTAGTGGGCAGCAGTGGGGACCAGAGATCTGTTCTGGGCATCACGAGTTTATGGCAAAGCATGGATCCAGACTTTTTTTTTTTTAAACTCTTTGAGGCTCCACCACCCAGCTCCCAAATAAATACACAGAGACTTATTCTTACTTATGAATGCCTGGCCTTAGTTTGACTTGGTTCTAGCTGGCTTTTCTAACTTATGTTATCCTGTTTCTCTTTAATTATGCTTGCCTCTGGGTTTTTACCTTTCTTTGTTGTATTTGTCATTCTTTCCTTCTTACTCTGTGGCTGGCTGGGTGACTCGGTAGCTGACCCCTGGTGTCCTCCTCTCCTCTTTTTCTTGCTCCTCAATCCTCCCCCAAGCCTAGATTTCTCCTCCTATTTATTCTCTCTGACTGACAGCCCCATCTATTTCTCTCTCCTGCCTAGCTATTGGCCGTTCAGCTCTTTATTAGACCAATCAGGTGTTTTAGACAGGCAAAGTAACAGGGCTTTACAGAGTTAAACAAATGCAACGTAAAAGATTGCAACACATCTTTGTATCGTTAGGCCAATATTCCACAGCATACACGAATGTAACACATCTTCAACTAATATACCACAACAGAGCCTAAAATTGGCCATGAGTTTGGCACACAACAGATACCAAACGGGCGTAAAGGGTCGGTTGAGCACCAATTGCAAGCCCTGAGGGCTGGGAGCTTGGCCTGTGCTGCTTATTGCCCAACACCTGCAATCCAGCCCATAACATGTGTGTGCTCGGTCACTGTAAAATACCAATGGAGGGAGATGAAGGCAGACATAAGCATGTCCCCTGTCTTCAGGGATGCCTTATTATATGAGGCCACATGGAAGCAAAACAGAGTCATAGGATCAGTTTCGAGTCAGGGTGAGATGGAGATGCCACTGGCTTTGACCTCACAGATCCTAGGTAGCATGTCACAACTCCCAGGCTAGAGATGCGTCTGAGGGAAAATGTAGAGAGCCTGAGAAATATTATTTTTCCAGCCCTTAGAAAGCATCTATAAATCGGGCATGGTGTTACTTGCCTGAAACCCAAGCACTTGAGAAGCAGAGGCGAAAGAATTATGAGTTCAAGGCCACCCTGGACTACGTAGCGAGACCCTGTGACATGCTGTTGATGGACCTCCTCTGATGAACTGGGGGACAGTTTTTATTTTCCTGGAGCATGCCATACCTGACTGCTATGTTGCCTCCCCTTGGTTTGGTGTTGATCTTAGCTCTCCATCTCCTTGCCTGACCCTTGCTTACCATTCTCCAAGCTTCAGAGGCTGGCCAGCGCTTCACAGTGCATATCAGACAGCAGATGCCCATGAACAGACATAGAGACTTGCTGGGTTTAAGAAATTAATGAATTCTCAGCTATTTATTGAAGAGAATTCTCTCAGGATGCCTCCTAGGTAATGCTTCTCAGAAGTGCCCTGAGTGATTGAATGGTTCTACATTTGTGGCTTGAAAATTCACTGAATGGGGACTCTGGGATCTGGAGTCAGTCTCTGGGTCTCTCAGGCCTTGACTTCTATCCATGCCCTGGAAGTGGTCCTCACTGTCCAGCGTGGGCCTATATTGGCCATGGAGGCAGGTCCAGCCTCTGCTTGGGAAAGGGTAATTTTATGGAAGAAGCCTTAGGGGCCAAGGTCTGGGTTCAGGGGAGGTTGTAGAGTGTCTGCTCTGGGCATAGACACTTGGGCCAGGTCTTCATTGTGTTAATAAAGGCCTTGAATTAACAGGCATGTATTATGATAAACATTACATGTTTATGTATGCATGTGATGTGTATGTGTGTGTGTGTGTGTGTGTGTGTATGGATGTTTGCATGTCTGCATAGGGGCACATGTACACGTGCACATGTGGAGGCCAGAGGTCAACATAAGGTGTCTTTCTCCATTTGTTAAGGCAGAGTTTCTTGTTGAACATGGAGTTCATTGATTCCAGGGATTCCAGTTCACTAGCCCAGGGGTCCTGCCTCTTCCTTCTGAGCTTCTACTGGTGACTCGTCAACCATGACCCCTTGCTCTCCGTGGAAATCAAATGGTTCCTATTTAGTAAATACATCTGTATCCCTTCCATCCTTGCATTCTTAAAGGGGGATCTAGACTCAGCCTACACTTCTGGAGTTGGCTTAGGCAGAGACCAGGGTCTCCAGAAAGCCCTAGAGTTCCCTTCTGGGGACTAGGTATGAGCACAGTTGACACTTAGCAGCATATGCCCCGCAGACTGGAAGCCGGAAATCCGTTGGCTGCAGGGCTGTTTCTGGCCTGTGCTGAATCTTCTTAAACACAGCAAAGACAAGGTAATGCCTAGAAGTGAGAGGTGTCTGTTCCCCCAGATGTTGTCCTGGAGCATTCTGCCAGCAACTCTTGCTTGTTCGAGGTTCCAATTCCCTGATGGGGACTTGGGGGAACCACATGGGCCAACCAATCTAGTTATTCGGGCAATGGTGATCAAGCCAGAAGCACTTCTGCCTGAAGCTGTGGCTTTCAGGCTGAGGGTGGCTCACAGTGGTCCTTTGTAGTCGGTGGGTGAGCAACCTCATTGGCACCTTCATGGTTGATTTGGAGAGACTGGCTCCATGACTGACAGCACAGAAAATTGTTTGAGCTCTTTGGCCCTAATCATCTTGCTCTGCAAAGTGGTTGTTAAGAAGACCCAACCCCCTTTCCCCTGACATGTCTGCCCAAGACTTGAGAGACTTAATTGGATAGAGCCTCCTCTGCTAGGCCATGTGAGCCACATTCATCAGCACCCAGGATAGCAATGTTTGGTTCCAGCAGTTTCAAAGCCCAGACAGGCCACTCTCAGGATGTTGCTGACTCTAGAGGGAGACTCTGTAGATGACAGATGATGTCACAGTCCATCTTTACAGTGCCCTGCGCACACCATCAGCACCCAGGCAGTGAAGACAGCTGTGGACCCATGCCTTCCATGCTCCAGGGCACTCATCCCAGTAACAGATCCAGGCCTCACAGAGGCACCACAAGAGTCTTGGTTTTGATCTCTCCTGTGTCAGTGAGGACCCTGGACACAGGCAGGTGGAAGGGCACACCCACTTGTTGCTGTGACCCAACCTAATCTGTGTAGAGGAGGTGAGCCTTTCTTGACCTACTCTAGGGTGTGGCTCCCTCTCCCCCACTGAGGAACCTCAGGGCCCTGAACGAATGTCTCTGTGAACAGGTCTATGGGTTGGGCCAATGCATACAAAATTGGCTCCCTGAGTTCTCCCAGGCAATCAGTGGCAATGATGTTTTCTAAGAAGTCTGAAGTTGCATTCAGCCCTCCAAAGACTCTCATCATCCTCAACTCAAACCCTGGGCCAATTTCTAGAGAGCAGAGAAATCTGATTGGCTATTCCCAGAAGCCATTCTGGGCCTCTGAGGAGCTGGTTGTTGCCATGGTTTCTGTTTTAGCTCCTCTATGACTGGGTCCAGCCAGCATGGTTCAGGTAAGCATCAGCAGGTCATGCCTGGATGCTGCCGATGTTGCCAGGGTATGCCAGCCCCCAAGAGGCTCTGGGGCTGCTGATGGTGGGGTGGGTGTAGGGTCCGTAGTGGCATTTTTGTTCTCAAGGCTGATCTCTCATTTTTAAAGAGTCCCTGCCTGTGTCCTGTACAGTGTTGAACACAGCATCTGGCTTTACTGCGACCCCGATGGCTCCAACCGTTCACCTACCTGGTGCTTAATGTCCAGCACTGTGGCTATGATGAAGGATTAAGAAACATCCCAGGGCCTGCATTCATGGAGCTTCCACTTCAGTGGAAGAGGGAACTTCTAATTAAATATGCTAATTGATGCTAATTAATGCCCAGAGAGTTACATGGTGCTGGATGGCCACAGAAGTTACCCTAACTGAGAAATCTATGTAAGTTGAGGCCCCAATGAGTGTGTGTTGACCAGAGGAGAAGGAGAAGCTTCTTAGCAGTGAGGAAAGCATATGCAAAGGCCCTGGGGTGGGATGCATGGATGGACAGTGTGGTTAGAGCAGAGAGAACAAGAAACAATATGGAACAGGTTGAGGAATCTGACTTTAATCTCAAGGGTCATCAGAGGGCTTTTAAGCAGAGAGATGGGGTCTGATCCCTTTGAAAATGATCAGGTGGCCACCAAGGGAAGAGCTGGAGGCATAGAAGGTAGGAGGCACAGAAAGCGACCCTCAATAAATACTTGAACCCTGCATTTCAAATCCACCCCCACATCCCTTCCTACTGCCTTTGGCTTCACTCAGTCCTCTGCATCACATTTACACAGCCCTAACCAGCCCCCAACTGGACTTGTAGCATCCAATCTTGCCCTGATTATCATCTGCTGTGCCTGCGGTGGCAGAATTCCCGTCAAAAGCCTGGCTTTGATCGAATACCACGGAGTACAGGCTGTGACCACCTGCTTACAGCACAATGTACAAACTGAGTAGCCACAGTCCCCGCTCCGTCCCCTTCCCTCCAGCTTCCGGAACACACAGTGACTTAACTCCCCAGGGCTGCTTTCTATCTGAAGCCTGTGCCTCATCCTGCAAAGTTCACCTGAGAGCAGGGTCATCTCTGGCTGCCCAGCCTTCCCTCAGATCTCTTCCACTTGTTGGCCCAAATTAGGACTCATTTCCTGTTGCCTCTTTAGGGCAAAGGGCAGATGGACCAGAGTATCCCCCCAGACTAGGGTCTTGATTTAATTCTGATGCCATAGTTAATATTGACTGTCAGCTTGCCAGGATCTTGGATCACCTAAAAGACAAGGCTCTGGGCATGCCTGTGAGGGAGTTGCCTAAATTTGGCTAATTAGGTGAATGGACCCACCATATATATGGACAGCACCGTCCCACAGGCAGTGGTCCTGAACTAAATAAAAAGGAGAAAGCCGAGCACAAATGTCCAACTCTCTGCTTCTTGACTGCAGCTTTCTCATGCTCCTACTGTCATGCCTTCCCTGCCCTGGTGGCCTGTGCACCCTTGAACTGTGATGGCCTGTGCACACTTGAACTGTGATAGACTGGGCACCCTTGAACTGTGATGGCCTGGGCACCCTTGAACTGTGTTGGTCTGTGCACCCTTGAACTGTGATGGTCTGTGCACCCTTGAACTGTGATGGTCTGTGCACCCTTGAACTGTGATGGCCTGTGCACACTTGAACTGTGGTGGACTGTGCACACTTGAACTGTGATGGACTGTGCACCCTTGAACTGTGATGGACTGTGCACCCTTGAACTGTGATGGACTGAGAACCCTTGAACTGTGATGGCCTGGGCACCCTTGAACTGTGATGGCCTGTGCACCCTTGAACTGTGATGGACTGTGCACCCTTGAACTGTGGTGGACTGGGCACCTTTGAACTGTGATGACCCGAGCACCCTTGAACTGTGATGGCCTGTGCACACTTGAACTGTGGTGGACTGTGCACNGGACTGTGCACCCTTGAACTGTGGTGGACTGGGCACCTTTGAACTGTGATGACCCGAGCACCCTTGAACTGTGATGGCCTGTGCACACTTGAACTGTGGTGGACTGTGCACACTTGAACTGTGATGGCCTGTGCACCCTTGAACTGTGATGGACTGAGAACCCTTGAACTGTGATGGACTGAGAACCCTTGAACTGTGATGGCCTAGGCACCCTTGAACTGTGATGGACTGTGCACCCTTGAACTGTGGTGGACTGGGCACCTTTGAACTGTGATGACCTGAGCACCCTTGAACTGTGATGGCCTGTGCACCCTTGAATTGTGATGACCTGAGCACCCTTGAACTGTGATGACCTGGGCACCCTTGAACTGTGGTGGACTAAGCACCCTTGAACTGTGATGGTCTGTGCACCCTTGAACTGTGATGGTCTGTGCACCTTTGAACTGTGATGGCCTGTGCACCCTTGAACTGTGATGGCCTGTGCACCCTTGAACTGTGATGGCCTGTGCACACTTGAACTGTGATGACCTGAGCACCCTTGAACTGTGATCCAGAACAAACACTTCCTTCCTGAAGTTGCTCTTGCCACATATTCTGTAACATCAACTAGAGAAGTAGCTGGTCCACCTGGTGTATTAGTTGAGGTTTTCTGAGTGGGCACATGGGGAGACACAGAACCAATAGAACGATCATACATTAAAAGAGGATTGGTGAAGTTGAATTACACAGTATAGTGAGAGTCGTCCAGCAGTGGCTGTCTCATACCTGAGAATCTGATGGTTGCTCAGTCTGTGATGCTGGATACCTCGGCATGCAAATATAGTACTAGAGACCTGGAATGCTGTAGTCTTCCATCCATGTGGAAAGCTTGGGGGCTGGTTCTGAAATCAGTGAAGGGATCAGCAATGACAGTAACAGGGTAGATGCACTCCCCAGCCAGAGTGAAGACCAAGAAAGCAAAAGGAAAAGCTTGTCTGTTTGTCTGGGTGGGGCCTGAAGGTGCTGCCCAAATTCACGGTGGGTTTTCCCAAATCAGTTAAAGCAATCAAAACAATTGAAGAATGTAGGCAATTCCTCATTGAGACCATCCCCAGATGATTCTACTGTAACAGCTGGTAAAAAAAAATCATATACAGAGCACAAAGTCATGTCCATTTTACAGATATGAAAAGTGAGGCTCAAGTTGACCCAACAGGAATGCAGCTGAGCTGGGGTCTCTACCATGCTTTTTACAATATGGCCACTGTATCTTCCCAAGGTTGGTGGGATGGGGGTGCCATTTGGTCTCCTGGGGTTCCCTGGGATCCTGAAGGGAGGGCATCAGGAAACAATGCAAGGAAATAAAGGCAAATATCTTGCTCTTTATAGAAGGTTCTCTGCCCCAGATAGTGATATTAATAATGGGTGTTTGTGTGTTGTAAGGTGTTCGTATTATGAATAAAAGTGAATTTTGATTGCACATGGGTACCTGTCAGACTATGCAAACTGCTTAGCTTGCAGTATCTGAAAATTATTCTAAGACCCTGTGAGAAGGTATCATATATGTATTCTTGTTGTGGGGGAAAAACAAAGGCTCAAACCCCCATTTAAAATGAACCAGATGGAGCTGGGCTAGTTTGAAGTCCTTACCTCTGTAATAATCATCTTACATATGTCCAAACAATGACTTGATCTGGGTCTTAAGGTTATTAGGAGCCCACTCATGTCAAAGGTCCTGTTGTGTGAGAATTGTCTGTATTCTGTCAATCATGTATTTTAATAAAACGCTGATTGGCCAGGCAGGAAGTATAGGTGGGTCAACCAGACAGGAAGTAGAGGTGGGGAGATAAGAACAGGAGAATGCCGGAAAGGAGGAAGCTCATTGCCCCCACTCCTGCCCAGACTCTGAAGAAGCAACATGTGATCTGTCCTGCTGTGAAAGGTACGGAGCCACATGGCTAACATAGATAAGAATAATGGGTTAATATAAGCTATAAGAGCTAATAAGA
>LOEQ01000613.1:404789-417336 GCA_001685075.1 Bramus lutescens | reverse complement strand
CATCCATCCATCCATCCATCCATCCACCCATTCATCCACCCATCCATCCATCCATCCATTCA
This sequence comes from Bramus lutescens, assembly GCA_001685075.1. Lineage (NCBI taxonomy): Eukaryota > Metazoa > Chordata > Mammalia > Rodentia > Cricetidae > Bramus > Bramus lutescens. The sequence goes on along the minus strand of LOEQ01000613.1, from coordinate 417,274 downwards.
CCCATCTACACACCCATCCGTTTATCCATTTATTCAGACATCCACCCATCCACCCATCCATCCATCCACCCATCCACCCATCCATCATCCTACCCATTCACTCAACCATCTATTCAGACATCCATCCACCTAGTATTTATGAATACTCACTATGTGCCATGCCATACTATATAGTAATGAAACCCAGTACAAAGGGTAGGAACCTTACAGAGCCTAAAGACCAGTGCCACTCTCTAAAAATCCTGCCTCCAAACCATCCAACCAGTCAACCAACCAAGCAAACAAAACACACGGAAACCTCTTGGTGCCTTGGCAGGAAGCTGCTATGGAATCTGACTTCTAGGAGGCCCCATTAACTTGTCACAGGCTGTCAGTCTAAGGCATGGCCCCAGCGATCTCACTCTTTAACTGCCGGGAAGGGCTAGGGCAGATGCCGCCGAGTGATGGGAAGAAGAGTGAGCTCAGCTGTCGCCAGTCCCTCAAGAGCATCAGCAATCAGGAAACAACTGGCAGAGTCTGGGCAGATTGTCAGGGCTGGATTTCCCCTGGGCCAGGCAGCTTGCTGAGAGTTCTTTCTAGAAGCCGACCGCTACAGCTCCTGCTCAGGAGGCATCTCCCAGCACTTTGCTCTTTCTAGTGACACTTCAGGCAGCGGTGGTGGGGGGGTGTGTGTGTGTGTGCTGAAAGATGCAATGTTACCTACCTGCAGAAGCTGGTATTTGTTCTGTTTCCTTATACATGATGGCCCCATTCCCCACAATGATCCAGGAATGTAGCCAATGCATATCCATTTTATTGATCGAAATACTGAAGCTGGTGCCGTGAACTCTCACACCCGGGCAGTGGCAGTGCCTGCATCTTGAAGCGTCATAGTTTCACAGTCAGGCTGCCTGGCTTGGGAGTCAACACTATCAAGCATCTACGTTTCCTATCCTTTGGCTTCTGAGGTGTTAAGATGGGCTCAGAGAGAGGGAAAGGGAGGCCTCCAAGTACAGATCACAGGGTCTAGAGCTTGGGATCTGCATTCCCCTGGCCTTTTGTAAGATGGTACCTGGGTTTTCAGACTAGTCACCAACACTTCTGCCTCCTCAATACTCAGGGGCACTAGTAGGGTGTCAACCTCAACCAGCTGCCACCTGGAACTCTGCAGCTTAAAGAACTGTATGTGGGGTTTGCTCATGACCCTGATGCCCCAGAAACAAAAGTAGCGCTTCAGAGCTTCCCCCAGAAGGCAAGGGTAGGAGGTGAGCTCTCTTTCCCTGTAGGAACTATGCCCCGTGATGAACTGAGTCTCCCTTCCGAACACGGGTTACCATTCCCCAGCTACAGTAGATTCTTAATAGATGCTGGCAGAGAAGGGGAGGGAGAGGAAGTGGGTAAGGAGCATGGAAGGCCAGGAAGCAGACAGCATTTTGGAAAGAATGGCTTTGTTCATTGGTCAGGTGACACGAGGGCAAAGTTCACAGAAACGCAAGGGATCAGAGGGCTCATGTCTGTTTGTGGGCTGTATGTGGGTTCCACCAATATAACTTTGCCTTTTCTTTGTAATTTTGTTTATTGTAGGCTGATCTGTCCCCAAGATGAGTTCTTCTGGGTCAAAGCAGGTGGTCCTGAATGTCCCTAGGAGAACAGGTTACATCAGCAGCTGCTCCATGGGTCCCAGCTGCCGTGTAGCAGATCTGACGCTCATACCTTGTACGTGGCTCTTTTCGATCCTCTGAGTCCCTTTGCCCTTTGCTGATGGCCGAGACTCTGTCTGGCAGACAGGCATCGCTGGGTGTTGCCATGGTGATGGCTATGATGTCATACAGGAGTAAATCAAATTTCAGATCTGAGCGTTGAGCAGCTCTTTTGAGAAATGCCAAGAGTTGATGCAGGAGCTGCCGGGTGCTAGCCTCCGCCTTCCGCTCTGTTTCCGCATCTGGATGAGGCTCATTCGTTCACTTCATTTATTCATTCACTCATTCATTCACTCTCGTCCCAACACCTACAGTGTGTTGCACACTATGCTAAGTAAACAGATGTGTGATCTCAGAGTGGTTGTGTAGATATTTAGCCTTATAGGAGAGACAAGAACACACAATTGTGCAACCACTGTGAATGACACTGTGATCTGGGCTCTGACAGAACCTTCTAGGAGTGTGTTAGCTTGATAGGGCTGGCACCCCAAAGTGTCACAGACTGGAGGGGATTAACAAAAATCTATGTTCTTAGGATCTAGAGGCTGGAAATCTGAGATCAAGGGCTACAGGGCTGGCGTCTTCTCTCTGCTTGGCTTATAGATGGCCTCTTTCATGTCGTTTGGTGCTCCCCTGCTCGCTCTCTCTTCCTCTCCCCCATATGCGTGTGCATGGATGTGCGTGTGTGCATGCACGTGCGCGCATTCTAATCACCTTCACTTTTATATTCACCGGTCTTTCTGGATTTGAACTCTCCCTAATGACCTCATTTAAACGGAATAGTTAAGACCGTTTCCTCCCAATAGAGTTCATTCTAGGTCCGGAGAATCTGTGGGCAGCATAGTCTGGCGCACAACAAGGAAGAGGGATTCAGGGCTGTGGGTGAGAAAGGGACCGGGGCATCCTGGTAGAGTCTTGAAGGATTCAAAGAGGTTTCCAGGGAGGAAGGGGTGGGGTTAGAGACAGACATTAATGAAGAGAAACAGAAGTTCAAGGGCTGAGAGCAGGCAGCCTCCTGCTGAGCTCAGGTCATCACGAGGGAACCGGCATTGCTGGAGTAAGGTGTGCACACATTAAGACTGTGCAGAACTCTGAAGGCGGACCCCAATCTAGACTGTCCCCAAACAGTTAAGTAGAAGATCAACTTGATCAAAACTGTCCTTTGAAACATAGCTAGTCTGGGACTCCTGGGAAGGCTGCTCTTTTCCCAGTGGGCTGCCATAGAAGCTGAAGGTGGTATTTTTGCCTTAGGTTCTCCCCTCTTCCTGACCACATTTTCCAGACTTGCTATATTGCTGCAATATCAGCAGACATGACACAAGAGGAGCCTTCAGAAGCACCGTGGGCTGGTGAGAAGGCTCTGTGGTTGGTTTTGCTGGGTGAGCAAAAGGACTGGAATTCAGATGCCTAGAACCCACATAAATGCTGGATGGGCAAGGTGGTTTGCTTGTCATTCCAGCCTCAAAAGGTAGAGACAGGACATCCATGAGCAAGCTGGCCAGTGAGACCAGCAGAGCCGGTGAGCTCTGAGTTTGACTGAGAGGGCCTACCTTCAAGAATAAGATGAAAGAATCATTCAGGAAAATTCCTGAGATCAAGCTTGGGCCTCCATCTGTGCATGCACACCCCCGCTCCTGTCCCCACACCCAAAGAGACCAAAAGAATTTCCATAGTCTGGTTGACATTTAAGGAGATCATAACTATCCCTGCAGCCTGAAGTTTTAACCCAGACAAATCACAAACCCATCAGCAAGAAAAACAAATGCTCATTGTGGCAACTCATCTGAATTGGGCAGAAGCATTGCTTGTTACGTAGCATCATCCTAGTCAGAGCTGACTCATACAGTGAGCAGGAGTTGGGAATGTCTTTAATTAAAGTGATGACAACGGGGCTGGAGAGACTGGGCAGACTCAAGGTAGATACTTGCAGCCTACAACATCCTGGTGCTATTTAAGGGCTGGGTGGGTCCATCAGTAACAGAGCATGGTGTGTGTGTTGGGGGGGGACCAACCCATCAATCAAGGGATTTATCATCAGATGAGAGACCCAGTTAAAGATGGGGTTGTGTATGTGACTGTTGGATCTGTCTCAAAGACTACCATAGTCCTGGTTGTTCAAATAGCAGGAATTTGTTTCACACAATTTGGGGGATGGATGCCCTAGATCAAGGAGTTGTCCAAGTCAGCTTCTAGTATGGACAGTCCTAAGGAATGAAGAGCTAAACTTTGGTGTGACCCCATTGTCTTCCTACACTGTCCCACTAGGAGTTGATGGGACACAGTCTGCAGCTGGTGGCACCTCCTAGGTGCCAGGTGCCAAATGTCAGAGCAAATGCTGCGAGGTTTCTTAGGGCAAAGAAAAGGGAAGTCACGCGTCATCCATGACCTTCATCAGTCAAAGCAAGTGGGCACGGGGCGGGCAATCCATCTCAGAGTGGTTGAGGGGTATGGAAGATGGGAGGGACAAGGTACCCATCTTTGGAAGCAACCACCACAGGAACTCTGAGGAGTGTGAATGGCACCTTCCAAATTCTCTCTGTCTTCTGTCACCACCAATGAATGTGGCAGTTATTTGGGGGGACAGAACCCTTTATAGACCAAAGCATCCTTGGATCGTTTCTTCTCACCTGTAATTCTGTCTTCTGAGAACACATATTCTGGGGGCTTCCTTGTCATCTGGCTCTTAAAGAAAATTGTCATTGTCCTGTGTGAGAAAATGAAGGACCTCACGATGCATCTTCTAGTCTCTTAAGACTGATGAGGCTGGCGACTTGAGAATCTAGGTTCTGTCTCTCCATTCTCTTCCCTCCTTGTGATGACAACATAGTTCCCGTGTGCCTTCTCTGATCCTCCTTCTGTGCTTGGAGCTGCTGTTGGTAAAGTTGTCAATAAAGGGATCCTGATCATCATCCAGGCAAAGGATGGGCACAGTATCTGAGATGTACCTGGAGTTCAAATCTAAAAGGAAGTCACAGGAAGGTGTTTGGGCACCTTTTCCCCCTCCTCCCTTTCCAAACCCCACCCCTTAGAAAGTCCACTAAGGGATGGCTCCTCCCCCTGAGATGCTGAAGACAACACGTACAGGGTATTTAAGCTGCAGCCTCTAGACCTGCCCCATGGTTTCTCCTCCCCCAGACTACCTGGGAGTTGCTTTGTTCAGATTAAACCTGGTCTTATTAATTTGGCTTGATCTGGTTTATTGCATCGGTGGAGAGACTTAATATTGGGGTACAGAAACCTTTCAGAAGGCAGTAACTTGAAAGTACTGTTCAGGTGGAAGCTCCACCTCAGTCTCCTATCTCTGTCTCTGTCTCTGTCTCTGTCTCTCTCTCTCTCTCTCACACACACACACNACACACACACACACACACACACACACACACACACACACACACACACTCCACACACTCTCCAAACCCTGTCCTATCTCAGAAAGCCCACTGTTCGGTAGTTCCTTCCCCAGAGATGCTCAAGACCACACCTACATGGTATTTAAACTGCTCCCAGAGACTGGCTATGCGTTTGTCCGATCTCTTCTCCCTGCCCTCTCTAGGAGCTGGAGAATTTCCTGGGAGCATTTTAACAGTAAACCTGGACTTTTAACTTTTAATTTGGTTTCATTTGGATTACTGCATCGGCAGGGAGACTTAATATCTGGGTACAGAAGCCTTTCAAGTACCTGCCTTAGTTTGAGTTTCTATTACTATAAAGAGACACCATGATCGTGACAGCTCTTACAAAGAAAACATTTAATTTGGGTGGCTCCCTTACAGTTCAGAGTTTCAGTCCATTATCATCACGGCAGGGAGCATAGTGGTATGCAGGTAGATATGGTTCTGGCTACATTTTGGCTTGTAGGGAGCAGGAAGTCTACTGAGACAGTGGGCAGTATCCTGAACATAAGAAACCTCAAAGCCAGCCCACACAGTGACACACTTCCTCCAACAAAGCCACACCTCCTAATAGTACCACTCCCTGTGAGATTATGGGGGCTGATTACGTTCAAACTAATACATTTACTGAAATGTACCTGGAGTTTAAAGGGAAGTCCCAGGAAGGCAATGGCTGGGTGAGTGTTATTCATCCACAGACCTGAACGTTTCCCGTCTGTTCTAAGGTCCTGTTGGTTTGTTCCACTTCTTCCTCTGACCTGAAAGATTCCTCATTTCCCCACAGCGAATCCCCTTCCTTTTGTTCTTTCTTTATGTCACAAGCTCCAATTTAAATGATTAGCATATACGTGCTGTACAAAATGAGAGGTTCCATTGTGACATATCCTTACAGGGAAGCCATGTTACATTGGCCATACCCACCAACCCCACCCACGCCATCCTTTATTGTCGTTCTGTTCATCCCCTTCTTCCATCCAAAGCATCCGACTTCTACTTCCACGCCATATATAAAACCCAGAGTTCACACAGGAAAACGTGACTTTTGTCTTTCTGAGTCCGGCTTATTTGTTCAACACGACGATCATCAGTCCTGTCTCCTTCCCACAGATGACATAATCATCCTATGGCTGACTCGGGTTCCTTTGAATACACATCTAGGAACCATACAGCTGAACCATGCGGTAGTCCCATTTTTACTGGCTTTCATTTTTGTACTGATTTCTGCAGTGATTGGAATGATCCACATTCCTGCCATCAGTGGATCAGGATCCCTCCCCCTCTCGCTGGCCCTGGCACTGCCACCAGCATCTGTTGTCTGCTTCTTGGATGCGAGCCCATTTGACTGGGCTCAGGTGAAATCTCACTATGGTTTTGATTGGCGTTTCCCTTATGGCTAAGGTTGTGATTTTTTNTTTTGCCTGTAGGTACTGGCCCAAGTATCTGGTTTGTTGTTGCTGCTGCTGCTATTGCTGTTGTTGCTGTTTAAGGGACCCGCGTGGACTCTGTTCTGTGCAGCCCATGGTCTCTCCCACCATCTTAGCTGCAGTAGTCCGATGCAGCATGTTTATATGGAGGCCTGAAGAGGCTGTGACTTGGGAAAACCTCTCTGGAGGTACAGCGTCCTTTCTGGGAAGCATTCAGAAGGTTCAGGGAAGGCGACTTAGTGGGTAATGTGCCATGTGAGCATGAGGACGTGAGTTGGGTTCCCAGGCCCCACGCAAAAGCCAGGTGCAGCGCTATCTGCCATCCCAGTGCAGGAGATGGGGCGGAGACTGCTGGAACTCCCCGGCTCCAGGTCCCAGAGAGACACCTGTTTCAACCAAACAAGGGGGAGAGCTTTTGAGAAACAACACTAGGGTTGACCTCTGGATTCCACATGTTTGCATGCACACACACAAACATACATACACACACCACATACACATGCATACACCACACACACACGCACACACACACACGCACACACACACACACACACACACACACACACACGAAGTCGTGCTCCTTGAAGACGTGAGACAGGGTTTTCTTCCCTGCAGCATCTTGACTATATGGACAGAAAACAGACTTCCTGTCTTCTAGTTGAGTTGGAGAAGGAGGCATAGGGCAGTCTCAGGCGTCTTCTGTCTCCGCCTTCTTCCTACCTGCTTTTACAAAGAACAGACATCCGCGCTGGATCCTGGCGGTCAGTAGCTAGCTGGGTGGACTTGCACAGACACTCCGATCTCTGTGGATCTTGGTTTCCTTATCTCTTAAGTGGAACTAAAAATACTCTTTTAAGCCAGGTACGGCAGCGAGCCTGGGCTACACAGGGAAGGGTCTCAAAACAAAATACTGCCCCCAGCAAAGAATGTATGAAAACAAAACAAAAATAAACACTGAGCCAACCCCTCAAAAAATAAACTCCACAAAGACGGCTTCTTTTCTTTCTTTCTTTTTTTCCCTTTTTATTGAAAATGGATTTTTTCTCACATAATATATCTTGATTATGGATTCCCCTCCCTCTTCTCCTCCCACCTCCTCCTCACCTCCCCTCCCATCCTGATCTACCCCATTTCTGTCTCTCATTAGAAAATGAACAGGCTTCTAGGGGATAATAATAAAATAAGCTAAAACAAAAACCAATCCATCAGAATTGGACAAAAAAACCATAACCAACCCAACAAACAAAGAAACCTCCCAAACAACAAAAACATAAGGAAAAGAGCCCATGAGAAGACACAAGAAACAGAGACCCCACTCATTTGTACTCTTGGGAGTCCCCTAAAAAATGTTAAACTGGAAAGTCATAATAGATATGCAAAAGACCTGTAGGGTAAAAATAGACAGAAAATATATATTTTATAAATAAAAGAAAATAGTCCTTAAAGGGTGGATGGGATTTTGAGAGAGAAGGAGGGGAAAGGGCATGCCGGGTTAAAGGTCCCAAGAGCAAGAACACAGGTGGAAAGGAGTGAGTACTTTGTCAGAGTCTACTGCAAGGCAGTGCAAGCATGGGCTGGATTGTGACCTCAAATTCACACATCAAAGTGCTAACACTAGTACCCCAGCATGTGACCTTGTCTACAAAGTATCCTTCCAGATGCCATTAGTAGAGCTGAGATCTTTCTGGGGTTGGCGAGCCCAGAAGGTGTCGTTATGGAAGGGAGATATTAGGGTGCAGAAGCGCTCAAATGGGGAGATGATTGGTGGGTGGTGTTTCGCTGAGGCCACCTTGGCGAGCCCAGGCAGGGACGCTGAGTTTGTACTGGCAGGTGGCCCCAAGGGAGAAGGGTTGCTGTGTGCTTGGGGACAGATCAGTCACAGGTCACAAAAGAGAATGAGTGAGGGATGACTGCGTGGCTCCAGAGGAACAAGTCCCCCTTGGGGACCTGGAGCCAGGTTAAAGCAACTCCTTGCCAGGCGTGGTGGTACACACCTGTAACCCTCACACTTGGGAGGCTGAGGCAGGAAGATCACAAGATTTAAGGCCTGGTGGGGCTAGATAACAGAACCCCATCTCAAAGGGAAAAAGAAAGAAGAAAAGAGAAAAATGTGACCAGGGTAAGAGGCTTCCGTTTGCTTAGAACAACGCCCACACGAAGCCAAGGCATAAACTGAGCACTTCTAAGTACTAACGCTGGCACTCCGAGCTTCCCTCTCTAACTGAGGAGGCTGCAGGAGGGAAAGTAGGCCGCAAACTGCAAGGAGCTGAGCCCTGCCGCGCAGGACTGTGCCAGGCACTTCGGTTTCATTTCAGACCCTCTGCACCCTTAGGAGGAAAGTGTTCTTGGACTCATTTCAGAGGAAGAAACTGAGGGTCAGAGAGCTGAGTGCGCTTGGCCAAGGACCCCCAGATGGGAACTCACACAGCCAACAATGGGACCCAGTGACCTAACTTCTTTCCACTCCACCTATGGAGTGTGTGCGGTGATGAGACAAGTGACCCAGGGTTGGGCCAGGCGTCCAGCATGGGCGCGAACCCAAGATGAGGAGGCTGGAGAACAAGTCCGCCCCCAGAATTCTTAGCACTTGAGCTAACAAGCCCCTTATTGTTCAAGCTACATTTAGACAGACCTTCTGTTATTTGTGAGTGAGCACCAACTTAGTGGAACCACGGTTTAAAATGAGCCAGGCCTTTGGGCGTGAGTTCTACCTCAAGAGTCATAAGTCAGAGGAGCCCGTAAACAGTACCCCAACACCCCCGGGCACATTTGGAACCAGCTGAGAAGCAGGTCCGAGAAGAAAGCAGATGGAGGCCTGACCATCGCCTCCACTAACATAAAGCCGCCGGTGGACAGAGTGGCTCTCTGTGCAGAGAAGTGGGCTGCCTTCTGTTGGACTCAGAATAGGCAGGCTCGCCCACCATGTGTGGGCTGCACTTGCGCTGGGCCATGGCAGGGACTGGAGGAGCCGAACAGAAGAACTCGGTTCTCCGTGGGCAGCTCACTCCCCAGAGAGACTGGCGACGAAGGGCTCTGGAGGCCCACTTCCTCATCACAGGCTTCCCTATGATGGGAGATGGGTGTTCTGTAGGGGGACACGGAAAGGGTGCAGAGAATTTGACAGCAGAGTGGTCATAGTTATGGTCATGTTCAGGGCTGGGGGTTGGGGGGAGGCTTGTCGGCGGCAGAGGGAAAATTCTAGAAGGGTGAAAAGAAAGAGAATTGAAGGAAGAATAAGGGAAGGGGAATAGACAATGGGGAGGGGAGGAAAGAGAGTAGTTGAGAAAGCCAGATGTCGATTAGATAGTATGAACCCATTTCTGCTTACTAATGGAGAAACACTAGTACCAGGCATTGGAAAGCTTGTGCCCAGGCTGTCGGAGGGGTGAGCATGGAGAAGAGGCAAGTGGCTGCGAGGCCCTTCACCACTGTCAGCTGCTTGTTCCAAGGGAAGCTTTGCGCACCTTCGGGATCCCTCTTGGGACCTGAGACCAGTCACAGATCTGCATGAGCTGGATCTGGCCAGTGAACACCGTGTGTGGGTGCTACTTAAGAAGCCCGGTGGGGTTCGCAGAGGAGGTGGTGCAGGTCGGGAGGCCGAGGATGCAGATCAGGGCTCCCCAGAGTGGTTGCCAGGCAGTTGCTTGCTTCCTTGCTCCCTGGAAACACTAGAGATGTGGAGTCTGCCCTGAGCTTCATGGAGGCAGAAGGCCTGTCTGTAGAGACAGAACCACCTGGCTCAGGTTCTGGAAGTCTGTGGCCTTGAGCAACTCAGGTTAACTTCTGTGAGCCTCTGGCTCCTTACAGGAGAGGCAGGAGATGGGAGGGTTCTGCCATCTCTCCATACTGAGGTTCAGAGTTGAAAACTCATGACCTGGGGCCTGAAGAAACCTGCGGGTTCTAGTTAGTATCAAGGGCCTAATTGTTATGCCTCCCCGGGATATTGTCTCACTCTGCGAGCACCCCATGAGGCAAAGTCAGAGATCCTCCTAGCTCTGCCCCCCAGGTCACCATCACTGGACTACAGGTGCACACCACCTCCTCAGGATTTTGTGTGAGTTCTGGAGTCCTTTGGGCTAAGCCCTTTAGCAGCTGAGCCATCTTGCCACCCCCTTTGCCTGTGTGCTTCCTGTGGCCTTAAGCCACCTTGCCCTCCGCGTGTAGAAAGCGTCACCTGCAGCACTCTTGAGTGTGCCGATTGTTCTTGGCCAGTGAACTCCATGCAGGCTCGATTGCCTGACGAGGAACACTGAGTGCTTAATCTCACAGAAGGACAAACAGTATATGTGGTAGCATAATTTCTAATTGGTCTTAATGATAAAAACCCGGAGATATTACGGGGTGAAAGCTGAAAGATCAGAGAAGCAGAGAAGCAGTTACTAGTTTTTACTTCTACGAAATCCTCAGACCAAAGAGGGTATCCTGTTTCTACAAGTCTTTAGACTGAATGCCTGGATGCCGCGGTCCTGTCTCCTCCCACCTTATTTTCCTCTCTCTGCTCAGCCATATCCCTTCCTGTCTCCATCTTCCTAGTGTTGGGATTAAAGCCTATGACTCCCAAGCACTGGGATTAAAGGTGTGATCCACCACCACCTGGCTCTGTTTCTCTTTGAGACTGGATCTATTTAGGGTAGCCCAGGGTGGCCTTGAACTCACAGAGGTCCATTGGCCTCTGCAGCCTCTGCAGCCGGAGGCCTGGGATTCAAGGTGTGTGTCATCACTGCCTGGCCTCTATGGCTAACTAGTGGCTAGCTCCGCACTCTGATCCTCAGGCAAGCTTTATTTGCTAGAGCACAATCAAAATATCAACACAATATGTCTTCCATTACCGTGCCTTCCTTAGATTCCAAAGCCACTTTTGGTGGGACTTTATTTCTGCCCTTTGAATCTGTTTCTAAACCATCTGTCCCTCCAGAACCTGGCACAGGAGCTGGTGGCCCAAGTGCCATCAGCACCCTGGGACTGGCTGATTGGCTGATATTTGTGGCTGAATGATTAGATGTTTTCAGAGCAGCTGCTGGCAGAGAGAAGTTCTAAGGGTAAAATGTTATTATTAATTATCACGATTGCTCCATTCAGCTGCAGGCACTGCGTCCGCTCGGAAAGGAGAGATAAGACACCCTTGTAAACGTCAAAGAAAAAAAAAAGACTGATTGATATGATGGGTTTTTTGTCCTCCGAGGGAAGTTTGCAGAGAATCATTCTCTTCCTAATGACTTCTAGACTAGAATTTGAGGGGAAAAACAAAACAGCAAAAACCCCAAGCAAGTTAGATTTACTACCTGGCTTGACTCATGGCTGTGTGACCTTGAGAAAATTATTTAACCTCTCTGTGCATCAGGCTCTTCACTGCTTAAATGAATTAGAATAAAGTAATTATGATTCCCTCTGACAGTTCCCTGGAAATTTCAGGTTGTGCTGGGCAGTGCAGAAGCAAGGCCTCTGCTGACTGACTGGCCGTGTTCACCCGTCCTTTCGCCTACAAACAGAGCATTTGGGTTTTTTCCTACACTGCCGAGCATGGACTCTCCAGGGGAATGCTGATGCTCTGGTCTCCAATGCCTTGTTCAGATCTCATGGGTTGGGGTGCAGCTGTAGAATGTTTGGGGGTTTATGCTAACAGTTGGCATTGTTTAAGACCGATGAATTTTAGTCTATGCATTTTACAAATGAAGGAATTGAGGGTCAAAGACAGAAGTGGGGTTATCTGTCTCTGCTGCACTTGGGTCTGCCCCACAGCCATCCCGGTAAGAGGTCTGGAGAGGGCACCCTGCGTTTCGGGATAGTGTCCTGCTCTGTAGGACACCTCCCAGTCCTACACCTCTGGTCTCCCAGGGAGCTATTAAAAGCCCCGCCCCATCCTTTATCCTAAATTAGCTCCAGTACAGTCTGAGGTAACTGGAGGTGGTGTGGGAAGGCACACTCCAGGAAAAGTACTGTAGTGAAAAGGGGGGAGCGGGCCCTGCTTTTCGTCCAGCCCAGCTCCCGCA
>LOEQ01000613.1:376764-392557 GCA_001685075.1 Bramus lutescens | reverse complement strand
CACAACCATCTGTAATGAGATCTGGTGCCCTCTTCTGGCCAGCAGGCATACATGTAGACAGAATATTGTACACATAACAAATAAATAAATTAATAAAAATAAAGCCTTTCGTGAGAGAAGAAAGGACAGATAGTTACCACTGAATGAGCCCTGGTGGCAGCCATGTTCCAAGAGATTTAAAACTACTGAGCCCACACTTAGGGAACGAGTGGCTGTCATATGACCCAAGTACTGGAATAGCTGGCCTTTGAAAACCATGGATTCAACCTCTATATCACAGAATCAGATACTTCAAGTAGGACTCTGTTCCGTAACAGAGGCCTGAGAAGAAGGGAAGGGATTTAGAAAGCACCCGGCAAGGTTTTGTGGAGGAGATAATGAATGAACAGGGATCTTCATGATTCTGGCTGTGGAAGGCAGAGGGGCACACCTGTAGCAGGAAGAATGGAGCCCTGTGTTCAAGGCAGAAACAAGCACAAGCAAAGCCCAGGCAGGAAGTGGGTTGGTGTTTTCTAGAAATGGAAGGTAATACAATCTGCTGGTGGGTGGGTTGATGGTAGATCCTTGAGTGTCAACTTGGCAGGTTTTAGACTAGCCTAGGGGACATACCTGTGGTCGTTTGAAAGAAAATGCCCCTCCAAAGAGAGTGGCACTGTTAGAAGATGTGGCCTTTGTAGCACAAATATTGAAACTATTAAAAATCCAGAGACAGATACTGGGGGTTCAAACTGAAGATAAGAAAAGCAAAACAGCAAAGCCACTAGAAGTCTCACCTCTACCAAGGCTGGGCGACTGGAGATTGAGCCCCGAGCCCTGTCTTCTCTAGTCTTATTTTCCCCTTTACTGCTGGGATTAAAAGCATGTGACTTCCTAGGACTGGAATTAAAGGTGTAGGCCACCACCACCTGATCTGCTTCTGCGCTGTAGCCCAGGGCAACCTTGAACTCACAGAGCTCCACCTGCCTCTGTCTCCCAAATCCTGGGATTAAAGGTGTGTGACACCATTGCCTGACCTCTGGTGGCTTAGTTTTGCCCTCTGATCTTCCGGCAAGCTTTATTTATTAAAACACAGATAAAATATCGCTAAAGGCCTTGTGGGAGGAAGTGTGTCACTATGGATGCCAGACTTTGAGGTCGCCATACCCAGTGAGACAGACCACTTCCTGTTGCCTGCACAAGATGTAGGACTCTCAGCTACCTCTCCAGCACCATGCCATCCTGCACACTGCCAGGTCCCACCATGATGATCACGGACTGAACCTCTGAGCTGTAAACCACCCAGTTAAATGTTTTTCTTCATAGGAGTTGCTGTGGTCATCATGTCTCTTCATAGCAATAGAAACCCTAACTAAGACAGCACCTCTGAGTGTGTCCCCTAGGATGCTTCCAGAGAGGACTAACTTGAGAGAATACCTGCCCTCAGAGTGGGTGACACCTTCTAACACGCAGCCCAGATGTAAAGAGGTCTGAGGAAGAGGCAGTGTGTTTTTTCCTGTCTTCCCCTTTTCCTGTTCCTTAGCAACTGCCTTTCGCTGCACCCCACCACCACACTGACCTACAGCTTCTTTGGATTTCCAGTGAGGATTCCACACCAGAAACTCTTCAGGAAATTCCAGGCCCTCAGCACTGCCCTGGGACTACTGAGGCAGGTGACTTCATAGACTGGGAAGCTACTAGACTCTCAGCCTCTCTACTATGCAGCCGGCCATTGTTGAATTGCCTGGCAATGCCAGGCAAGTCCCCCAGTACACCTCTTTAATAACATATGCATACCGTAATACTGGAGGACCCTGCCCGGTGCCGATGGTGGGAGACAGAGCACATGAGAGGAGATGGGCCTGAAGAGGAAAATGGAGGTACCACCTCTGGGGGTACTGGGGATGCTGTTGCTCATGCCTGGACTCTAAACAAGATCCCAAGAAACACTGGAGGCCATTGAAGGACTCTGTTCAGAAGGTTTCTATGAAAATAAGTTTTCTCCCAGGAAGAGGAGGTGCTTCAGGTTCTGGCTGCTGAAGGGAAAGTTGGCAAGGGAGAGTGTGTGGTTGGGAGACCCAGGGACTGCAGGACTCTGGTCCAGGACACTCTGAACCCTGCATCCAAAGGCCTCCCCGTGCCCTACAAAGGGGGTCTGAATGCAATTTCACGCCTTCTGCTGTCTGCAAAGGAGAGCAGGTTCTGCTTCAGTAAGAGGGAGAAGTGAGCCAGCAGAAGAAATGCATTTAATACTCAAGCCGTCACTCCTCCTTCAGGAAGCTTGCCTTGCCTGACTCACTCGGAAACCATTGGCCCTTCTGTGAATGCCTCCTACTTGTGGCTATGCCACTGACACTCATCTGATCAGCCAGTGTTTCTTGACGGCCTGCTATGTGCTCAGTGCTGTTGGGCCCCTCATTAGGAACGAGTGATCTTGACTTGTTCTTTATCCTGTGGGGTTTATCACACAGTGGGAGAATGGGATTCAGTGAAAGTGGATGGATGTATTTAAACCTGCTTTCATTGTGGTGAGCCCCATGTAGAAGACTAGGATCATCAGAGATAGTGTGACGGGAGACCTGCTGGTTGTAAATTACATCACTGGAGGACAAGTGGTTATTGCATACACCTTTAATCCCAGCATTTGGGAGGCAGAGGCAGGCGGATCTCTGTGAGTTCCAGGCTAGAGTGAGTTCCATGACTACACAGAGAAACCATGTTTCAAAAATAGAACAAAAACAAAAAAAATGTATCATTGGCTCCAGTTCTGTTCCTTTTCTTTGTATGCTCAATCTTGTCACGTGACTATGAAGTTTCTTTTATGTATAACAAAGTACATTTCCATAGCCTCTTGACTTTAGGCTTGGGCTAGTTAAGGACCAACTCTAAGCCTAAGCCTTGAGAGGTCTTAATGTTTTCCTCTTGCCTCCTTGAACCCAATGCCCCTTGGCCACTCTAGTTAAGGGTGGCTTGTTACACTGTTGGTCCTTGAAGATGAGTAAGAGTGTTCAGATGAAGTCAACAGAGTGACCTAACTGATCTCTACTCTGATCAGCCGACTTCTAGCCCCCTGCCCACCTGTAAATGCTCTATCGACTGGAGAAATGGCTCAGTTGGTAAAACGCCTTCTATGGAGGCCTGAGGATCTGAGTTCAGATCCTCAGCATCCATGTAAAAAAGTTGGATACAGTAAGGCACACATGTAATCTCAGTGCTCACGGAAGTGAAGACTAGAGGATCCCTGAGGCTCACTAGGCAGCCAGTTCAGCTGAATCATGGAGTTCCTGGTTCAGAGAGAGATCCCCTCTCAAAAGATACAGTGGAGAGTGATAGAGAAAGACACCTGATGTCAATCAACCTCTGGCCTCCACCCACACATGTGCGTGTGCATACATAGACACACATGCTATGGTGTTCACTGCTAAGTTATTTGTGAGCCTCTGTCAGGCAGTATTATTGCTTACTATCACCTAGTCCCCTGACTTGGTCTGAACAGGCTATGGCAGGGCTCCCCAGAGGAATAGCATCTCCATGAAGGCTAAGTCAAGCTGGTAAAGGAAGCAGTGGGCAGCATTCCAAGCCAAGGGAACATAATGAACAAAGGTCCTGAGGCAAGAAGCACATGAACGTTTGAGAATATGAAATCAATAAAGAGGTTCAGGGGTGACCATAGAGAGATGTGAGGGTGAGAAGCCATGGTGGGAGGATGTGGCAAGGAGATGGACCCCAGCACACTTCCTTGAGCTCATGTAGTGCTAAGCCAAACCAATGTGTAGGGATGAGACACTGTGCGTTTCTTATGTTCCTGTCTTTTTCAGTCCCCATGTGTTGCTGTGACAAAAATATCTGTCAAGAGCAGCATGAGGAAGGAAGGGTTTATCTTGCCTCACTGTTAATGGGGAAGCATGGTGTCAGAAGCTTGAGGTGACCCGTCTCATCTCATCTGCTTGATACTGGGTGCTCAGCTTGCTTTCTCCTTTTCATTCCGTCCAGAACCCCAGTCCGTGGGATGGTGCTACTCACATTCAGGGTGTGTCTTCTCGTCTCAGTTAATCTGAGTTAGAAACTCCATCCCAGACATGCCCAGAGACTAACCTGGTCGTTTCTCACAGCCAGGTCCACAGGCTTGTCTGCAGGTGATTCCAGATCCTGTCAAATTGACAGCCAAGATTAACCTCGTACCACTTATAGAGTAATCTCTTTGAGAAACGGCCAAGGGCTTCCTCTACCTTATCTCTTCTCACTTGGCCAGGGTGACGCAGTGTTTCCACAGAGGCCCCAGGGCTCCATCGGTGAAGGAGCTCAGCCCCTGAATGGTGCTGAAAGGACAGCTCCCTCCAAACTTTACAATCTAAGGAGATGGACGGTGAGATAGTTATTTGAAATGGGGAGCCCTCTTCTTTCACCCCATAATTCTTGTTTTTTTGTGTTGAGACTGTTCATTCATTGCTTTTTGAGTGCTTGAGGTTATATCTATTCAGACATGGTTTTTTTGTTGAATGCAAGCAGATCTCAGAAATCAAAGTAAGGTTATTTGTTGGTGTTGATGTTGGTATTGTTCACTGACATTTTTTTGTACAAAGCAAGAAAATACAGAGAGAGCCTTCACCATACAAATGTTGAATGATAACTACATCTCAGTTCCCCAAACACATAAAAAAATACAGTTTTTCGTTTATGCACAACAAAGACCCTACCTCCATTTTGGAAAAACGCCCTGTGGTCAGCAGAATAGGAGGAATGGTAAAATATTCAGGTAAAGGGAGAAGGCTCTAAGAGAGGGCAGAGCAAATCTCATAACCCTCCCTTAACACAGTCAAAAACACCTACTCAAGAAAAGAATGGATATCGCCTTTTCTAGTAAAATATTTACAGTGCCATTTTATGGTTACATTATAAGCCAAGCACTATTTCAGTATGGATAATTTACATCTCTGAATACATCTAAGTCTCATATTAACCAAGACTCAAGGTCATCCAGTGTAGCTCAGCAAGCTTGGCTTCTTAAATCTGCCTTGATGGTGCTATCTTTTCAGTATCTGCTTCCCTCCCTCCCTCCCTCCTCCCNCCCTCCCTCCACTCCCTCCCCTTCTCCTTTTCCCTAACTAGCAGTTTCAAATTGTAATAAAAAGATGTTATGGAGGTTTCTCTTCTTAAGAACTTAGGGAAAATCCTTGCTCTATTCGACTTTGGACAGAGACCCAGGCACAAAAACAACGCATCTGGAACCAGCCTAGAGCTTCCTGCTGAATGGAAGAGCAAGGTTTGGGTTCCCAAGCCTGGACAAGACTCTTGCGCATGTGCGGTCTCTACTAGGCTTGTAGATGGAGTCTGCGCATGCGTAGATGAGCCTGGGAGCCCCGCTATCTGACCCTTCTGTGGTGTTTTCCCTGGCTGGCTTGAAATGACAGCTGGGCAAGGAGGGCCTGCAGAGGGCAGAGTGGCGAAGAGGGTGTGGCTGAGAGCGGGCCTAGAAATTGCTTGAGAGAATGGCAGGCACACGAGCTTTGAGAGAATCAGCCCAAGCACACATTTCTCAGTGAGGTGAAACTGAGTCACAGCCTCTTCCAGAGCGGTGGAGCGAGCTTAGATTTCCTACTCTGAGCAAGGCTTTTACAAATGAAGTGAAATCACGCGTCCTGCTGGAACTTTGGTGGTCTGGTCAATATATTGATTATTGATTGCACTCTGTGCTGGGTGCTTCTTATTCTCAAGATTATTGTGGAGGCAATCGTGTGACAGGATGAGCTAGCAGCCCTGGACATGCTTTTAAACGTATTTTAAATGCGAGCTTTTATCAAAGTGGAACAAAGTGGAATTGTAGTTGCTGTTGGTGGTGGGTTTTTCTTTTTTCTTTTCCTTTCTTTCTTTCTTTCTTTCTTTCTTTCTTTCTTTCTTTCTTTCTTTCATTAATATTTTTTTAAAAAAAGAGGTCAAGCTTTGCAGACTTCCAGCCTCAGGTCACGCCCATTCTCCAGGGCCAGGTTTCTTGCAAATGGATCCTATTAATCACCAGAAGAATTGAGAATAGGACTGTCTCCGTGTAGACAGATGGCCATGGTATTGCTCTCGCTATGCAGTGTTTCTTTAAGATTCCTCCAACGGGAGCGGGGTGAGCCTGTAATTTGTAGCTGCTCTCTGTTCTCTGGCAGGTTCAGGTTGTATTTCAATTTACTAATTAATTTGGAAAATTGGAAATTGCTAATGTAGAAAATGGAACACTTGGCACCTGCTTCCTTCCCAGTACCTTCAAACGGTTGATTAAAAACCCAGTAAGGGTGGGGAAGGAGCTTGACATCCATGTTGCTTCCTCTCTGCTTTCACATCGCTTTGATATGGACAAATGTTAAACAGAAAGTTTCTTTCCCAGTAGCGGAAAACCTATGGAAAAATTTACATGGAGGAGACAGTGTGTTAAACCTCTGAGTCAAGGGGAATGACTGTGGGGGTCCTCTGATGGATGCTGCATCAGGGAGGCCCTGTGGGGGTCCACTCCTCTTCTCAAGGATCCCACTGCATTGAAGGAAGAGAATGTGGGGGTGGCGTGATGCTGGTACAGTTATATTAGGAGTAAGTGAAGGCCTCGCAGGTAATCTTCTCCATCTTATTAAAGCCAGTGGGAATTTTCTTTACTCATGACCCATGTTGTGAGGGACATTTCCATGAATACCTAGTTGCATGCTTTGCCAGACCACCTAGCTGTCGCAGAGAAGACCTCAAGTGTTTTGCCTGTTTCCATGCAACATCCTCTGCCTTAGACAAGCCACATAAATGGTTGTAAGAGCACACTCTCTGAGACCCATGTGATGCACAAAACAATGTCTGAGGTTCAGTTTACTTCTGTTGATATTCTGGCTTTGAGATTGCTGCCCTGCCTCCACAAGGGTGTGCTCCAAACTCTTTTTTATTTCAAGGTCCAGCTACCTCCTCACTCCCTGATCACTTTGGTTTTTATTTCTTTGCCACCCACGTACACAGCGGCTTTTATTTCTTAAAAAAGATTTAATTATGAGACACCTGACTTGATCACATGCGTGATAAGACTCTGAGTTCTGCAGGCTGGCTGGAGGGTGAGCTGCAGCAGGCAGGGAAGTTCAGATCCGTGAGGTGCACTCCCTTGAGTTTGAGTTCTTTTCCAGTTCCTTTCGCCTGCACAACTGAGATTTCGAGGGCCTCAGCCCCTTCAGCAAGCGTATGTATTCTTTTTTTTTTTGCATTCTTTTTTTAAAAACTTTATTTATTTCATGTGCATTGGTATAATGATGTCAGATTCTCTGGAACTGGAGTTACAGACAGCTGCGAGCTGCCATGTGGGTGCTGGGAATTGAACCCCGGTCCTCTAGAAGATCAGTCAGTGCTCTTAACCACTGAGCTATCCAGCCCCCAGCAAGCGTATATAAAACTTCTCTTGTGGGATTCTTTTTCATAGTCACGTGGAAAGAATGTAATAAACAAGATGGGAAGCAGCCTCCTGCTCGTTCCTTCAGACTTTAATAATCTCCCAGCCTTAAATAGTGTTTGCGCCAACACTTTCTATATACTGCTCATTGAATGAGTGAGGACGGGCCTGTCATAGCCAGTTACATTATGAACTGGGACTGAAAGTTTTCTTTTTCATCCAAAATCATAACATTTTAGAACCCATACCATGGCCATGTTGGGATGTAAGTTACAAATATTTGTCACCTGCTCAGTTTAAAGTACTGTGTTATTTATTTATTTGGTGTTTCAAGACAGGGTGTCTCTGTGTAGTGTTAGATGTCCTGGAACTCACTCTGTAGAGTAGTCTGGTCTTGAACTCAAAGAGATCTGCCTGTCTCTGCCTTCCAAATGCTGGGATTAAACATGTGTGCCACCACCACCCAGCATACTGTGTTTTTAAAGAAATGGACAAGGCATGCTTTCTCTTCTCGGGAAGTCACAATCTCCACTTCCTCTCTACTGACTTGATCCTAAGGAATCAACCTCTTAAACTGGAATTCTTGAAGGTTGGCCGAGTTCATCTTTCTGATTTACAGTCTCCTTGGCTAGACACCCACCACCTGGCTTTAAATATTCTCTATGTGTCAGAGACTCTGAAATTTATAACTAAAGTCTAGACTTCTAAACTCTTAGCCCATATATCTGTTTTTTTTAAATAAATGCATTTCCTCTACGATGTATTTAAGCCCTCTGAAGGAACCCTCCTCAAGCCTTTTCTGCCACCTAGAGTGCCCTTCTTCATGGGGTTCCTGAACTCAGAGACCCAGGACTCTTTCTTGTCCTGTCTTTCATTTCCTGGATGTGCTGCTTACACCCAGAAAACCACAAGGGCAGATGGTTGTAAAAACTCCTGGATCATGTCCTTCAGGGCTAGAGACAATGAGGTCATTAACTGTCCCAACTGATCCAGGAACTATCCTGGAGCTAAATCAGAGTGGATAGCACAGTCTGGCTTTGTGCATGAACATGTCTTAGGACCTATGACCAGGACGACACAGTAGGCCAAGTGATTAAGGCCAAGTTTAAATTCACCAGCCACTTTCCTAGCACATCATCGAGTCAGTGCCAATCAAACCACAGAGGATGAGGGCAGTGGGGAATGGGCTTTCCAAATGTCAGAACTGTTGCTGGAAGCAGAGGAGGTGGAGGCTGAGCCCCGGAGGAAAAAAAAAATCCCATTACAGAAAGGAGGATCAGCCTGGCAGTGGATACAAAGGGCTGGAGCCAAGGGAGGCCACTGCTGCCGGGGGCTCCTTGAGTCCTGCAGAAGCCTGGGAGGATGAGACTCTGCCATACAGTTCTTTGTTACTAGCAAAGCCCCTCTCAAAGCCTTTGGCTGTCAAGGGGCCTTGCCAATCAACCTGCTGAGTCAGCACTAGGAAGATACACAAGAAAGGAAAGATGGGACCAAGATGGGTCCAAATTGTAGGATGCTCAGTTCTCATCCCATTGTCTGTAAATTGGTGATGTTTTGTCCTTCAAGAGGAGCCCTGAGCACTACATCTTAGCATCGCTCATCACACACAGCAAACTTGGAGACAGAGAGTCTGCCAGTCAACCCATCTAGGTGGCAGTGATTAATCGCTCTTTTGAGTTTGTGATAGGAAAATGAGTTTTACAAAAAGCCAGTTCTGTTTCAGCTTTCTGGTTTTATTTATTGCACAAATCCTATCACAAGAACAATGGAAGAAGAGGAGGAGGAAAATAGTAGAATACTGTAATTGTCTTATTAAAAAGACAGACAGCCCCTGGAAGATGTATAAATATTGTCTTCAATTCATCTTGTATCCTTTAAATGTGCTTTTTTTTAAAAATCCATCCTTCTGAGACAGCATGGTCAGGTGTTCTAATACAAGGGCTATGATACAGGTGTTTTTTTTTTTTTGCTGAGGTTTTAAGTAAGTGTTAGCTTCGCTGTGCAGCCTTTACTCTTCAGAGTATGATGCCAGAGATTTATCGATGGTGAGGAGGAGAGAACAGAATCTATTTGGGATTTATTTCCTTTTTACCTATAGTCATTTCTTCTATTGAGGTCTTTGGTGTGTGTGCATGTGTGCATACATGTGCATGTGTGTGTTTGTGTATGTGTGTGTGCACACATGCATATGTGCATGCCCAGGTGCATGTGCTGTGCATGTTTGTAGGTACCGCTCCTCAGGAACATTCCATCTTGTTTTCTGAGACAGGGTATCTCAGAGCAACCTGGGGCTCACCCATTTGGCTCGGGCTAGCCAGCGACTCCTGGGTCTGTTAGTTAGCTGCTTCTGTCAGTTGACTGGGTCACCTGAGAAGAGGGAACTTCAACCGAGAAAAGGCCTCCATCAGATCAGCCTGCAGTCAAGTCTACAAGGGCATTTTCTTAATCAGTGATTGACGGGGGAGTGCCACGCCTGAGCAGATGGTCCTGGACTCTGTAAGAAAGTGGGCTGAGCAAGCCATGCGAGCAAGCCAGTAAGGAGTATTCTTCCATGGCCTCTGCTTTAGTTTTTGCCTCCAGGATCCTGCCCTGACTCTCCTTTCTGACTGTAAGAGGTAAGATGAAATGACCCTTTCCTCCCCCAGCCTGCTTTCTAGAAAACAAACGAGGACACGGGGTCTGCCTGTCTCTGCCTCACTTGCACTGAGGTTACAAGAACGGGCCTCCACACCTGGCCTTTTTTCAGCAAGGATTTTGGGGGACTCGAACTCTAGCCTTCATGCTTGCAAGGAAAGCTGCTTACTGAGCTGTCTCCTCAGCTCTGGGCTCCCATTAACGTAAAGTAAGTGCAGCTTAAGTCATTCTCCTTCTAGATTGGACTGTACAGCTCTCATGGCCTGGCTGGGTTGCTGAGCATCTGAACCCCACCCCACCCCAATAAAAACTCAGAAGATACTACATGAATGAATGCTTTCCAGCATGGTGACAAATTGCTTTGTTGTGGCCTTGGCTGAGGGGGACTGGCTGGTGGGGCAGTTACCGTCTTGGTAAGATTGTCGTCTGATTGACTGACCTATTTTGATAGGCCATTTCTTTTCTTTCTTTCTTTTTTAACCTCCAGTGCTTTCAAGTCTTTTAAAGAATGCATGGCCCATCTATTTAATACTATTGAGGCAGATGTCGAATGCTACTTGTAGTTGAAAGAGTGGAGCTTCTCTAGGTCCGTAGAGAAGACTAGCACGCAGAGCCTCTGGCCATCAGGAGCATATGACGGATACGTGGGTGGTAAATGGAATGAGCAGGCTCCATCATCCATCGGAGAGTGACTTCTATAAATAGGAAATTAATGTGGCCCCCAGTGATTCAGATCTTAGATAATGGTGGTTCAACACTGTTGCCTCCCACACAGGTATTTAAGGACGAAGTCAGCCATTCTTAACCCCCTTTTAAAATGTGAGGCACTAGACTATGACAGGTGGTGATCCTGAAGCGTTACCTTCCCCCTTTGGGTTCATTTGCATAATACGCCGAGCAGCCAGGACGACCAGCCTTTATCAGCTCCTGTCCTTGGAAATGAAAGGGGCTAGTTTGTGAATGCTTCTGAGCGATTGTCTCTTTTTCTGTTTCTCCAGCACGGAGTCTCCTACCCAGTGTTGTTCCAGTGAAGATGGGGCTGGCCTAGAACTGCAGGGAGAGCCTGGGTCTTCCCTTCTGTGTCCCCCTCAGTAAGCTGTGCACACTATCTGACGCCTCCCAAGCAAACCACACTCCCCCCCCCCTTAGAGCAGGCAGAAAAGTCGGCCATAGTGTTGAAGTTTTAACCCATTTCCTTTCTGATTTTAAAGAAGAGTTTCACCCCACTGTACTTTGCTGTGCCGGTTAAATTCTGTCAGTTCAACACAAGATGCAGCTGCAGTCATTTGGGAAGAGGGAATTGCAATTAAGAAAATGCCTCCATCAGACTGGCCTCTAGGCAAGTCCATGGGGGCTTTTTTCTTGATTCACAATTGATGTGAGAGGCTCAGCCCACTGTGGGTGGTGCCATCCCCGGGCAGGTAGTTACTGAGTTACTGAGCAAGCCATGAAGGGCAAGCCGGTAAGCAGCACCCCTCTGTGGCCTCTGCTTCGGTTCCTGCCCTCAGGTTCCCACTGTAACTGTTCTCCGTGGTGGACTGAAGCTGTAGGATGAAATAAACCCTTCCCCTCCCAGGTTGCTTTTGTTCAAGATGTCCATCATAGCAACAGAAAGCACAGCCAGGCAAGTGCTGATGTAACTGATGGGACAGGTTCAAGCTCTTGGTGGGTGGAACCAGAGGCCACACCTTCTTCTCGTCTGAGTTAAGGAGCTTGCTGCTTCTGTGGTTCAGCTGTGGACACCTCCCCTCCGGGCACTTTTCAGTCACATCCGCTCTGAGTTTGTCGATGTTCTTCTGGGGCAGACCACTCTAACTGCAGACTTGGCCTGGCCTCACTGCACTTCTCAGCCTCTTCCCCTCCTTGGCACTGAGGCCTGTGCTCGACTGGCTGGTTCTCTATCCTGGGTCAGAGTGAGCAGTTCTTCCTTTCATTTTCACTAGCCAGTCTCCAGGGAAACAGAAACTCCAGTGTTGCTGCAAGTGCCAAGAACTGGGTGTTGGCTGGCTTCACCCCAGCAACTGCTCCTATCACCACCACCACCACCATCACCACCACCTCCTCCACCACCTCCTCCACCACCTCCTCCACCACCACCTCCACCACCACCTCCACCACCACCACCTCCACCATCACCACCACCACCACCACCACCACCACCACCACCTCCTCTACCACCACCACCACCATCACCACCTCCACCACCACCACTACCACCACCTCCACCATCACCACCACCAACACCTCCACCTCCACCACCACCTCCACCATCACCAACACCAACACCTCCACCATCACCACCACCTCCACCAGCACCTCCACCATCACCACCATCACCACCTCCACCACCACCAGCACCTCCACCACCACCTCCACCACCACCTTCACCACCACCTCCACAACCACCACCACCTCTACCACCACCTCCACCACCATCACTACCACCACCTCCACAACCACCACTATCACCACCACCTCTACCACCATCACCACCACCACCACCACCTCCACCACCACCACCACCTCCACCACTACCACCAGCACCACCACCACCACCCCTCCTACAAATGCACACACCAGGCAGATAGCATTGCTCTGGGCAGGTGAGGTCATAAAGGGAAGTGGGAGAGGTTACGATGGAGATAAATGGGTGTCTCCAAACAGAATTCAAAGTTAGATGGAGGACTTGGCGTAACTGAGGGGCTGGCAGAGGGGAGAGCTGCTGGGGAAATACAGAATAAGAAGGTAATGGAAAAGTGCTCTGGGTGTGGGGGGCACACCCAGGGGAGGTCTGCGCCAGGGTACTCACCTTCGTGTGCAATTTGGCCAGCTGTTTCTCATCTAGGTTGGTCTGTTTGTAGACTCGTGTCTTGTAGCGGAACTGAGACCAGGGGTTGGGTATGAGGAGACACAGATTCGTAATTAGGGTCCTTGCTGGGGAATAATGTCAATGTTCTTCCCTTCCTCCCAGAATGAGTTTAGGGTTAGCATGGAAATGGCCCTAGGTAGAATAACCTTTCCAGGAGTACCAGGCCATCAAGGTCTATTGCACTATAACCCCTACCTTGTAAGTGTAACCCCTACATACATTGAGTGTTCTAGAATAACTACTGTAGTTGGAATTCCCTCACCAGTTAGTGGTATAAGGAGCTTAGGGGAGGAAGGAGGCAACTCAGCTGGTCATTTGGACTCAGGATCTCTCTCCTGTGAGTTCTCAGGAAATCTTGAAGAGCCCACTGGGGTTCTCTTGAAATCATAGTGGATATGTTCCAGGGCATGACTTTTGTTAAGAGTTCTATGACCTCACCTCCAGGTAGGGTACCCCCTTCTCGAAGGACTGGGGGTACTCTCTTAGCAGCCTCTCCTCTTCCAGGAAGTTGGCATCCCGGCCTGAGGTGGCCGGCTGGAACAGTCCATAGTTAAGCACGTCCTGCAGGCTCTCACTCAGGGCACAGAGCACTTGCTGTTTGGCTGTCCAGATGGTGGCATCGGGGTTGAAGCGCAGGCATTTCTGGTGGGAGATAGGATGGCCAGGACAAGGTTGTGTCAAGAATCTGAGGGTGAAGGGTAGGTTGGAAAAGGAGTAGAGTCCAGTTGGAGCTGGGATTGGGGGTGGGGAAAGAGACTCGGTCAATATGTCTATCAGCTGACAGGTGATTAGCCACTCACCGTCTGGTGCAAGTCAGGGATGCCAATCCTGAAAACCATCATGCTGAAGTGGGCGTCGTCAGGGACAGACATGGAGCGTCCCTGGAGGCCTCTGGTAGAGGCCAGGTTACTAGGTGCTCCACTGCCCCGGCCCCGAGTCCCCTGGGGGCCTCTCCCTGGCCCGTCTGGGGAGCTGTCTGATTCTGAGGCCCCCTCGGGACACTCGCTGGCACTGTGGCGTTCCTCGTCCTCGCTTGTCGCGGGGCTGTGGGTCATCGTGGGGCCACGGGGCGACGGGGGACAGCAGCATCACAGGCAGCTGGGCAAGGCAAAGGCGACCCTCAGTGTAGAGCCACTCAGAAGCTACTAGTACCGCTCAGTGACAGACAGTGGAAGCCTGTTCCCTCTGCCCTGGGAGGCAAGGGAGACTAGACACACCCTCAGGCCTCTGCACAGACAAGCTCACACCACCTCTGCAGCCTTCCTGGCACCCTTCTCCTCCCCGTCCTTGGCCCTGCTTGCAGCCCCCACCCCCCTGCGCTCCACTTTGCTTCTGACCCAGTGTGTCCCAGAAATCACAGAATCACCACGGGAGCTACTGGCCCATTTTGTCAAGCCACAGAAAATGAAGCTAAAATTAGCTAAGGACAGACAGGCGGACCAATCCACCCCAGTATCCTGCCCTCCTGGCCAGAGCCTGGCCTCTTCACCCCAGGGAGGCTAAGACTGACTTTTATAGTAAAGGCGAGATGGAGGTGTGAGTTTTGAGCCTGGGGCAGCAGGAGGTGCCCGAGAGCTGGTGACTTCACTGAAGTGTGGCTGACCACGTTTGGAGGGCTGCTGGGGAATGAGCTGTCCCTGGAGGGGATCGAGGGACACAAATGTGGGTGGATGGACAGAAAAGAGAAGTTCCCCCGAGCTGTACCCAGGGGACCTATGAGAGGTTACTGGGGCATTTGAAGAGGATGTGTGGGTGGAGGTGGAACAGTCCAGGTGACAAGCTGTGGTGGCCTGGATGGGTGTGGGCTGCTGCGAGTGACCTGTGGGTGTGTTTCGGGGCTGGCACAGCAGGGTGGGTGGGTTGGAACTGTTTGGTACTGCTGGCTCCACCGAGGAGAACTTGGATTGGGTGGGGTGGCTGGGGAGAGGGCTAAAAAGTGAACTGCAGTGATATGGGACCAGGAGGTGGGGAGGGTCAACCCTCTCAAAGTGGCCTACTGAGGGGTGGCTCCTTTCCAAATGCGGTCCTCTTCTCTCCTATTCACCACCCCCCACTCCCCACTCTAGAACCGGAAAGCAGAATGTCTGGTCTGGTCCCTCCCACCCCACACCAGGCCCGGCTCCTGCACCGTTGCCATGGAGATGGGAAGCAGTGGAGGGTACTGCTGACTTTGGGGGAGTGGGGATGGGCTGGGGGGGAGGAGGGTTGGGGAAGGAAAGACGAAATGTTTAAGGAAGAGAGTTCCAAGAGCTGTAGGCGAACAGGCATCTAACCGCGGGCTGAGGACCCCTCCCCCTCGTGGGGACCGAGCTCCGAAGTCCCCACGCCCCAGTTGGCCTTGTTGCCCAAACTGCAGGACTCCGGAGGAGACTCCGGGCCTCCAGTTCAGTCCGCTGACCGCCCTACACCAGGTGGTAACCTAGCAGAATGACCTCAGCCACTCCCCCTCGGCTGACCCTGGCTGACATCCCTCTGCAGCCCCAGATCTACAGGAACCGGTGGCAGGTGGGATGAAAGGTCAGCATGGGCCAGGCACCAAGAGCGCGGGCTCCACAGCCCCAACACCCAGGACAGCTCGGCCCCTCCCCCTCCGGCCTTGAGGGAGGGAGCGGGCACACTCCGCCGGGGCGGCATGAATCAAAAGCTCGGCGGCTAAGAATAGCTGGCACGCAGCTGGTACCGAGACGGGCTGAGGGATCGGCAAGGGGCGGGGGGAGCTGGCGATGGGGAGAGAGGGGGTGCCCTGCGAGGCTGCGGGGGGACAGGGGACGGCTGGCGTGACCAGGAGCCGGGCCCCGGGAGAATGAATGGAGGAGGTTGAGGAAGGCGGGAGCTGGGGCTGAGGCAGGAAGGCTGGTGAGGGGACAGCCCCAGGTCAGAGAGGGAGCTGGGACTGGGGGCGGGAGCAGAGGGGG
>LOEQ01000613.1:364553-375472 GCA_001685075.1 Bramus lutescens | reverse complement strand
CACACACACACACACACACACACACACACACACGCACGAACCTTTTCATATAAGCCCCCACACACGGAAGTACCTGAGATAGGCATATGTCCCTTCTCCCTACTGGTCCTGTAAAGGAAGCATACTCACAGCTGCCTACTCCTTAGGGCATGCCTGCCCAGTACACAGGACTAGAGACACTCACCTGGCTTCATGCACAGTGTCACACCCCAGTGTCACAGCATACCGACAGCACCCTGAAAGATTTACCCACACCATACTCCAACTGCCTGCTCAGATCTGCCCACAGAAGCACACGGTAGACAGACATGCGTGCTGTCTGAGCGAGCTCACCCACCCCTGTCCATCACAGGTGCGCACACCTGTTTGACGGCACACCCCACTCATAGCACCCCTTCCACAGCTATCCCTGAGTATGGGTGTCAGGTTTAGGGACTTCTTTCCTATTCAAGCACAGAGAGGCTAAGTAGCTTGCTTCAGGTCACCCAGCTCTAAAGAGGTTCTGTCAAGGATGAAGAACATAGAGGATGTCGCTGAAGTCTCCAGTGGCCTGCTATGGTGTCCCAAAGAACATTGTGTATCTTCACTCATCATATATCACCTCTAATTTCACACACATGGGCACATAAAGCTAAGAGTGTGCAGGGGGTTAGCATTCTGGTACTTGGTACATTTAGAGAGGCAAGGCAGATCCGTTCATCATCCTGCAGCCGTCTTCAGTCCTGACTTCTCCTTTGTCCCAATTCCAGCTGCATCCCCAGAGCCACGAGGGAACACCATCACCTACAGATGGTGGTTCCAGGTAGCTTCTGGGTTTATCTGCAGCTGCAGGCTCTCGAGAGCATCCTGGGATAAGCCGAGTTAGTGCCATCTCAGAGAGGCCCTCATCTTCATGTACCCACCCAGGTGCTAAGCAGCTGAGCCCATGGAGAACAGCTGTCGGTGCTGGCACCAGTCCTGAGTGGCTATGCACACTCAATAGTTTACAAGGGTGTTGTGCATTATGTGGAGGTCTCCAGCCTCTAGTAAGGGACCTCTGTGCTGCTGCTGAGCATCTGAGAGGCTCTGAGGGAGCCAGGAGGCTGCCCAAGGTCACTCTGCCCTTCATGTTCCAGACTTTCTTGAAAACTGGTGTGTTCCTTTCCAAGACCCCTCATAGGGCTCTCAGCAGCCAAGGGCAGATGTAAGGCACCTGCTTGGAGCCAGCAGTCTTGGCTAGATGCCACTATAGGGCTCCATAAGACTGCCATGTCCCCTCTCTGAGCTTCATTGCTTTTTCCATGCAGAGCCTGGGCCCCTAGAGCTCTGGCTCACTAATTGGTAAGACCTGCTGGACTATAGCTGGAAAAGCCCTTCAGGACTTATGGTGCTGGCATGGAGCGGGCATGGCATAGCCTTCTACTTCCCCAGCACTGGATCCTCCCATGGGCTTCAGTATCTCTACCTAGGCAGATACCTTGAGAACTCAGGTGCAACCTAAACACAAAAGTCTGTCTCTGAGGCCTTTGACCAAGCTATTGTTACTCTGCCAGGAACCTTATTCAACAGTTTAATTGAGCACTTATTAGATACTAGGAAACCCTGCTTTGACTTGGGGATACAGAAGTACCTGAGAATCCAAGCCTTGGTCTGCAAGAAACAGATGTAAATAACCAAGGCCATACTGGTTGGATCAGACCTTGAAGAAAAGGGGACGTTTTAGAAAAGCATCTCATATGGCGCTCAGAGCTGAGACTCCAGGGATCAGGAGGAGCTGAGGGAAGAGTCTGCAGGAGGAAAAGGATAGGGAGGACACAGCCGATGTGGAGGGTGAGGGGAGATGAGGTGAGCCTGCAGAAAATGCTTCTCTCCCAGGCCCTAGCACTGCAGGCTGTACTGAGCACTGAGGCCCAGGTTTGGCTTCTCTCCTGCTTCTGATGGGAAGGTGAGGAATCAGGGGCGTGGGGAGTAATGTGATCTGATTTATGGTTTGGAAGGATTGCTCTGGCTGCGGCAGGCAAGCAGCCCAGATTGGAGGGGCTTGGAGGAAGGAGGGGGAGAGCAGGGGGAGGGGACTGCAGTGGTCTAGGCTGGGGTGAGGCAGCTTGTAAAATGTTCTCTGCTCAGAGCCCAGTGCTTGGTTGGTTCACTTCCTGGAGATACCTGCTCTGACTGTCCACCCCTTCTCTTTGATGGGGACCACTGGGCCCACCACCACCTCCCACCCCAGCATTAGCCTGCTCAGTGCCTTGCCTGCAGGAGAACCTTGGAGTTACATATTTCAAGCTGTATACATGATGCTGTTCACACATGTCTCCACAAGCAGGCATACACAAGGGCTGGCAGGGCAGGAATAGACCATCTGGGTGGGGTCTGGGAGAGCCTGGAGCCTGAGAATGGCAGAAGAGTCCCCTTCATTAGGCTGTGTGGTCAGTAGTAACCACAGATAATAACAACCTTAGCATACCCTGCAGTCTGCTCCCTCCTCAGGAATGGCCAGGAGGCGGAGAAAGGAACAAAGCCAAAGCCAGCATCCTATTGTGGCCTGCTTTGTTCTAAGAAGGCTCATGGACCAAGGCTGAGGCCTGCCAGTATCAAGGATGCCCTACAGAACGTTCTCCATCTTTCTTCTGTCCATCTAAGTGCTTATACTTGCAAAAGGGAGCAAAAAGGGGCAGAAACAGTTCTGGAAAGTGGCACGGAATGGGTGTGGGGAGACCCAAGGCGGGATCAGGCTTTGGAACGTTGGAGGTTTCCGGCCACAGAGCAGAGCCTCCTGGAAGCCAAGAGGGGCGGGGAGACACATCAAGAGAATCTGAGGAGACCAAAAGTTGAGTCAGACCAGATCATCAGGAGGGAGGCAGAAGAAAGAGGAGCAGAGTAGAGGATCAAGAGGCTAGTGATCTGCCCATNGACCCCTGCCCTCCCCCAGTCCTCTCTATCCCAGTCATTCTGACCTTTACTAGTTTGAGTGCTAGGAAGCCCAGCTGGATGCAGGCAGCCTGGCTTTTAGGGGCCCTTGTGGTCCCTCAGCTTTTGGGTTTTGGCCATGGAGCCCGGGGTCCTGG
Source organism: Bramus lutescens (assembly GCA_001685075.1). Lineage (NCBI taxonomy): Eukaryota > Metazoa > Chordata > Mammalia > Rodentia > Cricetidae > Bramus > Bramus lutescens. The sequence goes on along the minus strand of LOEQ01000613.1, from coordinate 372,425 downwards.
GAGGGACTGGGAGGGAGGCTGGGGAGGTGCCCTGGAGGAAGAGCGAAAGCGGGAGTCACTGATGTTGAAGGTGAGTGTTGGGCTTGGGATGAAGGGCTGTAGAGATGGGGAAAAGTAATGGGGCTTAGATGGGGCAAGGGGTTCAGAGAAAGAGCTGAGAGAGTAGGTGAGGAGACTGATGTGTGTTCTCTGTCCCATAATCTACAGGAGGCCCTGGGGCTGCCCATTGGGATGGGAAGTAATGACAGTCTTGCTGGAAAATCTGAAGGCGAAGAGGTCTTGAGGACCAAGGAGACCCAAGGGGAAGAAGAGGAAGAGGAAACCACATCACCTATTTCCAGTTCCAACCCTTTCCCTAGCCCTTCTCCCACACCAGAGGACACCATCAGTTACATCTGTGAGTATCCAGAAGCCAGGATGGCCTGTCTGTCAATCACTGACCCATATGTCTCCCAGAATATCAAGGGAGCCCCAGGTCTCCCCCCATACATGCCTGTCAAGAGCCCAAACCACTGAACCTCATCTATATAGTCCAGATTACCTCACCCATTCCATCTTTGGGAGTATGAGGGCCATGCCCTCCCTTTTCCTTAGGACCCCTGATTGTGCCTCCAGTTGACCATCCTGTCCCTTCACAGTGGGCCGCTTGTCCGGCCTGGATGCAGGCCTACACCAATTGCATATTCGTCTGCACACTTTGGACACCCGTGTGGTCCAGCTGACCCAGGGACTGCGGCAGCTGCGAGATGCTACAAGTGATACCCACGACTCCGTGCAAGCCTTAAAGGAGGCACAGGTCCGGGCTGAGCAGGAGCACGGCCGCTTGGAGGGTGAGTCTCAGCAGCACCAAGAAGGCCTAGGTGGGAGGAGGCGCCCCAGGGAGGTCTGAACACCTGGGGACCAAGGGTGTCAGGAAACTAGAGGGTCCACACAGAACTGGGATGTGCTGGCGCATCTGTAGCTGGATTATGAGGTGGGTGAGACACTCCTCGCTTCAACCTGTGCAGCACCCTGGAAGCTCCACCTACTCACTGTCTAGCACCGCCTACACCCTGGCCACGCCCCTCCAAGAAAGCCTCATTAGACACTGCCGCTCTAATAAGACTGCCCTCTGGCCCCACCCTTTTATAACCCACAAACGCTTGGGTCCTGCCCCTGACAGCATGGCCAGGCTTCATTGGTCACTGAAGTTCTAATCCCTCCCATTATCCACGCCCTCTCTGTCCTCAATGCTCTGCCTCCCCTAATTAGCCACGCCCCTACAACCCTTGTCTTAGCTTCACTTTTCACTCTGACTCCGCCCTCTTCCAGCCCCTAAGGCTCTGACCCCGCCCCCTGCAGCCCTGGCTCTGCTTCATTGGTCTGTCTTACCCCAGAGTTTTGGCTCCGCCCCCAGAAGGCCTGCCTCTACCTCATTGGCCATCGTAGTCTAACTCTTAATTACCTGGCCCCGCCCCCCTCGAGCACCACTCAACTGCTTTGGCTCCTCCCTTTACCTACAGGCCCCTCCCTCTCCCGCCTCTTGAACCCTTGGTTCCGCCTCATTGATCACCCCCATGTTCTGACTCCGCCTCACCATGCACGCAGGCTGTCTGAAGGGCCTGCGCCTGGGCCACAAGTGCTTCCTGCTCTCGCGGGACTTCGAGACCCAGGCGGCCGCGCAGGCGCGATGCAAGGCGCGGGGCGGGAACCTAGCGCAGCCTGCAGACCGTCAGCAAATGGATGCGCTAGGCCGGTACTTGCGCGCTTCGCTCTCCCCCTACAACTGGCCGGTGTGGCTGGGCGTGAACGACCGGCGCTCGGAAGGGCTCTACCTTTTCGAGAACGGACAGCGCGTGTCCTTCTTCGCCTGGCACCGCGCGCCCAGCCCGGAGCCTGGCGCCCATCCTAGCGCGGCATCACATCCACTCAGCCCGGATCAGCCCAATGGCGGCGTCCTGGAGAACTGCGTGGCGCAGGCCTCAGACGACGGTTCCTGGTGGGACCATGACTGTGAGCGGCGCCTCTACTTCGTCTGCGAGTACCCTTTCTAGAGAGCCAGTCCTTGCCTCAGAGCTCTTAAGACACATTCTGCTCCGTGTACCCTACTGTCTGGGGTCGCTCAGAGGTTTACAATAACCCTGAATAAATTTTAATAAGAAAAGGCTTTTTATTTTAGATATTGGCACCCAGGGTGGTTTGAGGCCAGGTGTGCCCTTGAGAGAACTCCAAAGATGCAGCCCTTAGCCATATCAGCCCAGAGCTTATAAAGGCAAACTCCACAAGATTACATGTAGTCTGGTCATCTTTTGATTTTTATTACAAAAGCAGAAATAGCAGTCTTACTATCTTGCTAGAACAGCACATTTTGCAAGATCGGTCACTTTAAGAAGAGTCTCACATCTGGGGTTGGGATAAGGGAAGTGGACTGACAGGAGCTCATCATGTTAGAGGCACTCTCTACTTTTGGTCTCTCAAGCAGAGCAAGTCTAAACTTTTCAGTGTGATGTTCCTCACCACACCTACATCGTGCCCCCTGAGTCCCACGCTGTGTGCCTTGCACTTTGCACCCTATATAGTACACCATGCATCTTGAACCTTCCGTGGGCCCCAAAGTGCCACCAGTCCTGGATGGTTGGTCTCCCTAGAGAGATAGCCTATGCAACGTCCCCATGTCCCCATCTTTCCTCGAAGCTTCAAGCTTCCAGCTAAACTCAGTGCCAATAAACCCTTCCATAATATAATTTGAGGGACTATGGAGACATCTGACCTTTATTTTGCTGGGGAAATCAGGAAGCACCAGACCCTGACTTTGGATACTTGTACTTGTCATTTTAAAATACAGAATGTTGAGGAGCACATGCTCATAGGAACACGTAGTTCTGCACAGATGTTTGGTGTACTCATGCACCCATGCAGATGCCAACATCCCTAGAGTGCTTCCTCAGGGGCCTTTAGGACCTGAATCCTGTCTGGGCTTCCTCTCAGCAGAGAGATAAGGAAACGTGAAGATGTGCTCTAGGTCCTGCCCATTTAATCTTGTTTTGTGTTGACCAGGGTTCTCAGACCTGCTTTCCCTGGGGCCTTGTTTCATCAAGCCCCTTCCAGAGAGGAGAGACATCCACTCCAACCTTATGTCTCACAACTTCCAGAGCTGTGGCCAGATACTGGGAACACTCGGGTTCCTTCAGTTACGTCCTATCCAGGAAGCTAGGTCAGTCTTCCCCTCTTGGAGCCCAGGTCTCATGCAGGTTCTCTAGCAAGCCCCACCTTCTCCTTCCATGTGGTGTTGGCCTACATTTCCCAGTATGCGTGAGGACCATAGATCAGCTGTCTCCAATGAAAACTGAATTCTCTCCATCCACCGGGCTTGCCCCATGCACCTAGGGAAATGTAGGTAGTCCAGTCTGGATGGTTACATAGTAATGCCTTTCCAACAAGAGTTCAAACAAGCAAACAAACAAAAAACTGGAAAGCTTGTGAATTTTCTTTTTTTCTTTTTTTGGTTTTCCGAGACAGGCTTTCTCTGTAGCTTTTGGATCCTGTCCTGGAACTAGCTCTTGTAGACCAGGCTGGCCTAAAACTCACAGAGATACACCTGCCTCTGCCTCCCGAGTGCTGGGATTAAAGATGTGCGCCACCAATGCCCGGCAAACTTGTGAATTTTCATTGACAGATGGCAACAATTTTTTAAAAGTGAAATTGCTTCATATTAAATATATACATATGTGTAGGAAATGGTTAGAAAATTTGGGTGTCAACTATTGATCCCAAAGATTTGAGGAGAAAGACCACCATCCTAAATCATGGCTAAATTAATAAAAGTGAACAAGCAATTAAAGCAAGTCTTTATTCGTGTACACCAGCTGCCTCCCCCCCCAAGGTAGGGTTCAAGAGTTCAAGCATTGAATGAAAGAGGAAGGACAAGGTTTTTATAGCTGAGGGGTTTTCAAATGTGGGATCTGGTGGGCAAAATGGGTGGGGTTACAGGAGTAGAACATAGCATGACAAGTTAGTCATAATGACCTGAAACAAAGACAGGTTGCAAGGGGCAAGGTGGTCCTAACAACGTAGTCATGGCAACAGTGGAAACAAAGGTAGAATTGCAAGATGGTTATGAAAAACCTTTTGAAACAAAGACATGGTTGCCATTTCCTGGAACTGGCAGTACAAAACCATTTGTAGTTAGGGTTACAGGGAGGGCATAATCCCAATCCGTGAAAAACAGAGTTCAATCATAAACAGGAACAAGCCCAGTTTATATTTACTATAAAATGGATTTTAAATCTAAGATGGAGGAAGGCTGTTTCTTTACAACATTTCTGAGTAGAATATTAAAAACACACACGAAAATTCTTTGCAGCCAGAAGTGGAGGCTGACACCTGCAATCTCAGCTTTTGGGAAGACAGGAGACAGGGCCTAGGGTTTTGAGCCAGCTTGAATTATAGAGTGAGCCCCTGTCTGAACAACAACAACAAAACAAACAACAACAAAAACAAATACCACAAAACCCAAAACAGACTGAAGAGGGCTAGGAAGATGCTCAGTCAGCAAAGTGTTTGTTCTGGAAATGTGAGGACCTGAGCTTTTATCCTCAGCACATGAAAGGGCCAGGCCCTGCAAAGAGTGTCTGCAAACCCAGAGCTGGGAAGCAGAGACAGTTGGAGCAGGTGGATCTGGTGCTCCACAGGCCAGCCAGCCTACCCAGCCATGTTCAGTGACCCTGTCTCAAAGTATTGGGAGAAGTGATGAAGGAAGTCACTTGATGTCTACCTGAAATGGGATGGGGGCAATATTCTTTTAAAATATTTTTCACCTGCTAGTGGGAGTTAAACCCAGAGCCTCATGCACACTAAGCAAGCACGCTACCACTAAACTGGACTCCAGCCCTCAAAAATTTTATTTTGTTTGGAAAGTAATTGCTAATGCTACGCCATAACATTTAAAAAGTGACAAGAAGATACATCTTTTTATTTAAAACAAATTTCAGGGCTAAGGTGTAGAGAGGAAGAAATAGAGAAGGAGGGAGCAAGGCCCAATAGAGTAGAGCTGAGCATGGTCAACTGTGTGAAGCCTCGCTCTTCTGAGATCAAAGGCAGTCTCTATGTCTTCTGAAGTTTAAGAGAACAAGGGCCTGAGGGAGCTGAAGTGTAAAATAAAGATCCATCCCATCGTTTTGAAGTTTTGGAGTGAAGGGTGATGTGGGATTTCCTTCTGTATATGTACTGCTTTTATTGGTTGATGAATAAAACTGTATAGGCCACAATGCCTTAGGAGAGTAAAGTCAGGCAGGAAATCAGGAGAGAGAGAGAGAGAGAGAGAGAGAGAGAGAGAGAGGAGTCAAAGAGATGCCATGTAGTTTCCAAAGGAGAAAGAAGAAATATGCCGCTGGAAACCTTCCAGAAAACCACAGCTTCATGGCGATACATTATTAGAAATGGGTTAATTTAAGATGTACGAGCTAGGTAGGAATATGCCTAAACTATTGGCCAAACAGTGTTGTAATTAATCAAGTTTCTGTGTGCTTATTTGGGTCTGAGTTGCTGGGAAATGAACGAGCAGTCTCCATTTACAGACGGGTTTAAGATGGCAGCAGTTCTGTTGGGGGAGGCCCTCGAGTTTAGCAGCAGTATGAATGGCCAGGATGACTATGAAAGGGCCTTTCCCTTAGGGGGGAGGGGTAGGGGTCACTGATCTGGGAACGAGAAAAGAACCAGGTTCCCAATATTAAAAGATGATGGGTTGGAGTCATCAGATGGCCAAGATAAAAAATGGTTGGTGAAACCTACAGTTCACAACCCCAGAGAACCTAGACAACAATGAGGACCCTAAGAGAGACATACATGGGTCTAATCTACAGGGGAAGTAGAAAAAGACAAGATCTCCTGAGTAAACTGGGAGCATGGGAACCATGGGAGAGGGTTGAAGGGGAGGGGAAGAAATGGAGGGGAGCAGAGAAAAATGTAGAGCCCAATAAAATCAATTAAAAGGAAAAAAGAATGGTTGGTGACTGGAGCATGGAGGGCAGGTAGGTGAGCAGCAGACTAATCAGGTGAGTGGGGAGATGTAAAGGCTGAGATACGAGAGCAGGAGTCAGGATCTGTCACCCAACAGAAGCTCAAACAAAGAAATGGAGAGAGGCCGTTTGGGGAGGACCCTCAGCCTAGGAGAGCGAGGGGCAGAAGCTTTACCCAGTCTAGGTGAAGTTCTTGTGAATACATAGTAAGAAGGTTTTGAGGCAATGATTGGTTTGCTTGACCTTCCATGAGGAGTAGGGATGATATGGGATATGGAAATGCCAAGGGATCTTAGGAGCTTTGGATAAAATCTGAGGAATTTGAGAAGTAAACTCAGGGCCATTGCATAGTTGGAGGGAATTTGGAACTTCAAAGTAAGGGATGATTTCTCAAAAGAGATCTGAGACTATTTGAGCCCTTTTTTTGGTGGTAGGTTGGTGTTTCCAGTCACCCTGAAAAAGAGTCCACCAGAACTAGGAGGTATCAGATTCTTTTGATAGTGGGTACGTGGGTAAAATTGAGTTGCCAGTTGATCCCTGGGTAAGATCCCCTGACAGATCTTGCAAGAGGCAGTGATGGCCTTTAAGAAGAACAAATCCAGTCAGGTGCAGTGGCACATGCCTTTAATCCCAGCGCTTAGTAGGCAGAGGCAGGAGGATCTCTGTGAGTTTGAGGCCAGCCTGATCTACAAAGTGAGTTCCAGGATAGCTAGAGCTACACAGAGAAATCCTATCTCAAAAGAAGAAGGAGGAGGAGGAAGAGGAGAAGAAGAAGGACAAATCCTTGAGAAGGAGCTGTGGATGGGTCTCAGTGAAGTGAGAAGTGAGACAAAGCCGGGCTATTAGGGTAAAGAGCTGGTGCACATAGTATAGAATTTTCTGAGTGTCTGAGGATGATAGTGAAGATGTGAGCTGTAAAGCAAGGATGCCAAGGGGAATGTGAGAGGGACCCACACCTCCACAAGCTGTAGCTCTAGCCACCTCATTGGCTCAGTTATTTCCCTTGGAGATGACGGAGTTGTCCACTGGTGTGATTGGCAGTGCACAATTTCTATGGCCTTCAGCATGGCCATGAGCTGGTTGGTTATTGGTCCTCCCTTCATTGTTAGCAGTCCATGCTCCTTCCAGATTGCTGTGTGTGACAGAGGGATATGAAAGGCATACTTCGAGTCTGTGAAGAGATTTAGAGAGTGTCCCTTTGCTAGTTCAAAGCATGGGTAAGAACTAGTAGCTGGAGAGATGGCACCAGCTGTTCTTCCAGAGGTCCTGAGTTCAAGTCCTAGAAACCACATGATGGCTCACAACCATCTGTAATGAGATCTGGTGCCCTCTTCTGGCCTGCAGGCACACATAGAGGCAGAACACTATATGCATAATAAATAAATGCATCTAAAAAAGAACGAGTAGTTCAGTCTGTTGGTTTGTGGTTGAGTTGGGCTCAATAAGGTGGCTCCTTAAGCACCTTGGTGTCCCAGATGATGGTGCATCCTGCCTTTTGGAACCCCTGCGTAGGAAAGAGATGTCATCTGTGTACCAGGTGTAGGTAGTCTGCGGTGGAGGGCCCTCATGTATGTGTGTGGGATGAGGTAGTAGCTGTTCTAAGGTCTCAATGCAAGAATGAGATGAGCAGTATCTTGGTATTGACAAGTGGAGGAGCTTTGAAATGTTGAGAGGTGGGCATGCCTGAAAGGTAAGTGTGGCATCCTCTATCAATGCTACCTGAAGAGAGAGAACTTGGGAAGAAGGTAGTGTTTGGAAACCTTGTACATTATGAGATAGGATAGGTGGGTGAGAAGAGAAGACGAGGTAGGTGACCTGAAGGTTAACTCGTGTGTGTGTGTGTGTATGTGTGTGTGTGTGTGTGTGTGTGTGTGTG